>JAZDUA010001390.1:0-84371 GCA_038098605.1 Gryllus longicercus
CCCTCCCTCACCCATCCCCTCCCTCTCCTCTCCCTCGCCTCTCCCACTCTCCCTTCCCCTCGCCCCTTCCCCTCCCCCTCCCACTCCATCATATCCCCCCTCCCCTCCGCTCGATGGGGCCGGCCCGCGCCGGTGAGCGCCCGGGAGCTGTCACCGGCCGCCGCGCTGAACGGAGGTGAAAGGTCCGTCGATAGGTGCCGGCTCCGCTTGACCCCGAGTGTCTCCCCGGAAGGAGTTCATTTACGTCTGGCTGTGGACTTCTACGCGGTGGATAAATTGGAACCTAGATATTGCAATTTAAAGGAGTGACTATCAATTTAAAGATGCCCAAATAATTAGACTTAAATAGGTGTATAGACAGATATTTGTATTATTTTTGTATTTAAAATAAAAGGTATCGACGGTTTCCAGATGCCGGCACTTTTCCTCATATGAAGACCGAGGTGGAGGTGAAAGGTCGCCGATAAAGAATAGGTGCCGGCTCCGTTTGACCCTCAGTGCCTCGAGGCATTAAATGACGTAATTTAAAAAGGTCGTAGACTTATGGGGGGAACCTGTTCAAAATGGCTAAAAGTTTCTACCGGATTGTCCCGATTGAAGCTGTGTCGAGAGCAGTGATGCTAAACGCTCCGAACGTCATATCTTGGTTTTCTTCGAGGCTGGAATGTGCGATGCCCTGAAGTAGATCACGATTTGATGGCCTGAACTTCGGGATCATTGCCTTCGATGCGGATTTACATGACTCAGGCTGAAGAAGCCTACGATTGCATCGACATAAATAGGTTCGTAGGCAGGTATGCAAATGAATTTGAGTTACATTTTTATTCGAATTATGAGCTCATTCAAGATATCAACGGATTCCAGATATCGCCTCCCGCCCCTCCTCTGAAGACCGGAGCGAAAGAGAAAGGTCGATATGCGGTCTCTCTATGTCCTGTATATTTCAGGGACTGGTGAGAATATGGACGGGCTTGCGAAAGTGAATGGTATCATGACCTTACGGATGATCATTTTAGTGTAGTATACTGAAAGCTGCGGTGCGTTCAAATAGTATCTTCAAAAATTAAGCTTCTAAAAATGAGGTTATCATTAAGTTTCATTTGAACACGTAACATATCACTAGTGTCCGTGGAGCTATTAATTTCTGTGATGGAGAAATAAATCCTGATTTCACATAAATATATAAAAAATAAATAAATATAAATAACTAAAATAATTGCCGAAGGGAGTAAAAAATATTATTCGAGAGTACTCTAACTTTACAATAACTACCACACCACATTTCCTTGTTCCCTTTTTAAAAGCGTTTATTTGAAAGTTTGCCTTTTGATGCACTCGGGACGCAAGAATGCACTTCATTACGAAAACTTCTACGAGTTCTTGAGCATTAATGCTGTCTTAGAGAGCGACAAAGCACGTCAAGAATTATTCTGACCTTCCATTTCCAAGTCCTATTAACCATTTTCGAAGTTGCTTTTGTTTGGTCTTGCTCCCAGACATACGAACACAGCCCGGAATTTCGCTTTTGTCTTGTGGATGGGTTGGTTATTACATGTGATATGTGAGTCGCCCCTACTTCGCGTACGTCTTAGAGATATTCACACGCGACTTGTATATTGCTCATAAACACGGCAAACTTTCCCAACATTCGCATATTAACAAGGAAATTCACGATATGGGCACCCATCTTCTATCTTTTTATTTGTGTTAGGTAATAGCAGGACGCGATTATTCTGGGCAGTCTTTTCAGAGAGGGTGCATAATTGCGGGGAGTTTTTGTCCATTTTAATACGCCATTTTCTAGGTCGATGCGACCATCCTAGCTCTTATGAAGATGGAGATTGTTCTGTGAACATGGTCGCTGCAGCCATTAGCATGGAAAGCCTGTCAGATTGTGTCGCAAATTAATGTATTTTCAAATCAAATACTTCATATATTTTACATTTCTTTCATCTGTGTATCTAAATAACAATTATAAAACTATTAAATTTATAGTACGTAGGGATTTTTTATGCACCTTTATTACCACAATTTTCCTGTTTTTCATGCTCTGAAAACCCTCAGAACAACCAGAACGAAATCTGAGCGTGCTGTTAAATAAAGAAGATATACATTTTTAGAAAAACATAATTGTATTTAATTCATCCATTTAGTTTGGTGAGAACATTGGAACATTTTGTAGAAAATTTGAAACCGACTAAATGATGCATCAGGATATGAACACTAAAGTCTGTACTTCCTTCATATTTTTGTTTGTCTGATCTTGTTTTTCTTACTGCATTTGAACAGCTATATCTAGTACTATATTTCTCTGAGTAGTTATCGATTTATATGTTTTATTGTAGTATTGTTTCTTTTCAGTTCTGAAGAGATGTGACCGAAACTTGAATTATTTCAGTTTTGCCTGCTTTCCGGGTGCACTTTTGAGGGGGGGAAAAAAGAGTGCAAATGCAGCGAAAACATGATTGCAATCTGCACTGCCTACGGCTCCAACTGTTTGCCACGCGTCTATGCATTTGCCCATTGCCCAAGCATTGACTGTCTGCTCGCGTGACGAAAGTAGGTGGCAAAATGGCGCCATTGCGACCTCCTCCTTCGTTGGCTCCTCGTCAAAACCGCGTCCACAGACGGCGTTTGCCTCGCAGCCGCGTAAATCGCGTTTACAGCGTCATTATCCGTGGCATGAAGCTGATTATATTCGGTCTCCCGCCTTCGCCCGAGAGCGACGTCTTCTCGGAGGAAAGAAATCGCCCGATGATTTGCTCTCGAGCTCGGCGCTTACGAGCTGCATGCGTTACGAAAACGACTCGAAGCATGGGGCGTACTACTTAAACGCGCCGGACGGACGTGCTGTGTGTGTTTGAGGATGGAGGAGCTAATTCTGTGTTGCACACTGGACCGAAATGGATATAAAGATGGGGTTTTACAAGGGGGGAAAATGCAACTAGTTTGCTTTAAAATACTCATATTTTGGGAGACATTTCATGAACAAAAATGAAGTAAAGTTAATTAATTATTAATAATGTTATTTTTCTTTAGGCCTAATTTACATTTTTAGACGATCATGAAAAGGTGACAGTAAATTTGTAAATAAAAATGTTTTAAGTAAGATTCATAAAAAACGAGAAAATTGAAAATATTCATATTTTGTAGTGCCTTCATGTAAGTAGCAAATATTGCTGGGGTATGTCACTCGAGCATCTGTCACCTTACAATTAATCGCTCAAATTCAACGTATAACTAAATTATAAAACTAGAGAGATAGGGGAAATTAGAGAGGTGTGTCCACGGTTGTTAAGGTATACCGGTTAACAACCGACATATTAAAATTTTATTGTTTTGTAAATCGATTATAATGATGTAATTTATTCCAATTTCATATTATGGAACATTACATACGTATATTTTTTTTTAAATTCTGATATTCCAAGGAGTTTAAATGGATAGAAGTAGTATAGTGCTCATATAACACATGACTGTATATGTTCGTAAATTCAGCTAGCGGGTGTAGAGATTGGATAGCAACTGGTGGGAAGGGGCTTCTTGGAAAATAAGTTAGCAAAACGTTTTGAGATTTCGAATTGATGCCGATCAGAAAAAGGTGAACGTAGGCGTTCGAATTTGGTAAACATTTCTTGTACTGATTTATTTTTTTGTTAGCTAATTAATTTGGTTAATGTATATTTATTTATATTAATTAGTTACTTAGTTGTAAAATTATCGATTTGAAATCACAGAAATTAAGCCCCACTTCTATACCGCATCATTTCGCCTCGCGAAATGCCGTGGGCTGCCTTAAAATAAACTTCGCGTCCTTCATGTTTGTACTTTGAAGTAGTTTTTTATTTTTTTAATTTTTTTTATTTTAGTTTGATTTCCTTTTTTCTTTTTTTCTTTCTTCCTTTATTATTTATTTATTTATTGAATTACATTTTTTTTGTTGAAAAGCATACTTTTATAACTGGAAGAAAATATTCGTGTTTGCCCTTTTGGCTCACTGTGCGCTGGAAGTTGGTGGGGTGCATGCGACTTACGACCCCACGTCCGACGGAATTGGCTGGCGCTGCGCTTGTAGCGAACTTAATTCCTCTGCGCCGCGCTGCCCGGGAGGCGAACTGCTGCTGCCCAGCCGTGGGCGTTCTGGACGGACGTGGCATTCCCGCCGGCGAGAGGACGACGAGTCAGAGCTCAAGGAATGGAATTAATATAATGACGGAAATAATAATAATGATAATAATGATAATGATGATAATGATAATAATGATAACAATGATAATAATAATAATAATAAAAATAATAATAATGATAATAATAATAATAATAATAATAATAATAATAATAATAATAATAATAATAATAATGTATGAACTGTGATGTTAAAGCTTCCCGTTTCAAATAAATTCAGAGAGAGATTTTTGATCCTAGTGATTAATATAAACACAAGTACTGATCCCAAAAAGTTACTTTAAAACTGTGTTGATACCTAGTTAATTCAAGCCAGCCCACACGTTAAAACGTTAAAATACAGTAAAAGCTATTTTTCTCTAAAAAGGCTGATGATATTTTCACTGGAAAAAAGTCTGTTAAGTGTTGAATACTGAACGTTGTCGTATTTTGGAAATTGTCAATTTTTCCTTTCAGTGTTCTCACAGCTTGGTGCAAGATGTTCTCTGATCATAGCTTTTCTTCAGATTTTTGTAGATTATTTAGTCTTTTAATTATCGTTTTATTACCGTATTCTTTGTAATTGTAAATGATAAGTATCGTGTATCAAAATGTTTCTTAGTTTTTTACCTCAGCTTTCAAATCTAATGAAGAAAAAAAGCAACTTAGGAATGTTAGAATTGTGAAAATTAATATAATAATATATGAAGCTATCAAGGAATTCCTAATACCAGTATTTGAGATTTTAGGGTTTCATTGCATATTTCAGGCGACAACACGAGTACGGTACTACTAAGTCGTTGATTTTTGGTATACTTCTCAATTGCAAAAGGAATCTTTTCACACGCAGAAACTACTTAAATACTAATACTAAATAATACCAAATGCAACTATAACCACTCTTGGAGTAAGCATCAATTCATTATCGAGACTATACTCTACCATTCGCCCCTAAGATGAAAGAAGTTTCCATAACAAATGGTCCACAAAATCAGAACAACTTCGCGTCATCAGGAAGGCAAACCCACTATCGCACACCATCACATCTTAAGTCAAGAACATCACGATGGATGGAACTATTTTCGGATATCAACATTATCGATGAAAGGAAGGCTCAGTGATAAATGCCAGAAATGAAGGAAAATTCCTGTTCGTAGAGAATGCTACCAATAAATAAGTCTCGGTTACAACCTTTCCCACATACAATGGTGGAATACGTTTACCAACATAATGGGGTAGACGTATAAGTAACCAACGTATAACCAACTATAGATGATTACCTATTAAGTGGTATTTTCCCGACGTCTGTAGGTAAATATTGTAATGAAATACATCCAAACAAACAAATTTGCTTCGCTGATTCCGTTAGTCTCGCGAGTGGTGACTTGATTGACGTTCACAAACGCACGGACCAAACACGCGAAATAAGTAAAACCTGCAAAAAAAAGTGAAATAAAATATAAAATAATATAATATATTAATAATATTTATATATAATTATATAATATAATTAAATTTTAAAAAATATATAATAATATATAATAATTAAATATAAATAATATATAATAATATAATAAATTGAAAAATAATACCTTCACTGACAAGTGTGACTCGTCTATCGTGTAGGGGCATGGAGGCGCAGCAATAATTAGCGACCGTGTTCAACGGCCTCATCGCCAAGTGGCGACGTATTTTCGCGGCGTGACGTCACTCGGCGAAGGCGGGGCGGTGGCAGCACCGCCGCCTTGCTGCTCCGTAGGCGCATCCTATATCCGTCACTGTCTCGGATTAAGAACGCCCCTGCAATCGGGCCTCCCGACGTACATTAAGAGAGCGGCGCGGGACGTCTCTCTGAAAGTATTTAATTTATTACACATTTATATATCGAGACACAACTTGTGCTCACTTCAACTTCTGCCTCCGCGCACTTGAACGTTCGGTGGAGTTTTCGTGCGGGGGGGGGGAGGGGGGGAAGGCAGGGAGTTTTCTTCCTTCCGACGGCCTCTGTCGACTCCTCGCCGTGTTGTCTGTCCTTCGAAGAAAAAAAAAGGAAAAAGCGAAAATATCAGAAATAAAGACTTCACTTAGTTCCTCTCTCTTCGCCGGATTGATATAAACAAAGTTAAGCTCACGAAATTAAGAAAGATGGAGTGGGCGGCGGCGGCGGAGGAGGAGGACAGGCTGTGCCTGGGACGCGCACGAGTTCACTCTGCAAGAACGCCCCCCCCCCCTCTTCCCCTCTCATTTCCACCCCCCACCCCCACCCCCCAGCCGCCAACCTCTCGTTTGCCTCGGCGCAGCCCTCGCTCTCCGGTTTGGACTTTCCGTCTCCTTCGTTGCACTACCGTCAATTCGCCTCATGGTTGAGATTCCCGCGGTCCCGCTCAGCTTTTCGTGAACCGTCCCCCCCACCCTCCCCCTCTCGTCCCCACTTTACCCCCCTCCCTTGCCCCGTCCAGCTTTTCAGCACGAGCCTCTCCATGTATCTCGTTTCCATTGCACAGCTTTCGCCTTTTCCATCGAGTATAATTTAATAACATTAACTCTTCTAAAAAGGGACACACTGACGGACATTATATCATTTTAAAGCTTGTTGTTCATGCAAGAACGGCCGCGGCGCGGCATTAAAATAAAACAAAACTCGCTTTACAGTTATTCTTTGCTTTTCTTTTGTTCGCCCCCAAAATTTCGAATGGATGAGAGTTCGACGAAGTTTCGAGACACGGACCACGCTCCGTGAGTCTTTATTTTTTTAGACTCTTCCGCAGTTGTTCCTCGAGCTCGTTGTAGAGTGTGATGAGATCCGGTTCGTCCGTCTGGAAATATTCTCCACTCTTTTTAACCCCCATCATTTGTCCTGCAATGGCCTTTTGTGAGAGCGGTCATTGTCGACGTGTGTATTGTAGCGGAGATGTTGAGTAATTAAATGAGGAAGGAACGTCGCCTCTGCTCTGGCATCTGGTCTATTGTCTGGCATCAGAGGAGAGACGAAATTTGTTCCTTGATTTTCCGACTTTCGTTGCAACGCTAGAGCCCGAAATTTCTCTTTTGTGGCGGAATGCGGTGGTAATCTTTATTTATTGCGATATACGCCCCAAATTAGTTATATTAATTATTGAAATATTAGCATACATATTTATGAAAATGAACCATACATTTGCCATACCATTTGCCACTTGCGGAAACATATTGTTTGTTTTGTGAAATTGCGAGTTAATCTAAATGTTCTTCCATTTATTACGTTCATTTTTGTGTTTTTTTTCTCCAAAAGCCTAGAATCAGAGGCGTCTGATTCGAAATGGAGATATAAAAACTATATAATATTCATTTTCTTCATATTTTAAAAATATTTTTGAGTTATTGATGTATTTTCAAGCTGATGTAAACTCTCAAAACACTTATGGACGTCTGGTCTCGAGTTTAATTATCGTCACGAGTGTCAAAATCAGTCTAGTCGACCCTTTAATTCACCACTTGATCAACGTGGCATGGAAGTAGATTTAGTGCTTTCAATAAAACATTTTGGTAAATATATCTTACATTTATACCCCGGTGAAAATTGTATATCCATTTATTAGCACCAACCCTGCGAACAACGTAGTTAGAACTTTGTTTCTCAAATTGTGTTCATTCCTGAAGCATAAATTACATTAAGGGCCCCTTCACACGTGAAGCGGGTGGCGCGCCACGCAGCAGCGGGCCGCGTAGCAGAGCATTGGTTTGAATGGAGGCCTTCCCACGTGCAGCGGGTGGCGGCTGCTGCGGCAGCAGACGCCGAACTCCGGCCACCAGAAGCGCACGAGGGGCCGCGCGCCACCGCTAGCAGAACACAGCTTTAAATGGGAGCCTTCTCACTTGCCCGCCGGTCGCGGCGTTCTACCTGCTCGGGGTCCCTTTGTTCGTCGTCGCCGGAGGGTCGGCGAAACCTACCCCTCCAGACCCCACCCCCCTTCCACGGCCAAGTTGAAAATAGAGTGCGCGGTCAGTGCTCTTCACAGGAAATAGTACGCTGCGGTTTCCTTATTTATAAAACCATGCTTTAAAATAATGTTTAAAATATTTTTCAATCAAAGATGTCTATGTTGGTAGTAAGTAAAAACATCATGTTAATTTAAATAAATTTCGAAATATATTTCCATTGTAATATGTTGGGAACATATTTATTTATTGCCTTATCGCATTGTTGAATTTGGGGGAGAAGGGAGTGTATCGTTTAACTTCCCCTCCCCCCTTCGTGGATCCATCACTTGGTCCACGGTACTACAGTTTACTTGAGAACCGGCTCCTTGTAAAAATTGCATGTGCGGCGAATGTATTTTATATTTAAAATAATGGTAAAAATTAATGTACAATTACATCTGTAGAGGTATCACTTCCTTTCCGCCGCTACGAAATCATGTTAAGAGCATTTCGACGATGTACTGTGCTCAGATAATGCTTGTGTATACTAATTTCAAACACTATAATGAATTTTTTATTATTGTTTTCTATTTTCCCTTACATATTTTGAAAAAAAAAACTACATGTATAGATATAGATTTTACTTTTTTACTACAGTAAATTCTGTTTCCTAGCAATGAGATATAAAATATAACTTACGTAAAAGTTATACAACCCAATGCAACAAATACAAATTTATAGAGAGTGAAAGGAAAAATTTGGCTGCGTGTCATGTAATATTCATGTTTTACGAAAAAATTCTTAGGAGCGTGTGACGGCAATATCCAATGTGCATTATTGGAAATAAGGAGCGTTCCGCTCACAAATTATGTATCGGCAAAGATTTTATATACTGTGTGATAATTTATATAAGCCTTAAGAATATTTCATTAAACATGATAGAAGAAAAAATTCGGTGGGGGATAGTTGTATTTTCAAGTTTTATCAAGAGTTTTTGCACCTCGTCGCGTCACCGACGCAGCGGACGTCGTAATCCTCCCTCTTCCAAGCGCAGTGGCGGCGGCGGTGGCTGCGGCGGTGGCGTCGTCTGAAGAGCTCTGCTCCTTGAAGGAAGCGCGCTGCGGCCGCGCCGTGTGAAGCGGGCCTAAGGCGGCTGCATACATGCGACATTCGGCGAATCCCGAGCAACCGCTCGCCGAATCCCGAGTAGTGTGGACGGGTTGCTTGCGATTCGCCGAGCGTCGAACATTCGGTATTCGCCCTTCCCACCGCGTGTCGGTCTTTGGGGGCTCATCAAAGGGAGCGAACAATCGCCGAAAACATCAGCTGTGCGGGACTGGGCGAGCTGGAGCTTGCTGCTCGGCTAATGCCGAATGTGTGGAGCCCGCCTGTCGACAAGTCGAACGACACGACACCAGAACACCCCATTCCCATGATTCCTTCTCCAAGAGCAAATAACTGCGAACAGATCTCCGTCTGTTCGGAAACCCCTTTTTGTAAAATCGCTTCGACGCGGAAGGGGGGGGAGGGGAGCTTTGTGAGCCCGTGTGTCCCATCACTGCCGGAAGCGACACCCCTCCCCCGCCCTTGCCCTTCTGACAGCCATCGGCCGCCCTGCAGCGGCGGCGTCGTAAAAACATTTTTCAGCGACCTGGGAAAGGTTTGTGTAGGCTTCGGCTCCTCCAACCTGTTTTTAACGACTGGCCCCGCGCGCGCGCGCACACCCGCCCGCCCGTTGCGTCGCATCCTGCCTCCGCCTCCGCCGCCGCCGCCGCCGCCGTCGTTGTGGTGCAGCCGCCGCGTGGCTGCGAAATGTGGCCGTGTGGTGGCGAATGTGGCCGCGTGGCTGCGAATACCCAAGAAAACATGCATAATAATGCACATAATAAGCATGAAGAAGAATACAGACTTGTGTTAATCTTAGGTTGCCGGCCAAAGTGCCGGCTTCATCCATAGGTTAAGTTAGAAATAAGTTAGTAAGTAAGTAAGTTCTGCCCCCCCTTCTTTGCCGCATAAGCCGTAGAGCTGCGGCGTATGTTGTACCCCAAAAAGTAAATAAACTCCCGTCTCGCCAGGGGCTACTGGCGGGGGGAAAGTTGAAAAAGCTGCGAATGTGTGTGTCCCTGTCGCCGATCTGTGTAAGAAGGAGCCTCTGCGTGAGATGTGACGTTCAATTTCATACCAAGGCGGGGACGGCTGTGTGTGACGTCCTTGACGTATTTAACCTGGCGGATTTTGACATCTCCACCCCACCCCACCCCACCCCGCCTTGCCTCGGTGAGATCGATGTGCGACCATCATACTATGAAATTTTACTTTGTTGAAGACCATCAAACAAAGGTCTTTTTTTTTAGTTTTAAGTTCAGTTTTGTGAACTGTCTTTAAATGTCCCATACCTTTAAATCCACCTAGTAATGGAAAGGGTTTTTGGCGATCTTTTCCACGTTTCTGTATTTCCGAACAAGCACCATCGCTACTATTACCACCACCAGCACTACCACCAGCACTACCACTACCACCAGCACTACCACCAGCACTACCACTACCACCAGCACTACCACCAGCACCACCACCAGAACTACCACCAGCACTACAACCAGCACCACCAGCACCACCAGCACTACGCACCAGCACTACCACCAGCACCACCACCAGAACTACCACCAAGCACTACCACCAGCACTACCACCAGCACTACCACTACCATCACCACCAGCACTACCACCAGCACTACCACTACCATCACCACCACCACCACCACCACCAGCACTACCATCACCACCACCACCACCACCACCAGCACTACCACCAACCACCACTCAGCACTACCACCACCACCACCAGCACTACCACCACCACCACCCACCACCACTCACCACCACCACCACCACCACCACCACCACCACTTGCGCCGACTATGTTGCATCCCATATCATGAACAGACACATAAGTCTCCATGCACGACCCTCAAGCCTGCTTATCCTTGAAGCAAACGTTGAGACAGGGGTGATTTTTTTCTGGGTGAGCAACGTAGTACTTTTACTCCTCTCCGGGCTTCACATCTAAATATTGTAATTATTGGTGTTTAAATGAGATGAAAGATTTTTAATATTGCCCTTTGAACTCGATAATGTATGTGAATAATTGGCTGTATGCTTAGGTCATAAGGCGTGCCTTGGTAAATGACATAAGGTGAAAGGATGTAATCGGATCCATGAGCCACTACAAGGTTGCACACAGTTAACTCCAAACTACGCAAGAAGTTAAAGATTGCAAGGGTTAAGCGAACACGAATAGCGGTCAGAATAGCCATCGAATAGAATAATCGATCAATGTAAGTCTTCATCAAAAGAAATTTTGAACCGACTTTCAGAGGTCGACATCTGACCGGGCTCAATTAGCAACGCAATAAGATTGCCTTCTAGTGGTGGTAAACTCGCCTAAGGCAATGAGACCAAGTCATCCGCGACGTCATCGTTTCGAATTCACGGTAATGCAACCACCCGACAAATTTTCCCCATTCCTACGACTTCCTCTGAAGACGCGGCCGCCCTCTAACCCCTCGGGCGGCTCCTTATCCTCGTGTTTACCCCGCCAGTAAAACTCTGACCTTGGCCGGCGACGCAACCACCACCACCACCCGCCACCACTACACGACCACGCGGCGTCCGGGGCGTCTTCAGCCTCTGCTTACCCGCTAATGACCGCCCCCTTCATAAACTTGTAAAAAACGCTCGCCTACCGCGTCCCTGTATAATAATTGCCGCTTTAGTGCCAACGGCGCGGTGGGCGGCGTTGGCCAGACTCGTGCACGCGGACGCCGACAGTTTTTTTTTTGTGAGGGGAAGGGGGGCGGACGTTGACAGACGCAAGACGACGCGGGTCGACGCCGGCGACGCCTGTTCGGATGCAAAGGCGCATTCTTGCCGCCATTGACGACGCTGTAAAACGGAAGCGGGTTATGGCGCCTTGGCGCTGGCGCTTGCTGTCCTTTCAGAGATCCCGGCTGATTAGCGTACAGACAAAGCGCAGGCTATCTGCTGTGTAGAAGAGGGGACCGCTTGGAGAAATAATCTGCTGTGTTAGCAGTTCACCCCGGGCCCCGTGCAGTCGGGGCTGTGTCGTCTCTCTGTTAGCACCCCGCCGTGCCGAGTCTTTGCGATTTCTGGAGGCGTGTTTGCCGTCCTGAAGGATGTTCCCGGTGATGTGGGTGTTCCTCAGGGAGAGCGAAGCTGGCTCATTCTGTTTGTAGGCTGTCGTTAATCTTACCGGACTCCGCGCTGTTTTTCTCAGGACATGGTTTCATTCCAGTCACCTTATGTTTCGTGTCCTTTCTGCCTGACTCGTGCAGCTAGATTCGTCTCGCTTATCTTAATGCCACTTCTGGAATAATTTTCTTATGCATTTCGTCTACCACTTTCCGCTTTGACCATCAGCTAGTGTTTTCTTTTTAACTGTTGTCTCCGAAAATGTTTGCTTGTTCAATATGCCTCTTCTGAAAATTCTCGTCTCATCTTGTAGATATGATCTCCGTGTGATGTTTATTCTACAATTTTAGCACTTTTTCTTTCTTTTGTTAAAAACCGCCCTTTTACTCCCAATTCTTTTCATTCCCCTTCCCCCTCTTCTCGTTTTCTTGTCTTTCTATTGTTTGTATTTTGTGAATTTATTTTCGTTTTCCCCTAGACTTATTCTGTTATATCTCTTCACAGAATTTAATTTTTCACTTTTAACATTTTTTAAATTTTTTGCATTTTCTTAATTTATGTGGCTTCTAACGAAGCTTACCTCACTCTTTTCGTTATTATTCCTCGCTATACCCCCAATTTCCTGTTGGTCCCGTTCACTTTTCGTGACCCCACTTCAACTTCCCTCATCTTTCTCTCTACTTCTCGCTCCCACTCCCTTTTCATGTTCTCTCTCTCTTTCTTTCCCTCTCTTTCTTTCCCTTCTTTCTTTCTCTCTCTTTCTTTCTCTCTGTCTTTCTCTCTCTTTCTTTCTCTCTTCTCTTTCTTTCTCTCTCTCTCTTTCTTTCTCTCTTTGTCTCTCTTTCTCTCTCTCTTTGTCTCTCTCTTTGTCTCTCTCTTTCTCTCTCTCTTTGTCTCTCTCTTTCTCTCTCTCTGTCTCTCTCTCTTTCTCTCTCTCTGTCTCTCTCTCTGTCTCTCTCTCTCTGTCTCTCTTTCTCTTTCTCTCTTTCTCTTTTTTCTCTCTCTCTTTCTCTTTTTCTCTCTCTTTCTCTTTTTTCTCTCTCTTTCTCTTTTTCTCTCTTTCTCTTTTTCTCTCTCTTTCTCTTTTTTCTCTTTCTTTCTCTTTTTCTCTCTCTTTCTCTTTTTCTCTCTCTTTCTCTTTTTTCTCTCTCTTTCTCTCTCTATCTCTATCTCTTTCTCTTTCTCTCTCTCTCTCTCTTTCTCTCTCTTTGTCTCTCTCTCTCTTTCTCTTTCTTTCTCTGTCCTGGTTTTGCTCTATACCATCCCGTTCCTGGCGGCTGTTGGTCATCCTTGTTTTCTCCGCTTCCGCGTGCTCGTCTTCTTTCCATTGCGGACGACTTCGCTCTATTTTGCTATTCCTTATTTCCCTTTTCAATGGTTCAAAGAAGAACGCGCAAAATGCATTTAGCTGTTTAAAATAAAATAAAAAGTACCACACGAATGGCGGATTGTTGACATTTTTTTAAAAATTTTAATTAATAAATAAATTGATTCATTAAAAATTTACAAAATAAAGTTTGAGTAAGCTGGTTTAGAATTTAGGTTAACTTTAAAAACTCTCTCTTGAAAAATTTTGGGTCGTTCTTTCTCGTAGCCCTTCATATATCCGTTCAATTCCCACCTCGGAGATACCAGCTCTCTCTGCCTTTTTCCCTCACCCACCCCTTTCCTCCTTTGGCCCTCACCCCTTCTTCTCAACCCTTCCCCTTTTCTCTTCCTCGTCTCTCTCCCATTTCCCGCAGCACCCCCCTTTCCCTTTCCCTTGTCCTCTCCTCGTTTCCCCCCTCAAACCTCTCACTTTCCCCACCCCGCCCAATTCTTCTCCTTTTCCCCTCCTCACCCTCCCGGCTTTTCCTGCGCTGCTCCCCCCCCGCATTTTTTGGCCATCTCTTCCCTCTCCCTACCGCATGTCCTCCACCTTCACCTAGCCCTTTCCACCCTTCTCCGTAATTTGCCCCCGCCCACCCCACCCCACCCCGCTGAAGCTTTCCGTTTCCCCGCCACTCTCGTCACATCTTCCTGCTCTCTCCTCCACACTTTCCCCGCCCCACCCTCCACTCTCTCCCCTGCCCGGCCCACCATCCTTTCCCCGCCCCGTTCTGAATCCTTTTCGCTCCCCGCCCGCCCTTTACACTTTCCCCGCCCTACCGCCGTCGCCTCGCTCGCACGACGGGCGGCCCTCGTCGGCGCGTGATGGGCTCATAAACGTCGCGCGCGGGCGGGCGGCGCCGACAAGAAGCAGAACCCCGGCCCGCCTTCTCTGCCTCGCCTCGCCTCGCAGCGCGGCGCAGCGGCCGCCTCTTGCGGCGCAGGTGAGTGGTTGAGGACGGGGCTGCCTGGCGCCGGCGAGGCGGCGGGGGCGTGGCAGTGGCGTGGCGGGGCGGAAGCGTGACGGGAGCGGGGCGGGAGCGGGGCGGGGACGCGGCAGGGGGGGCGGGGCGGGAGCGGAGAGGGAGCGTGGCGGGGGCGAGGCGGAAGCGTGGCCGGAGAGGGGAGGGAGCGTGGCGGGAGCGAGGCCGGAGCGAGGCCGGAGCGAGGCGGGAGCGAGGCGGGAGCGAGGCGGGAGCGAGGCGGGAGCGAGGCGGGAGCGAGGCGGGAGCGAGGCGGGAGCGAGGCGGGAGCGAGGCGGGAGCGAGGCGGGAGCGAGGCGGGAGCGAGGCGGGAGCGAGGCGGGAGCGAGGCGGGAGCGAGGCGGGAGCGAGGCGGGAGCGAGGCGGGAGCGAGGCGGGAGCGAGGCGGGAGCGAGGCGGGAGCGAGGCGGGAGCGAGGCGGGAGCGAGGCGGGAGCGAGGCGGGAGCGAGGCGGGAGCGAGGCGGGAGCGAGGCGGGAGCGAGGCGGGAGCGAGGCGGGAGCGAGGCGGGAGCGAGGCGGGAGCGAGGCGGGAGCGGGGCGGGAGCGGGGCGGGAGCGGGACGGGAGCGGGACGGGAGCGGGGTGGAGGCGGGGCGGTACGCGGGCGGGGTGAGGGCGTGGCGGGAGCGTGGCGGGGGGCGTGAGCGGGCGGGGCGGGAGAGCCTCCGGAACCGACACACGGCCCTTCACAGCCGCTCGAGCGCGCCCGCGGGGACGGGCAAACGAGCCGCGCTCCAGGTTTACGATGACCGTGCGCAACAGTCGTGACGCTCTGGCGTGTATCTTTGTAATGCACACCACTCTGTAATAAACCTCTACATTTTGTTTTTCATTTGAAGGAAGATCGTACATTAATAGTCATTCCGTAGTCTTAAATCATAATGTAGGTTCAGGCGAACAATGCCGCATTTGTATACAAAATATACAATACACGGATTAATTTTTTTTATACTTACGTTTATAATAATACCTGCTAATGAATTGTAATTAAAATTATATAGTTTCGTAACTGTACATTATCCTTTTCATCACCTTTTGCGATTATTGTGCAGTGTCTAGAGAAGCCTGCCAAACATGCATGTATTCTGAAGCAGTCTATTATAAACATTACGAAATGATGATGAAATTAATGATGAAATTTAGAACTATATAATTATTATTTAATACTTTATATTTAAGGAAGTACTTTTAGGAATAATTTTAGACAATACTTCCACAAGTACTTAATGCATCGACTGGACATGGTAGATTGTTTCTAAATGTGAATATGTATGTTCTTAACGGGTTATCCCATCGCTTTGTGCTTTTCATTGCTTTGAAACCAGACTGCTAGGAGATACCACTTGGTAAATGAAACACAGTCACAGTCCAATCCTGTAATCGAAATTTCCTACATGTGCGACTTTTGATAAAGAATGTGTGAGTGAAAAATTGATTTAAGCATATTTCCTGTAACTAGTTGGCCTAAAGCACTAAGAGGATACCATTAACACTGATTTTATAATTGAGGCACTGAAAACATACTTTTTTTTTCTTAGAAGGTATAAGTATAGAAATTATGCGTAGGTCGCATAGGTTTTCTTGCTTAGAAAAAGCACTGAAAACACGAAAAATATTGCTTTAGCGCCTTAACTTTCTCTGTAATATATATTAATAGTAAGGTGATAGCAAAATAAGATTCTATAAGTAGTTCTCTTCCGCGAATTCCCTTCTTAAGGCTGCCATTGGTTCCACTTTTGTCAGTTCAAACGCCTGCTGAATTTTGAATATTTCTGGGTCATGCTACCATCAAATCGGTTTAGGCATTCCACGAGACGACCGGAGCGAAGCATGTTAAAGCGAAGGCATCTCATAAAATGTAGGGCAATAAATTGTCAAGTGTGTTTGACATGGCTTTTTGTGAAACAAAAAATTTACGAGTTTCTCTTAACGACTTTCAAAATTCCAGAAAACTTTGTTTACTTTTGCCATGCGTAGCATTTTTGTATGAGCATTTATGCGTAATATGCTGGGATACTTTCAAACGAAGAAAGCACTGGATGTAATGGTGGTCATCTTTAGCTGTGCAATTCAATAATTTTGTGTGTGAGTATCAAATGAATATTTTCATTTTATTCTTTGTTGTCACAGATTTTACTTTCACTATTATTGATTAAAGATGTCAGTTGTGGGAGAAGAGAATTTTTGTTTGAACTGAGTGACCCCCGTTAATTTCTTTTTCAAGTTCCCCTCACAAGTTCACTGGCGATGCGGTACTTTATTTTCTTTTTGGGGCAGAGGGATACGCGAGTGCGCCGCAGCCCTACATGGTTTTGGGGCAGTAGTGGGGAGTACTTACAAGTATACTTGTATAATCTAGCTAAAGCTAATATAACTTGCAGCTAGCCTGCCTTAACTAACCATTTACAGAATGGCGCTTAAGTCTGAACTGTTAATGCCCTTAAACTGTTAATGTCCCACAGTTCATCATTTCGTAATGTTTATAATAGACTGCTGCAGAATACTTGCCTGTTTGACAGGGTTTCTCTACACACTGCACAATAATCGTTTTTCCTTGCATACTGTCCCAAAAGGTGAAGAAAAGGATTAATGTCCTTAAGTCTAGAAAAAAAAAAATTAACTTATAAAAGACGCGTTTTAGTTTGAACATGTTTCTTATTTTTTATTCTCATTTGCACTCCGACCCCCGTGGATTTACTCAATCTGCATTACATTGCTATCTGAATTGGTATAATTTTCTTAACACTGAGAAGTTCCTCATATAAGAACAAACGTTTGGCGTGAAAATGTGTCACAGAAGTCTGTCAATCTCACCCATTTTTTTAAAGAAGACGAAACAATGAGAAGGCCCCTGGTTTTCTCTGGGAGTCTCTGCTACACCCATAGGTCTGTTGGACCCGTGGAGCGCAGCGCGTAAGGGGGCGGGGAACACGAAGGTTCCCGCTGGCGCCAGACGCGCGTTTTATTGAGGTTCGTCTTGGGGTCTTCGGTCCCAGGCGCCGCCGCCGCCGCCGCCGCCCCGCCTCCGCCGCCGCCTCCGCCGCTGCCGCCTCCGCCTCCTCCTCCTCCGCCGCCGCCGCCGCCCCGCCGCCGCCCCGCCCCGCCCCGCCCCGCCGCCCCGCCCCGCCCCGCCTCCGCCGCCCCGCCCCGCCCCGCCTCCGCCGCCCCGCCCCGCCCCGCCTCCGCCGCCGCCCCGCCGCCGCCTCCGCCTCCGCCGCCGCCCCGCCCCGCCTCCGCCGCCGCACCACCACCACCACCGCCGCCGCAGCCGCCGCCGCCGCCTCCGCCTCCGCCGCCGCCGCCGCCGCCGCCGCCGCCTCCGCCGCCTCCGCCTCCGCCGCCCCGCCCCGCCTCCGCCGCCTCCCCGCCCCGCCTCCGCCGCCGCACCACCACCACCACCGCCGCCGCCGCCGCCGCCGCCGCCGCCGCCGCCGCCGCCACCGCCCCGCCCCGCCTCCGCCGCCGCCACGCCCCGCCTCCGCCGCCGCCACGCCCCGCCTCCGCCTTTGCCCCTCCACCACCACCACCGCCGCCGCCGCCGCCGCCGCCTCCGCCGCCGCCCCTCCACCACCGCCGCCGCAGCCGCCGCCGCCGCCGCCGCCTCCGCCGCCGCCACTTCAACTACCGCTTGTATACCTCCCACTCGAGAACAACGCCCCTCTCCCCCCCCTCCATCCTCTTCACGTCCTCGCTTTACGGGAGCCGCTGAGTTATGTGGCCGTCGCGGCCCCTCGTCGGATTCGAGGCGAGAGATTTTAGCACCTGAAACGAAAGACGGCGGCCGCCGCGCATCGCCTTGCTCTGCTCCGCGCCGCGCCCCGCCGCCCCGGCGCCACGGAGTATTTATTCTTCCGAATGTAGCCTCCCGCGCCGGCGCTCAGAGTAAACACGTGTCGAAGGGCTTCGCGGCGTATTTATTTCACCGGCTCTATGCACGTGTTTCACGTCGAAGAGGAAAATGTGTTCGGTGCAAGAGGGGTCTTCAGGAGATACGAAGTGTGTGCACACGTGTTTTTTGGGAGGGAGATGAGATAAGTGTGTGTGCGTTTGGTACGGGGGCCCATGGTGCGTGAGGTTATAGTTCGGTTATTTCCTGTGTCTTACACGATTCTCATTGTTTTGTGTGTTTTTTTTTTTTAAATGGGTGAGGTTGATGCCCTTCAGTGAAACATTTTCACATCAGATGTGTACGTTCTTACATGAGGAACTCAACAGATTTAAGAAAATTACACTAATTATGGTAGAAATGTGCAGATTGAGTAAAAGAGCTCGTTTTTGTACATCTTTAAAGTAACAAAACGTTAAAAGTTTAATATTTATGCCTGTGATGTTCAATATCTTCCATTCTTCTTTTCCACATCTCGAAAAGTTGTCAAGAATTAATCACTTTATTTTGATTTCAAAACTATTTGAAAGGACTAGAAGAGGAGGGAATTTTAAAGTTAGAAGTTTGGAATACATGAGCCTCAAGATGAATAGTCAAGAATAGACAAATTAGGCTATAAGGAATAATGAAATCTAAGAATAATGCGTATAATTTTCTCGTGCATTGGCGAAGTGTAATTTATGATGAGCACAACCATTGAAATTCAAACGGTGAACACATTAATGTTTGTTAATTGCACGTAAATTAACATTAATTAAATCACAAAACGTTTGCTAAACTAATTAAATTGAAGACCACATCCAAATATACTTACATATAACATGTGTTAATATACACTTGTTGATCTTCAAACGCAAAAGAAAGGCATTCCATTCTTTACAACGTCTTTTTTCACTTTCATTTTGAACCACTAGTTCATTTTTTTCCTCCCCGCGTCCACCCCTCGCCAAGCGTTGGGTCGCGAGCGGCCAATGGCGGGCGCAGCGGCGGCGGCGCGCGAGGAGCCAATGGCGGCGCGCCTCCACCTGTGCAGGTGCGGCGCCTGGCCCGCCCCCTCCCCGCAGGTGGAGAGCCACGTGGGCGTGGCCGCGGCAGGTAGGCCGCGCGCCATTGGCTCGCACCTGCGCCGCCGCGCCGCCGACGGCGCCCCGTCGCCCCGCGCCCCGCGCCACGACTCCACGCGCTATGGTGGCTACGGTATGCTTCCGCTGGGGGGCGCGGGATGCGTTCGATGCTGTCTGTGGTGGTACGTCAGAGAATGGGATCGGCGGATTCTTTTCGGTTTCCTGGGGTTAGGTCTATGCGATTGAATGGGGAGCTTATAGTTTGTCCCGGCTCGGGCTGGGCCGTGCTGGGAAAAATAGAACCAATGACCAGAGACGTCGCACCTGGAAATTCATTCTCACTGGCTCACACTCTCTCTCTCTCTCACACACTCTCACTCACTCTCACACACTCTCTCACTCACTCTCACACACTCTCTCACTCACTCTCTCTCACACTCTCACTCACTCTCTCACTCACTCTCTCTCACTCTCACATTCTCACTCTCACATTCTCACTCTCACACTCTCTCACTCTCTCTCTCACTCGCTCTCTCGCTCGCTCGCTCTCTCTCTCACTCACTCGCACGCTCTCGCTCACTCGCTCGCGCTCGCTCTCGCTCTCACTCACTCGCTCGCTCTCGCTCTCACTCACTCGCTCGCTCTCGCACTCGCTCGCTCGCTCTCGCGCTCGCTCTCGCTCTCACTCACTCGCTCGCTCTCGCTCTCACTCACTCGCTCGCTCTCTCTCTCACTCGCTCGCTCTCGCTCGCTCGCTCGCTCTCACTCACTCGCTCGCTCGCTCTCACTCGCTCGCTCTCGCTCTCACTCGCTCGCTCTCACTCACTCACTCGCTCGCTCTCACTCACTCACTCGCTCGCTCTCGCCCTCACTCACTCGCTCGCTCTCACTCACACGCTCACTCTCGCTCTCACTCACTCAATCGCTCTCGCTCTCTCACTCACTCGCTCTCACAGTCTCTCTCTGTCTCTGTCTGTCTCTCTCTCTCTCACACACACACACACACATAGAAGTCTACTTTAAAGAGGGAAGATTCGACATGCTGTGGTTAACGAGCGGAAGGATGTTGCAATTCCGGTGCGGTTGTACGGTTGTGTGTCCTGGTTTTGTGTTTCGTTACCTGACTCTGCCACGTGAAACGTGTGGCCGGACAACAACTAGGTTCACTTGGCAAATTGTGTAGAAAATACAGGGGGAAAAAGAACTTCAGATCATGCCGCATCCACTTAACCACTTATGCAATCTGTTCACGATTCCTTGTCTGTTGTTTTACTCACCTTCGCGCAAACAAAATAGTTCTGCTTTCAAGGGAAAACCTTCTTTTTTTAACAAATAACACAGCAGAATAAAATAAACATGAAATTAATTCTAATTCACATAGTTTATAGTTGTATAAACATGGTCAAACGGGTTGGACTTTTGAGAAGAAGATAAAATATTATGTTGTTTACACTAGTTTCCTTTCACTCGAGATAAATTCTAACTTCAACTTCTTGAATACTTCAATGCAATTAAGCCCCTTTTCCCTTGAACAGAACCTAAGACATGAAACAGGAGGCGTAAATGTTGATGTTTTAGCTGAAATCTCTATTGTTTCCCTCATGTTGTTCCTCGTTTCGTTCATTGGGCGCAATCTTCATTTGTTTATCATGACCCATGTTTTTTTTTAGTATATCTTTATTAGTGAACGAATGTACATAGTTCAGTATTATGTATACTACATCATATGTATTTTTATGACTTATATTTAACTTAAATGCTAATCTTACAACTAAATCTAAATACACATGAATAGGAAACTCACAGAGCACCTATGTGATTAATTGAGTTCTGAAAATATGCTGAGGAATGAATCTAATGGATATCTATTTTTTATTCTTGTTGGGAGCTGGTAGGTGGTGGCTAGGCCGTAATGGGTGGCTTGGGTTATTGTGTTTATTTTGGAGAAGAAATTGTGAGATAGAAGCGCGATATGGTCAAGTATAGGGGGTAAATTAAATTCTTTTGTTTCGTTCATTGGGCGCAATCTTGATTTGTTTATCATGACCCATGTGTGTTGCAGCCCTCTACAAGTATGTTTGATAACATTCCTGATTGACTCGGGAATTAAGAGGATGTGTTTCAGTTCGAATATATCATTTATCAGAATATTATATCTCCTGAACGTCACAAGCCACTTCATACGCGTTAAGTCTTCAGAAGCATCGATTTCTTAGGAGTGATCCTGCTGGAACTGAAATTTCGATGAAACGTACTCATTCTCTTTCACTCTTATGTTTCATTTGTGTACCCGTTCTTGTTAGAGTGGTGGTTCTATACACAGTTTACCTTATATTACCTGGAGTTAAGATTAAATTTATACCATTAGAATGAACTCTCTGCAATACCAATTTTGTGTTCAAAACAAAGCTTTTAGTGTACATTGCATTATGGGACATTACCAAACCACTGCAAATGGTTTAAGAAAACTAATGCTACTGTGATAAGTTTTCAGAAATAACACTTAATATGACACTAAACCGCAATTCTGATGTATTAATGTGTCTTGTAAATTTTGCGATTGTTACATCTCTTCCCATTATTATACTTCACAATTTGCCCTTTATATGATGGATGTCGAGCTAAATAGTAGTTGTTTTCTTCTCTACTATGTGTCTTCAGTTTTACTCACTATTTCTGCATCCTCACAGCACTAAGTTGCATCCTCACATGCATCAGATACACAGCGTCCGAATCGCATCTTTCTTCTGCCCAGACATCACATTACTTAGAACTTTTGCACTTTCGTTATTTTTCAGATAATCCACATGAAAATCCTGTATTATCAATTTAATCAACAGTACACACCAACTTGGAAATCATTACATGTTTCATTGTGATACTCATTTAATTACTATTTCTACTTATATTATTGAGTTATTGACTTCCAAGGTATATTATTTATTAAACAATAATATCACAAACAATTTTTCACTTTGTGTTGCATCGGAGAAATAACAAAGGAATTTTTGCTAAAGAAGGGTTACTGAACTGAGCTTCCCGAATTTCTGAAGTATTTAGCAACAGAAGTGAAGTCACAGACTCTAATAATGCTTTAACAGATGTGACGTTTCCAAATAAGCAAGATCTTTCGTCTTTACAAGGTATATTTATTCGCTCTAATGAGATGAGATTGGACTCTCAAAATACGTTTCATCTTGCCTGTATCTTCTGCGATTTAGATCAATAAACTGCTCGATGTATTTCCACTTGTTGCCATTTGAGATATCTGGGCTCTACTTCATTTCTTTTCACCTGATGGATCCCATTTCGATTGTTAATTCAAATGGACATAATTTATGGACTGAAAATATGTGATACATTTTCTAAAATTGTTTTGTTAGTGTTGGTATTAAATTGATTTGACAAGGAAGACGCCACACAACCACCGATTGTGCAAATTCTCATTTAACTGGTGGAAATGCCTGAAAACTATACTCGAAAGAAAATACTCGACGAACTGAATTGGATTTTTTTAGACGTCTTCAGTGAATGTAATTTTCGCAAGGAGTCACGAATTTATCATAGAGTGAATTAGATGCAGTCATTTTTTTCTTGAAATATCTGTTTCTGGTAATTTTTATGTTAATAATAAATGAAATAATGATTAACGTATTCCTATTTTAAACGATTTGTTAAATATAGTATTTGAATAGAAAATTAATGGGTATGAAAAACAGTTTTCTGATCCATTATTCTGAATATAATATTTATAGCAATGTATTAAATAATATAGCAAACATCATCCTTCATTTTATGGCCTCGAGTATTGTCCCCCTATGGTTTTTGTATGTGGCAAGAAGTAAATTTTCTGCTTTTGCCAGGTCTCATCTTCCGAAAGTCGCGAACAATTCTGTTAACGTTCAAATTTCAGACTCTTCGGGTGGTCCTTTCTCCGCGACCTGTCATCTTTCAAACTGTCAACTACATTTCCTCGTCAAGAAGAACATCCTTCCGAGAGTGCGGGGTGAATTCCGACTTTGCTGACTTTTCGCCGACCCTGACCACCACCCACACCATTTGCCGAGCGTTCCAACCACGTGTTGCAAACGGGGTCTGCCGTTCAAGGGCCTTCTCTTCTGCGTCAAGGCACACAGGCACCTCCGCGAAAACGCCCCACGCGACCTTTTTTTCTTGTGTCCCATCCACAGTAACCCTGTGAAGGAGGGGAATTTTTATCTATAAATTTTTTTCATTACGCTGCTGCCTTGCGGCTTAAGCAGCTACAGACGGGGCTTTTTCTTACAACTAACTTACAATCTAGTCTTAAAGTTATCTTAATTGCACTTTGGCATTACTAACTTACACTAAAATCATTTTTTGTAATTCTATTTTATACGTAAATTGTTTTTATGGTACATTGTTATTTTTATTAGTATTATTTTTTTTCTACATTCACACATCATTCATACTATTTTCACGCGCCCCACGCGACCCTGACGGGCGCGCGGCAGCCAATTGTGAAGTCCCTTCGCGACGGGACACCGGCGCTTGCCGTGTTCGCAGCAAACACGGGGGCCTCTACCCCGACCGACAAATACTGTACCTACTCGCTTTCTCTGCCCGGGGCAGAGTGCGTGAGAGGGTGGGGTGGGGTGGAAGAAGCATCTTTAGTCCGTGGGTGGCCCCCTGTCGACCGCCCACCGCGTCTCGCCCCCCTCCCAGCCTCCCTCCGCCTTGTTTACAACGGGCGGCCTGCCCTGTTGCAGCTGCCCCTGCCCAGGCCCAGGTCTCTCCCCAACCCCCAACCCCACCTCCCACCCCCTTGGGCGGCACATCTTTTGGCTTTTGGGTGACATTCGGATTTTCGAAATGGTCGGATGTCTTTGTAGCTAATAAAAGGTTTTTTGGACTTTGGAAATTTTGTTACTGACCGACACGGAGAAAAACGCGGAGAAAAACTGACAGACACGGAGAAATGTATAGGTCTTGAGAGGTTGTAAATTGTATCTAGTACGTATTTGTGCAAGTTGTCTCCAGTCGTTTTCTTAAAGGAGCGTCCTGAGAGATGAAATTCTCCATTTTTGAATACAAACCATTGAAAGAAATGTACAAAGACGTTTCTTGAATATGAATGATTCTGTAACAATTAAACTGTCCTCTACAAGCTAACTGAAGGCAGAGTATTTTGCTGTAATATCTTGTAATAGTATCTTAGAATATACCTAGCTAAAAGTGTAATATTCGAAAAATTGTTTCGTAATTATAAATTGTCTTGCCGCAAAATTAATACATAAATATATTTTTAACATAGACGTAGATTATTTCTTGCATTTTCTTTGCTGTTATTACAACGTAAAATGCAATAAAAGTGACATAAATGGGTAAAAAATGACGTATTAGTCAAACTACTCGAAAAATCAAAAAAAAAATTACATAAAAGCGCGTCATTTCATTTCCTCATGACATAAAATGAATTTCTATAACAAACGGCATTGTTCTAAAGTGAAAAGAAAAAAATAACATTTCATTAAAATTCGCCTCGTAATTATGACATGTGTAGTTTGTTTCATATAAACAGAAGTACCATAGTGCCCTCGAAAGGCGAAATGGCAGATACCATTATTCACATTAAATGCCCTTAATTTATTTCTCATTCCTTTTGAATTTGCGGGGAATCAATCGGACAGCTCAATCGGTGTCCTTCACAAGTAACGTTAACGAGCCCACGGCCACGCCCTGCGGAGCACCTAGGCCGTGGGGAGCAGCCGCGCTGGCCAAGGTGCGCGGCCGCCAGGTGCGCCGGTAGGGGGCGCGCAGCCGACGCGAGGGGGTGGCG
Organism: Gryllus longicercus; assembly: GCA_038098605.1. Classification (NCBI taxonomy): domain Eukaryota; kingdom Metazoa; phylum Arthropoda; class Insecta; order Orthoptera; family Gryllidae; genus Gryllus; species Gryllus longicercus. The sequence goes on from JAZDUA010001390.1 coordinate 25,392, forward strand.
TGAGCACCTGGCCGGCTCCCCGCCCCTCCGCACCTCTCCTCACCCCCACCCCCGCCCCATTTCCCTCGTCGTTAGCCGCCTTCGCGCCCCAGTTCCCAAGCGCTCCGCTCTTCGGATGTTGCTTCACGCCGTTATCTTGGCAAACAGCTTCAAGATAACGCGGGATCGGTGTGGGAGCTCGGGAGATACGGCGTGTTATTGCAGCGCGCCGCCTCCTTTTTCTCCCACTCCCTTTTCCCTCCCCCACCTGGACGACGTGGAAAAGAGCGAATCGCGTGGCGGCGTCCAGGCAGGTAAAACCGCCAGGTGGGGGACGTTGGCTGGGAAAGGTAGAGAGAGAGAGCGCCCCGTTCACTCGTCCGTCCCTCGCACCTGTGCTCGAGCTCTTCTCACCTGCGACGGGCGTCTCGCTCACCGCGCCAATTCTCTCTCTCTCTCGCGCTCGCTCGTTCTCTCTCTCTCTTTGTCTAGCGGCGGCGGCCGGGTTACTTTATGCTCGCATCGACCGCACGCCGGCAGGCAGGTAGCGCCGGCGGCCGGCGAGCCGCGTTCGCGACGTTGCCGTGCGTGTTGCCTACCTGTCGGGCGCCAGGTGCGGCGCGAGCCCGGCCGGCGGGCGGTCGCGTGCGGCCGGGCGGCCACGGAGGCGTCCCCGCCGCCGCCGGGGGCGTGGGCGGGGACGGCGTCACCTGCGTCTGAGCGCGGCGCAGGTGAGCGCGCTACCTGGGCGACGCGGCCGCCATGACGCGAGAGGAGGTGGCAGGCGGCGGCGCGCGGCCACCGCCCCCTCTCCGCCGCGGCGCGGCCCAGGTGCGCCGCGGCGGCGGTGGCGGCGGCGGCGGCAGCGGCTGCCACGCCTCACCTGCCCGCGCGCGCTGCCATTGGCTGCGCGCCAGCTCGCCGCCGCCGCTCGCCCCCGCGCCGCCCCGCGCCCCGCGAGTGAGGTGAAGTTGCCGCCGCCGCCTGCCCGCCTGCGGCGCCGAGGCCGTGGCGGAGGCGGAGGCGACAGCTGGGCCGTGAATCAATACCGCGTCACCTGGACGAGCCCCTTGCGCGTGCGCGACCTGAGGCTCCCGCCGCCCCCCCTCCCCCTCGCCCGCCCCAAGCCGCTGCCTGCCCGTGCAAAGCCCTCCGCGTCTGCCTTCCGCCACGTTTCTTCCGCTGCTACTTCCAGCGCGGCTTTCGTTGCCTGCGCTATGTTTCAGCTGATAGACTTGGCGGTGGATAATCGATAATTTAGTTGTGTATGAAATTCAAAATTTTTAACTGTTTTGTACATAAAATAGCAATATTTTTTTAATATTTAAAACTGTGATGTTTATATGTATTTCTAAGCCTGTGTGATTTTTATTATTGCTCTTGGCTGAACTTAAATACTAATTTGTTTAACATTGTTTGTGCAAAAAATTGAACATCAGGTTATCGCTGGAGGACATTTACGTCGGTTACGAACGATCACTCAATTACGTATTATTTTTTATGTACGTATTTCTTCAGTAATGAAAACCACTAGGAAAATAAGGAGAATCGTGTACAGCTTATTCCAGTATTAGGGCGTCAATGTATTGCGTTGAGGACGACATCGCTGAAATGCATAGTCATATATCCAACCCTCATGTCTCTACTCTTTGATAACACCTATTTTCTGTTTTCCTTTTTGTGACAGTTACCACTTCCACAGTTTCGCCTTCTTTCTCTTACTTGCCTGCCCTTCTAATTATCGCATCGGCGCCCGTTAACTCGCGTGCCTTACTTTTTAACCGACTTCATCATACGTTGTTTTTCTTGTATCCATATCATTTTCCACTTCATCTTTTGTTCTTTGGGGCTCATCTAAAGTTTATGATATCGTTTATGTTTTCAGAAATTCACAATAATAATAATAATAATAATAATAATAATAATAATAATAATATAATACTGAAGTTAAGGGTACTAATCTAACAAGATATTAACATGTTCACCTACCGGAATAATTGACATCTTCATCTTCCATTTCTAAGCGACCTTTCTTTGAATTCATTTCGCCTCATTTGCTTTGAACATATTTTGTCTCCCTCTTGTACCTCAGTGCCATATGCTATCCCCTGGCAGTACCTTTCACTACTATCTCTCTCTTCTCTCTCTCTCTCTTTCCACTTTACTCTCTCTCTCTCTCGCTCTCTCGGCGTTCTTTCGCTACCAGGGACTTCTTCTTTCGGCGTGAAGTGAGCTCACCTCTTAACTCCCCGAGCAAAGCTAAGGGCTTTCGGAACTATCCCGCTCTATCCGCGTCGGCACGCGCTCAGGCATTCCAAGGAAATTAAAAAAGCTTTGGCTTTCGCCGGAAGGTGAAAATATTTGCGCGGAGGGCCGCGCGTGAGCTACGAGGGCGTGGCACTTTGGGTCGGCGCGAACGCATCTGGAGGGCATTTCGGAGCTGGCGTACGGCCCAAATCGCGCGTTTTCTGGGATTGTTTCTCAAAGGTAGCCATGCACTTTTTACTCGTTTTGATGGTGGTTAGTATGTTTACGTGCTGTATATTTTTTGTTGAAAATGTTTGTTATAGTTATTATACTTTGTTCTATATAATTGTTATTATTAATTTTTCATTTGTCGGAAGTGTAATCGCCTAAAAATGTTCATTCAAGAACTTCTCACCCTTCTTTATTTCTTCGTTGAATTTTTATTACAATTGTAATACTCAAGTCACTTTAGTAATAGTAAGATACAAACATTTCTACGGGACTGAACGGACTGCAGCAATCATATTAACCGCCGAACCTAACAGCTGACTTCGCGCATGCGCAGAACTCACTTCAACTGATCAACGTAGTCTGAGCTGGCAACGGCAAATTGTAACAAAATCAGTACCTGTACGAGCATCCCATTACTACAAAGAAGCAATAAACACAATTCAAAGTTGTGCGTTTCTCATAAAACTGACTGGAACCCCCTGATAATCAAGAGACACACGTAACATACCTAGTCACGATTTACGCGCATGCGCGAAAACCACCTCACCCGTTCTACGTGTACCGAGCGCTCCACAACGAAGCTACCTACGAGTATTAACCCACCAAAAGGAGAACTCTTCCTAGGCCACGAGAACAAACAACGTACGCGACGCGGGAGCTTCAACGCGGCTGGCGCACGCATCGATATTCCGGCGCGCGCGCGCGGGCGCGCGCAGGGACTTCCGCCGGCCGCTCGCCCGTCCCGCCAGGTGGAGGTGGAAGAGGAGGTGGAGGTGGAGGTGGCGTGAGAGCCTCCTGCGCCGTCTGGTGTCCACGTACGCGCGCGGCTTCGCAACGTTCCGCCGACGCCGCGCGCGTGCGCGAGCTGGCGCGCGGACCCCGCGTGGCATACGCGCGCGTACCTGCGGATGTATTGCACGCGTGTATTCTTCAGCGGGCGGTAGACAGGGAATGTTTGGGAGATGGCGCGGTCTGCTGATACTTTTCAGCTCTGTTTTGAATCGGAGTTTTACATTTGCGAAAATTAAATGTGCTTTTTTATTCCTTGTTAAATATATTTTTCTGTTTTTTGTTTGTTTTTCGTGTGGCATACATGCGTGTACTTGTGATTATGCCTCACGCGTGTATTCTTCAGCGGGTGGTGTACAGGGAATGTTTGGGTGTAAAAGCAAGGCTGATCCTTTTCAGCTTTGCTTTTAATCGGAATTTTATATTTGCAAAAATTAAAGGTGTTTTTTACTTCTTATTAAATAGATTTTTCTGTTGTTGCTCTTTCGTGTGGTTCCTGTGATTATATCTCACGCGTGTATTCTTTGGCGAGCAGTACAAGGAATGTTTTGGGAAATGATAGGGACTGTGGGGCCTTTTGGGTTCCGTTTTGAATGACAATTTTAACATTGACAAAAATTAAATGTGATTTTTACTTCTTGTTAAATACACCTCTTCGTTGTTGTTTTTTTCAACAGAATAATATGAAAGATTACTTTTTCACTGTCTCCGTTAGGAGCAATAAATAGCATAAGTCTTAAATGATGGAAAATGAGAACCTACGATGATATCAACAATGTGCTATGTTTGTATTAAATCTACTGTTCGTAAATATTTTGTTACCCGGTAAACAATGCTGTTTACTATTGTTATGCGCTTTGATTGAATATTTCTAATGTTTCTCTGGACTTCTTTTCATTAACTATGTCGGCGTCGGTATTTTGCGCAGATATTCTCGGAGCAGGCACGTCTTGGCTACAACACGCACGTTTATTAATATATCTCGGATATTTATGATGGCAATCGCGTTGTTCGGTGAAGGGTTAATTGTTGCAATCACCGTTTATGGTCACGAGTATTTAATATGTTTTATAAAACATTCAATGTTTTTAATTAATAAGGTTTGTTAATTAGGTTAGAAAAGTTTCAATACGATGAAATTTCAAAAGCCAACACATATTAAAATTTTCCATTTTCCATTATAGATTGTTAATAAATTGGAAAGTTTTATTCTAATTCCATTATATTTTGTCATACAGTACACTGAAATGAAAAGAATTATAATTATAAATAATGTACTATTCTTGTTTGAATTACTACGGTTTCATCTGAACCGAAAACCATACGCAGCCATTTCGACTCTCGAGTCGCTTCCGTCGCGAGTTTCGTGATGAACTTTGCCGGGGAACGACGTTCAGACGGTTGGTGTTGCGCAGTTGGGTAGAAGCCACCTAGCGACGAGGGGCGGGAGCGCGGGCGAGGGCGGAGGTGGAGACGGGGGCGGGGGCGGGGGGTGCGGGGCGGGGCTCGGACCGGAAATGAGCGCACTTGTGCGGGCGCGCGACGGAAGACCGCGGGGCGATTGGCCACCGCGCCGGGCGAGGTGTACGACCGCCCTTGTGCGACTTCGAGAGGTCGACCGGTCGCGCGCATCCTGCGACGGGGGGACGACGTCCCTGCGGTCGTGTATGACGTATTCAGGGCGTGATGGGGGCTCATGATCGTTAAATGTTTTTTAGCCGCATCAGGGATGTAATATTTGACTCGATTCTCCGTATATTTGAATTCGATTACGAATACAGATTAAAATTGTAAATCGAATATTATCAAAGCTGAAATACCGGTGCATTCAAAATCGATTACTATCGATTTGTTTGAAATGCGTACTATTTCCAAACGGAACATGTACGTGCCAGGATTCATTTAATATATTATTATATAATGAACTCTGAAGAGATCATTTACAATATTCCAAATTTCGCTGTCTAGGGGTATTCAAATAAAATACCCAAAACACCAAAAGTTTCGATCTACTTTCAATCAGTAGTCGCTTCTTCTTTGAACCAATTAGTTTTCAGATTAAGAAATTGCATGTCACCGACATCCCTACCTACCTACAAGTAAATTAATTCACGATTGGGAACGTGACAGACGGAGTGAGAGCGTGTTCTGCAGGCCAGTCTTCTTACCAGGACAGTTCATCACGTGTCAGGTTATCATGCAGCACGAGGAGGTGTCTGTTGCGGCCCATATGAGATAACCTGCGTGTGAAGATGAGGGTTCCGCAACTAACAAAAAGGGAAATGAAGAATCGGGTAGCACTCAAGAGTGAAAATAAGCCAAATGAGACTTATCTGAACACTCACGGTGAACGATATAATATAGTAATTAATAAATTTCGAATTTGCGTTGATCAATATACATTCACATTGCTATGGGTCGTGGTTGCGTTTGCTATTGAGCCCGAACAGAACGCCGGTTGTGTTGCGTCGCGTAGTTTACGGGTGTGAATAGATGGAAGCTGTTTCTAATTTCAAAGTATGCGTTGAATAATTCCATTTTCACGTGGATTCATTAGTCATCCGTAGATAATTTTATAATTTAATCAAAGTTTCTTTGACCAATGATTTACATCTCGAACTAGCCGTATAGTTGTCCGAAATGAAAAATAATTTTACTTCTCTTGACCAAACAAGTTAATATATTTTAAGTAAGTCCATCCAGCTAAGAAATGTATTAACTTTAAATATTTATTTGCATTTTCATGCACGCGTTTTCAGCTTTTACAAAACGTAGATCCCGCACACCTCGTAAAACAGAATAATTATTTTCTGATTCCTGTAAACCACTTGAACTTGAATGTTTCTAAAAATAACATGCATTGGGACTAAAGAAACAAAATAAATTCGAAATTTAAGTGTACAGTTATCCTTTTGATAACAATTATAATAACGCAACCGGGATTAAAAGGAACGATCGAATGAAAGATTTTAAGAATTTCGTCGCAGCGTCGTAGCACACAGTAAAGCATAGAACCGTTTTCTCTCTTGAAGAAGGAGTAGCATGTGCAGACTGGTGTGTTCTGTTTTCACAGTGTGTATGTGATGCACTGAAAGTCGATGACTGAATAAGTGATAATTATAAGTGATGATAATGATTTCGTCGAAACGAATTCAGAGAGCAGTAATTTAGTATTTGAAGGCAGAAGGTGTTAGTGTTGTTACCGAAATTTATCGTTATAGAAAATTAATTAATTTAATTGAAAATGTATCCTAGAAATTTCTTCTTCAGGTTATACTAGAGCTACCTTAAGAGACACATCTGTCATGAACAGTAAGCTGCCTGCCAAATTATAAAATATGATCATTGCGTTCCACAGCAACAAACGGCATTACTTTGAAAACTTTTTTTTTTCTCTGACCCCTCTACAGTAACCCTGTGGAGACGGGAATTTATTTTCTATTGCTTGGATACATTAAGTTGCTGCCTTGCGGCTTAAGCAGCTAGATCTTTATCTTAATAACTAAGTTTAATATTCTAATTCTAAAGTTAAATTACCTACACTTTTGCATACGTAACGTACAGTAAGATGAGTTCTTAACTTATTACTGAAGAAATTGTTCTTTTTAGGTGAGATTTTTCCTACCTCTACATTCACACGTCATTCATACGTTGAAACCTTAGACCTCATTTGTTGTGGCGTGTTTGCTAACGAACGCTTTTCCCTAGGGGAATCCATAAATGTGCACGAACATACAATCCGTAGTTGATGTAGTTAGATGTAAACGAAGTACTACTTTTATAATTCCTATACACATTCATGTACTCCAACCAATACATCATTAATTGATTGATGAATCTCACTTGAGTTTGAGTAATCCTTATATTTGTCTGATGAGTACTTTGAAATAAGTATTTCAATTAAGAAACTACCGGAACTTATCCATTCTGCCGTTACAAAGTCTACGTGTAAATTGACGAATCATGTATGCCTTTTAAACTAAAGCATCCCATAAGAACTACGTAACGAAGCATGGAAAATATGCTAACGTACCAATTCGCGTGGATGGATCCGGCTACAGAGGGGCGTACCTAAATGGATCTGAAGGCACACAATTGGGAACGGGAGTGAACGAGTCTAAGGAATCCAGTAATTCAGGTGATAAAAAGGGGAAAACGATTTTTCTTATCATTTATTAACATGTATATTGAATTGTGGGCTACGAAAATTGAAAGAATTTAAAATCCTTTATTTGTTACATCACTGAACGCTGAACACACAACGCTGTACTACACACTAAGCACCTTAGCATATAATATTATATCGAGAGGATTCCCATTCAAATACTTTAACATCATAAGAACTAGAAAGCAATCCGTAGGATTCGTACATATCTCCAGGTACATTTGGTCAATAGATAGGGCAGTTTCTGAATGAAAAAGTAGTACATGAAGAATAGCAAATTATATTTCTGAATGTAAACGGTTGGAAATTATAGTGACATTGAATAACAGTCGGAGACCGTACGCCTGATTATCCTCTTGAACTGGTCAGGAAAAATCTTGCACCCTCACTGACGTTTTGTTGCATTGTAGTTGAATTCAATGAGAGAGACTATTTTACTCGCGAATCATGCAATGATTGATGATTTAGATGGTGAGTAATGGTTTGTCTTCGTTTATTAACATCACAATTCTTTACACTGGATTCGAACCCACGTCCTTAGCGCTGAACTGTTTTCGTCGCTCTTAACCTCTCAGCAGTGCATACACCTGCGTAAAAAAAGAACAAACAAACAAAACAAAAAAAAAGAAAAACAAAAAAACAACAACGAGAAGTCAAGAACACACAGCTCAATACAGCGCTGCGTCAGCGACCGACCCTGCAGCATGGCGGCCCTCGCCATCTGCCGCCTGGCCGTCTCATTTCACGGCGCTCGCACCTTCTCCCCCGCCCCCCCGCCCCCCCGCCCCCCCCCACTTCCCTTCCGCGGGGCGCAGGTGGCACGTCGCGTTGAGAAGATGGCCGCCGGGGGAGACGGCACACAAGGTGGCCCCTGGCCCCGCCCCCCTGCTCGCACGGCGGCGGCGGCAACCCTGCGGGGCCGCGGGGGGGGGGGGGCGATGAATCACGGCCGGTGCGTGCACGCACAATGAAAAGCCCCCCCCCCTCATCCCACCGCATCCTCTCCCTGATGATCGGACGGCGCGTGAGTCACCCCGCCCCGCGCGCGCACACGCGTGCCCCGCGGCCGCCCCCCCCCGCCCCCGAAGCCACCCCCCGCCGCCGGCCCCGCCCCCGCCCCCGTGCCGGTGGACGTCTTGACCCGCGCAGCCGGCGGTGGACAGCTGGCGGCAGTAGAAATGATGCGGTGGAGATGGTGGCGGTAGTGTGGAGTCGATGGCGCCGGATGGGGCGGTGGAGACGGCGGGTGCCGAGGAGACTGCAGGAGCGGTAGTAGGGGCGGGTAGGGGCTAGGGAGGTGTCGCTGGCGGTAGCAGACGTGATGACGTAGATGGAGGCTGTGATCGGTGGAGATCGTGGCCAAAGAGATCATGTTGGCTCGTTTGAATTTCTCGGTTAGGTTGGCGGCTTGACAGTGGAGGTGAGAATAATCTGTGCAGGTGTGTCGGTCTAGTGTCTGAACGAGAAGAAAGAAAAAAAAAATAGAATAAGTAAATTAATTTCCTTTTCGAGTGTTGTGAACAGTGGTGGGGGAGGTGATGGTGGCGAGTGCTGTAGCGGTGGAAGGCAAATGGCGGTGGAGATGACGTAGATGGAGGCAGTGATCGGTGGAGATCGTGGCCAGAGAGAGGAGAGAGAATAGTCAGTTGGACGGGGCTGGGGCGGGGGCCGGGGCCGGGACGGAGTGGTGGTGGCGGGGCAGGCGGGGGTGTGCGGGGCGGGGTGAGGCTGGAGCGGGGCGGTGGCGGGGATGAAGCGGGCGGGGGGGGGCGAGCGCGGGGCGGAGCGAAGCGGAGTGGGCGGTGGCGGGGCGGAGCGAAGCGGAGTGGGCGGTGGCGGGGCGGAGCAGGGCGGGCGGGGCGGGTGTGATGGTGAGCGGCTGCTCGGTGTATTGTGAGGCTTCGGCCCGCCCCGCCGCACACCGGATGTTCCTCCCGAAAGGAGCTTCTTCGGCGATCGCTCGCTTCGGAACACGGATGTCCGGCCCCCGCCGCCGGGAGCGCTGCACAATGCCCGACGAGTTGCTCCGGGGCGTAGGGAGTGCTGCGGCGGTAGTGCGTACGTAGCCTTTTCCGCTGGGCTTGAATCACTCGGCCGAGTGAGTAGCTTCGATTACCCTTTGTCGAGATGCCGTTGCGGGAAATGAATAAGTTTCGGCGGCTGTCGTTCCAGTTTCCGGAGAACAAGAAAGTGGGAATGGTCACTATTGAAGACTAACTTCACAATTGAATGCTCGTGCATGAAGAAGAACAAAAACTTGTGTTAATCTTAGGTTGCCGGCCAAAGTGCCGGCTTCATCCATAGGTTAAGTTAGAAATAAGTTCTGCCCCCTTCTTTGCCGCATAAGCCATAGAGCTGCGGCGTATGCTGTACCCCAAATAGTAAATAAACTCCCGCCTCGCCAGGGCTACTGGCGAAAGTCGCTAAAGCCGAAAGTCGCTGCTCCAGCCGAAGTTGAAGGCCCTGGCCCCACCCCAGACGGACATGTCCCTGGAGGGTCCCAGGATCTCCGCGGCGAGGGCGGCAACCTCCTCCACACCCAAGACGAAGCGTCGGCACCTCCGTACGATGGCCAGAGCGGAACCACCCCTGGCGCCCGACGGGAATCCCTGGCAGGTAACGTCTCTACCGCCCAGTCCCATCCCTTCCAAACCCACGACGGCGAGGGCACAGATGGCGGCTGGCAAACCGTCCCTGTCAACCAGCGCGGCCGGCCCCGTAACGCTAATTCTCCGGCGGAGGCGTCCGGGCACGCCCCGCTCGAAACACGGGAGCCCCAAGCGGCGGCCGCCTCACGACCGCCGAAGAAACCGTATTATATTAGGCTCAGGATCTCCCCCGATGCTGTGATCGCCCACGGTCGTGCGCTGGGCGTCGCAACAGGCAAAAAGGCCACAATTGGCCGAGCCAAAACGCGGGGGAAGCGTATTGTTTACGCAATCCACACCAACGACAAGGTAGCCTACTTAGAGGCGGAGAAATATGCCAAATTGCATAAGATATTTCTCTTCGCACATCCGCCACCGCGTGAAGGGCATGAAAAGACCCTCCGAGTGGCGATCATGGGACTCCCGAGAGGGTTCACCGAGGGAGAAGTGGCACAAGAGCTGAGAGAGCTCGGCTACGACCCCCTGGGCGTCAGGCAACACTGGCGTCTAAAAGAATCTGCGGTCGCCGGACCCGCAGGTGAAGGTGAGCCTCCCTTAAACGAATGGCAACGCAGTAAACTGCTCACGGGGACATTCATGGTCACCCTACGCGACACTCCTGCCTCGCGAAAAATATATTCGGTCCGTCAGTTGGATAGCTTCGACGTGACTGTTGAGCGCGAAAAGAGGGCACGACACCTCTTTTGCGCTCGCTGCTGCAGATGGGGTCACCACTCGGCCAATTGCGCCTACGACTACCGCTGCAAGCTCTGCAAGGGAAATGGCCACCCTACGGAGCAGAACAAGCCGGAGTACATGGGCACGACACACTGCCCAAAACGGGGTAACTTCAACCTCCCGCCTGAATGCTGCAACTGTGGCGGACGCCATGTAGCGTCGTACTCCGGCTGCAGCTACTTTAGTCTTCCCAGTCGCCCCTCAGACGACGGGGAGAATGCCGGGCGGTCAGATAACGGCACCAATGTCCGAAATCAGGGCGGTGCAGCCCGGCAGGTAAGTAACGGGACAGCCTGGTCAGCGGTGGTACAAAACCTAGCAGAGGCAAACACCGCTCAGGTCCCCGTGTCGCGGGATGCAACCGGCGCGGTGGAGTCGCGGACCAGCGCTCCACCCGCGGCAGCCCCTGCAGCGTTCTCCAGAAGCCAGTTTCTGGTAATGCTTGCACAACTGGCAGCTCTTCTCCCCGAAGATGGCGCAAACCACTAGGAGACGCCCAGAATATACCTGCATGCAGCCGCTGCGTGCATGCACCTGGAATGCGCGGAGCGCACTGCATAAAGCCCAGCAAATAGGCGAGTTCATTCGAAAGCATGATCTCGATATCATGGCGATACAAGAGACGTGGTTCAACGCCCGGAGCGACTTCCGAATTCAAGGATTCGCAACATACCGGAGAGACCGCGAAGGCAGATTGGGAGGTGGAGTCGCATTGAGCATTCGCCGCGACATCCCTCAGCTCCAGGCAAACCTCTCGACTCTAATGCTGACATCACTCGAAGCTGTTGGAGCGCACATCTGGGTGGGAAAGAAACGACTCCTTGTCGTGTCCGTCTACTGCCCAGATCAAACTCTCAACGCCTCTGAGATTGAAGCAATTCTAGCGCTAGACACCAAGGTTCTGCTACTTGGTGATTTCAATGCAAGACACCGGTCATGGGGATGCTTAGGTTCCAACAGGAACGGCACCAATCTAGCCACTCTAGCAGCGACGAGACGGGGCGTATGTGTATGGGCACCGAAAAGTCCCACATATTTCCCGACAGCCCAGCGCGGAACGCGCAAGCGACCGGGTATTATTGATTTTGCGATCGCGAAGGGGGTTGACGGCGATGTACCGTCGTCATTACCCGAACTGGACTCCGATCACAATCCGGTAATATGTGTGGTGGCATCTCTTGTCGCAGTACGCCAGCAAAGAATGCGAACAACGCGCGACACGGACTGGGTCGGTTATCAAGCTCAAGTGAGCGATTTGCTCGAGCAGAGACCGCTGGTGACAAACACGGATATAGAATCTGCGGTGAACTTGTTCACCGACACGGTTATGTCCGTTTACAAAAAGGTCACGAAAGTGACGCGCGTGCCGGATTCTCGTCCCGAGCTCACAGAGGAGCAAAGACGGACACTGCAAGCGCTCCGCAGAGCAGTAAAGCTTCATCGCCGATTTGGTGATCCCGCAGACGGGGAGCGGGCGAGAGCGCTGAGCCGAGAATTCCGTGCGTCTCTGAGAGACGAGAGAAACGCTCGGTGGAAAAGTACAATAGAAGAGTGCAATCTCCACGATAAACGCCTATGGGGCTTATCCAAAGCGCTGGGGCGGCAACCAGGAGTAAATCACCCCATTCAAACCAACGCGGACACCCCAAGGCTCCCTGGCCAACCTCCTCCGGCACCGGTGTATGTGTGGGACGACGCTGCAAAAAGCGAAGTCTTTGCTGACTCGCTCGAGCGGCAGTTCCGACCCAACGACGCCGGAGCCTGCGATGCCCACGTGACTGCGGAGCGCCTACGGTGCCTCCTGGCAGTCACACCGAAAACATCAGCCCGTCGCGTGACGGACGGAGAACTCCGCGGAGTGCTCCGCCACCTCAACCCAAAGAAATCTTGCGGCCCTGACGGCATCACCGTCGCCCACTTGAGATCCGTTGGTGACAAAGGGGTTGAATTTCTCCTGGCACTTTTCAATGCCTGCCTAGCACAAGGATATATCCCGCGCCCGTGGAAAACAGCTAACATCTGCTTAATACCCAAGTGCGGTAAGAGCCTCTTCCTGCCGAGTAGTTATAGGCCCATTAGTCTACTCTCGCTCCTAGGAAAGACTCTAGAACGCCTCATACTGGTGCGCTTGCAGCAGGAAATACGGCGTCTAGGTCTCCTCCGAGACGAACAATTCGCGTTCAGAACGGGTCATAGCTCCGCGCAGCAGCTGACGCGCCTCTGCACCGAGATCGGCCTCTCTCTCGAGAGGCGGCAGAATCTGCCTACCGTCTTCCTGGACATGCGGTCGGCCTTCGACACGGTGTGGCATGAGGGGGCACTCTTATGTCTCATCGAGTCAGGGATAAGCGACTGCTACACCAGACTGATCGGTAGTTTTCTCACAGAGAGAACGTTCAGAGTGCGAGTTAACGGCGTACAATCGTCCCTAAGACGCGCCGAGGCGGGAGTTCCACAGGGGAGCGTTCTCTCCCCCACCCTCTTCGGCCTGTACGTCAATGATGCGCCTCTGCTAGCAGAAAGGAGAACGGGAATTCAGCGTTGCGGGCTCCTGATGTTCGCGGATGACTTTGCATATTACGCGAAATCGGCGAACAGCAGGCAAGCAGTGAGATACCTGAACGAATGCCTCGCCGCCTTTCCCACCTGGCTTCGCCAGAAACGCCTCACCCTAAACCTAGAAAAATGCGTGGCCGTTAACTTCACCCGTCAGAGGGCAGACCCCGAGGAAACGGTGTTGCTTGCGGGCGCGCATCTTCCTTGGTCCCCAAGCGCGAGGTACCTTGGCGTGACTCTAGATCGTGGCCTCTATTGGCACCAGCACGCCAAGGATCTTCGCCACAAAATTCTTGCGAGGACATCCCTCTTGCGTCCCCTCCTTAGCTCCCCGGACCTATCTCTCTCGCAGAAGCGTCTCCTTTTCACCGCCTGCATACGAAGTTTATGGACTTATGCTTGCGAAACCTTTGCGGCAGCACCGGTCTCGACCCTACGCCCGATTTGGGCGGCCGAGAACCGAGCGGTACGGACCGCCACGCGGCCGCATCTCCCTCCTCCTCCTCCTAACCGCCACCATAGGAACAGTGCAACCTACGGGGCCCTGGGCGTGAGTCGGCAGCTGCCAGAGGAGATCCGCCGCAGGGCACACACGGCGCTCACGCGGGCACTGGGCCCGAAAGCTCCGCGGCTCTTGCGCGAAACCGGTCGGGCAGTGAACTGTGAGGTCCACCGGACGTATTTTGCGCCGAGAGGGCCCAAGCAAGTGGCCTCCACGTTCCGGGCGCTACCGCCGCAGCTTCTCGCAGAACTCTGCGAGCAGCGGCGTGAGGCTCCCAGCGGGACGAGTGAGGCTCATTGTGCCTAGCCGCCACGGACACTTGGAGCAAAGTCGGCGCCGTGGCGCACATAGTGTAAATAGTGTAAATAGTGTTTAGGATGTATATAGTGTCGTGTGAAAGTGCGTATGTCAAGTGATCTAGTGTGAATGTGCGTGTGAATGAGGAAAAAAAAAAAAAAAAATACCCAAGAAAACAAATACTAAAGCATGACGAAGAACAAAGACTTGTGTTAATCTTAGGTTGCCGGCCAAAGTGCCGGCTTCATCCATAGGTTAAGTTAGAAATAAGTTAGTAAGTAAGTTCTGCCCCTTTCTTTGCCGCATAAGCCATAGAGCTGCGGCGTATATATTGTACCCCAATAACTAAATAAACTCCCGCCTCGCCAGGGCTACTGGCGGGGGGAAAGTTGAAAAAGGCTGCTGGCGGGGGGAAAGTTGAAAAAGAATGCTCGTGATGTAGGACGGTGCCTTCCTTAGTTAACTTAATCTTCAATTGACTTGAAATAAACCTTATTATTTTAATAATTGAATTATTCCGATTTGAAACTGCCGTGGAATTTTCAAGATTTCATCAGAAACGTAAAATTTGTTTTTGAAAATTATCATTTCGATAGCAGAATTTCGTTAGAAAACACCTAAATATACAATTTGTGGACGGTCATGACCATTGATGTTTTCTGGCTCTCATATTTTCTTCGATGTTCAGGTGTTAGCCATACCTGCACGAATATTGCGAGTTTTTTCGTACGTTCGAAGGAATGAGTTAGCAATTTCATCGGACACGAATCTCCTCAGTTTGTTGTAAAACAAAATATTTAAAAAAATGCTTGCGACATTTGGTTGCCAGTTCTAAGTTTCGATTGTTTTTGATACGAACGCTGCTTCCAATGATTAAAATATATTCCGACCACAGAAGGTTTATTTACGCTTCAGGTTTGTACTTTAAAATTTACACCCAACTTGTGTTCAACCAGAAAAGTCGGCTTTGAGGCACTAGAGCGGTTCCGGAGAAGCAGACACCGCCCCTTTTGTCCCCTCCACAATAACCCTGTGAAGAAGGGGAATTTATTATCTATGAATGTTTTTATATTTTGCTGCTGCCTTGCGGCTTAAGCAGCTACAGGCGAGGCTTTTCCTTATAACTAATTTACAATCTAGACCTAAAGTTATCTTAATTGCACTTTGGCATTACTAACTTACACTAAAATCATTTTTGTAATTCTATTTTATATATTCTACGTAATTTGTATTTTGTATTGTTGGTAAATTGTTATTATTATTATTTTTCTACATTCACACATCATTCATACTAGTTTCATTATATACATAACCATTCATTCGCACTTCACTGCACTACACTTTACAGCAGACACCGTAGCTGCCCGCGCTCATAGCCGGGCGGCCATCCCACGAACACGTGCTGCGGGGCGGCGCGGCGGTTAGCTCGGCAGCCCTGCAGCACACCTTCTTGCTGCCTCCGCCCACCCGGCCTCCACCGCCGAGCGCCGCCGCGGAAGGTATGCGGGGGGCGGCGCGTCCCGGTTTTTGTGCGCGGAGGCCCCCCCTGCAGGCAGGTAGGCCCGCCATTAGCCTCGTTTGGGCCCGGGCCGCCGAGGCAAGAACGGCCGCGCTGTAATATGTCCCTGTCACGTTGCGGCGCCCTGGCCCGCTCGCCACAAAGGGGCCCGAGCGCCGTTCCCGGGTACCTGGGACGCCCGGCCGGCGGCCATTGAAGTCGCGCCGGCCCACGCCATCGCCAACCGCCTCTCCCACCCACCCACCCACCCGCCAGCCCACGTTCGTCTTTCATACCCCGATATGATATAACGAAGCGCGCCTCGGTCGCGCAGGGGCCCTTGAAAATGTCCTGAAGAGGAATAACAAGGGCTGAGGAGTCACATTTCCATAGTAAAATGGAGGTTTTGTGTCATTAAAAAAAAAACAAAAAAAAACCTACAATCCGCACGATTATAATAGAATAAGTACATTTCAATTCAATGAAGCATCTAATTCATAATATAGTTGATGTTTTTTACAATTTTATACGGCAGAATATTATCAGATGCTGATGTTTATCGTTATTTATTGTTTATATTGAGATAACGGTCCGCCGCAAGTCGCTGCCAAGAGTCAACCTTGTATCTGCGAATGTTGTCTGCATGATCAAGCATCATAAAATCTCTGATAATTTTGTTGAAGAAGTAACTCGTTTTCATTGACGCTTATTGAGATCATTGCATTCATGACTATTCTGTTCTCACTGATCACATCCACACCATGAGGTTCAAACACTGTCTCACCAAGTAATGTCGACTTCGTTTCACGTCGCCATAATTTCTACTGGCGTGAATGCTCCTTTGCTGACACCCAGGGTTTGTTACGTGAAATGGTATTACCAAGATGAATCAAATAAATCCCAATAGAATTGCTGCTGCCGTTTCGATACACGAAAATCGCATTGATTTTTCCATTGAAAAATTTATCCCCTGTCTTCACCAACACGTTTTCTTTTTCGGTCATCTTATTACCCGCATTGAATACCTACTACGTTTTTTATGTTCAACTCTCACCTTATTTTTTTCTATCTCCCGTTGCAGTTTCTTCTAACACACTAGAAATATCGCCCCCTTTCCTCCACGACCTGGCAGGTTCCATTACCGTTTTCGGTGTACCGGGCTCTTGAAGCCCTCTTCCACGCCTGTTCCTCCTCCAGGGGGTCGACCTTCGCTCCGCGCGGAGCCTGGCCTCCCGACCCTCGGAACGACCACGCCTCCGTTCTGCCGCCCACGCCGCCTTCTTCCCGGCTCTTTCGCCGACCCCGCTGTCTCCGCCATCGCCGTCTCCTCCAACGCCCTCGCTTCCACTGCCGTCGCCACCGCCTCCTGCACCGTCCTCGCCGTCTCCACCGCCCTCGTCTCCACCTCCATCGCCGTTGCCTCCTCCACCGCCCTCGTCGTCTCCACCGCCGTCGCCGTCGCCTCCTCCACCGCCCTCGCTTCCTCCACCGCCGCCGCCGCCGCCGCCTCTTGCACCAGCCTCTCCGCCTCCTCCAACGCCCTCGCCGCCTCCACCGCCTCCTGCACCGCCCTTGCCGCCCACGCTTCCTCCGCCGCCTCCTCCACCGCCTCCTGCAGCGCCCTGGCCGCCTCTACCGCCTCTTCCACCGCCGTCGCCATCTCCACCGCCCTCGCCGTGTCTACCGCCCTCGCCACCTTCTTCTCCCCGGCTTCTTCTCCCTCACCGCCTCCACCATCGCCGCCTCCACCTCCCTCGCGTATTCACCGCCCTCGCCGCCCGTACCCCCCTCTCCGCCTTCTCCGCCGCCGCAGCCGCCTTGTACCCCTCCCGCCTCCTCCGCCGCTCCCGCCCCCGAAGCCCCCGCTGCCTTCCCTGACAGGTGACCGCGCGCAGAATGGATGTTCGGGGCCCCTGGCCGCGTGAAAAGGCCTCTGTCTCCGCACAAAGACCCCCAGCCTTTGCGCGCGCCCCCTAGGTACCCTGAAGGTTCCTTGTCAGGTGCACGCAGCTGCCAATGAATGCCGCTTTCCTCGTTTCTCGCGTGCCGTTGGGCGTTTATGACCGTTCAATTGCTGTAGCCTCGCCCCCCGACCATTGGCTCGGAACAAACAAACCCCTCGCGACCGGAAAATCGGAGAAATTTTGCACAGTCGTGTCCTGTGACTTTATGCCCTGTCGATCCCAAACCGTATGTCCGACAAGTTGTGTACTGTCTTGTAGCTACCTACTCCATCTTCGTGTGCGTTTCAACATGCCGCCTCCTTGCTGACGATGAAAGAAAAAAAAATTAAGAAAAATTACTAATCGCAATCAACTCATTGATTAAAATTGAAACTAAATATGCTACGTGTGGAACAGAAACGACAAAATCAATATTTACTAGATATTTGATATGATTATGGCGTAACTGTTCATCCAAATTGAAAAGCTAGCTAAAAGGTACGAAAAATCCAAGTTTAAATCTGGTGTCTTTCGAACGGGTGAAACGTTCTATGTTACTATTAATAATAACAAATAAGTTTAATGTCCAGAGTTGATCACTGCTAATTGTACAAAAAATCTGAATAAATCTTAACGCTGAATCGTGTCGAGTTTTTTTTCTTTAACCCAACTACTTGCAATTAATTTGGCAACAGTCCAGTGTTTCTTGATATGTAAAAATGCCGGCTTTTTTTCTTTAAAAAGTACTTGCAATTAATTCGTCAACAGCCCAGCGTGTTTTAATAGGTAGAAATGCCGTTCTTTTTCTTTCAATCTAACTACTTGCAGTTAATTCGCCACCAGTCCAGCGTATTTTAGTAGGTAGAACTGCCGGTATTTTTCTTTAACATAAGTACTTGCAAATAATTCATCAACAGTCCAGCGTATTTTTTTAGGTAGAAATGCCGTTTTTTTCTTCTCTTTAACCTAACTACTTGCCAGCTTGCTCTTTAACCTAACTATTCGCCACCAGTCCAGCGTATTTTAGTAGGTAGAAATGCCGTTTTTTTTTCTTTAACCTAACTACTTGCAGTTAATTCGTCAACAGTCCAGTGTTTAGTAGGTAGAAATGCCGGTCGCCGCGTGCAGGTGTCGTTCGCCGAGCGCGGTGCGCGCCGGTGCCGGCGATTGGAGGGAGGTTCGCACCTGGGGGCGCACCTGCGCGGCGCGGCGCTGCCATTGGTCGGCGCGCGCCCTATCGCAGGTGCGCGCGCCGCGCCCCGGATTCGCGCGCGCGCCGCCACCACCTTCCAGGGTGGGGGTTCCGCGCAGGTGGCTCTCGCACCTGGCCCGCCATCTCCTGCTACCTGGCCGCCCGCAGTTCTTCGGTTAGTGGGGGGACGAGGAGTCGGTGCTTTCGTGCTGTGTCGGCGCCTGGGCTTCGGCTAGAATGCGTCGGTGTCTGTGCTTTGAGTGAAGTGAATTAAAATATAAAATGCCCGTTATATTTTGTTGTGCTTGAATGCAACGAATTTTCTCGCACTTTTATTATCGCCGCCTCTCACCTAGCCGCACTTCCTTCCTGGGAGAGTATCAAGGAGTTCGTTTTTTTATATAATTGTGTTTCTCTGTGCCTCAGGATTTCGGCAGTGCGGCGATGTCTGTTACTTTAGTGACATGAATAAAATTATAAAATTTTCGTTGTATTTCGCGGTGCTTACTGAAATTGAATGCAACAACTTTATTACACCTTATGGTCTTGATGTTGCCGCCTCGCACCTGGCCGCTCTTTTTTCTTCAGAGGCTGGCGAGGAGGTCTTTGGAGCTATTTTTGTGTGTGGTGACCGCGGTTTGTTTCATTGATTAATTGGTTTCGTGTGCGATAGTGAAAACTTTAGGCTCTGGTTGATTTCGCTCTGTGATTTCGTATTGAAACCAGTGTAAATCTATAATTTTAACTCATCGTCTGGCTTTGCTATCTCTACCTTCTATCAGTCGAATTCTACCTGCCAGTACCTGTGCAATCGAAATGCATGCTATAAGGAAAGTTTCCTTGCACCCGGCGTGTGTATATGTGTTTGTGTGGAATATGTGCGTCCTTTTCATGTTTTCTGTTATTTTTGAGAAGATCTATTTCTCGTGATTACGTGATGAGGTGAGTAAATCTGCATATTGTTTAAACTATATGGTAAAGTAAATCCTTCAATTCAACGCAAATCAGATAAAATAATGTTAAAAACAAATTTGAAACTTGCAGATGTTTGGCGATGTACCGTTTAGAATTTTTTAAGGATTGTAACAATACAAATAGCGAATTAAGTACAATTGTGATATCAAATGGACTTCGATTGTGGCGTCAAAAAAAATACACCACTAGATATCCTCTTTATCGTGAGAATCGATGTTCCAACGGTTTCGAACGCCTTGTGGCCTCTGCCCGTGCCTCCTGCTGGCCGCATCCCTTTCTCCCGCCGAGGGCATCAGCATACCTGCGCAGCCTCCAAACAGTATCCAGGCGCGGCTGCGAAGTTTCACGTGGCGAGGCGGAGCCCGAGCGCGACA
This sequence comes from Gryllus longicercus, assembly GCA_038098605.1. Taxonomy (NCBI): domain Eukaryota; kingdom Metazoa; phylum Arthropoda; class Insecta; order Orthoptera; family Gryllidae; genus Gryllus; species Gryllus longicercus. The sequence continues at coordinate 45,526 of JAZDUA010001390.1, forward strand.
CGCCGAAAAGTGACCCTGGCGGCGAGGGCGGGGCGGAAGAACTTTCGGGGCAGGCTGTGCGGGCAGCGACCGCCCTCCCCCTCCTCCTGTGGGCCGCCCGGCCGGCGCGTCGCTCCTGCGAGCGGCACAAAAACGGGTCCTGGAAAGTTGGCGGGTAGGTGACGGCCTGAGGGGCGGGGGGATGGGGCGGCGAGGTTGCTAGGTGCGGTGAGGTGCCGTATGCGCAGGGAGAGGCCCTGGCTGTTCTGCTGGGCTCTCCACAAGCCCACGTCAGTGGGGGAGCCTCAACTTTTGTTATAAGGGATACCATCTTCGCTTTCAGATGCTTGGAATGGAATGAAATGTTCGAACGTGACCGACATAATTATATTTTGCACTTTCGATTTGTTTATTCACAGACGATTTTCAACGAAAGTAAATTAAAAATGTGCTCTATGGTTGAGTTAATTTTCCAAGGTGAATGACAATTTCGAACGTGATTGATGGAGTGAGATATTCTAACCACTTGAAGCCTACATAAAATAGTACATTCTAAAAGACGAATTTGATGTTCTCTCCCGATTTGCTCTCATTATGTTCTTTGAAAAATGTAAAAAAAATGTTCGTCCTTCCGGTGTTTAAATGAAATTGCGACACCAAAAAACATCTCTTCAATAATTTCAGAACTCAGACTGATCGGGTCTACGCAGTGACAAGGCTCGAAATTAACATCAAATAATATTAACCGATTGGAAAATACTGAAAACGTTGATGCATTTTTTAATATCAACGTGTAAACAATAATTTCGGTAAATTTTGCTAATGATACACTGTGTTCGGGGTGATCATCTGTTTTGCTCATAATAAAATTCACCGCTCGGGTCAGACACTTCTCGTATATAGTCGAGTCCCAAAAATGTCACAAAAATTGTCATTTTGCAAGAAAATGGTTTCATCACGAGCAAAGACACTCATTTCGACAACGGATACAAGTTACAACTCTACGTAGCTACTCGCTTCTGGACTTTCTCACATTCCTACTAGTAAAAATAAAACTATATTTCATGGATTAATCCGAATACGACTATTTCTTTTAGATGTGCCACTTTTCTAGCGCACAAACGACATCTCCTTCTTGCTTCCTGACGGAATCGAAACTTGCCAATACGCGTGCTTCTCAACGCCTCTTATTCCGTCGTTAGGGGGACGTGGTACCTCGTGGGTCCGCCGCTGTCACCGGGAATTAGCGAGTGCAAATCGTCCACGTGGGGAGATTACATACCTACCCGCGACGCTACACTACACTACGCCTCGCCTCACCCCGCCCCACCCCACCCCGCCCCGCCCCGCCCCGCCCCGCCCCGCCCCGCCCAGCTCCGCCCCGTCCCGCCCCGTCCCGCCCCGCCCCGTCCCGCCCCGTCCCGTCCCGCCCCGCCCCGTCCCATCCCGTCCCATCCCGTCCCATCCCGTCCCATCCCGTCCCATCCCGTCCCATCCAGCACCGCCCCGCCCCACCCCGCACTTCCCTGCTCCCCCTCCCCGCCGCGCCACTCCCCGCCGCGCCACTCCCCGCCACGCTATATATCGCTCCACGCCATGCAAAGTCACTTGCCGCCACGCCACAACCAGCCCCGCCACGCTACGCCACGTTACGCTCCACCACGCCATCCCCCGCCCCGCCCCGTCCCGCCCCGTCCCGCCCTGCCCCGCCTCGCCGGTCCACACCACACGCGTTGCGCGGAGGCTTACGCGAGGTGAGGGCGGCGGGAGAAGTCTGCGGTGAGATAGCGGGCGCGCGCTTTCGGGCGGTCGCTTATCGCTGCGTCGTTAATGGGAGGTTTTGCAGGCAGAGCTCCTGGGGAGACAGTGCGGCTCAGGGGATGAGGGATTTGGCGGTGCTACGTAGGTGTTTCTGGCTATTGCATTTTTTTTTCTTTTTCGTGGAAATGTGCGTGGCAAATCATGATTTGTCTGGGCTAAGACATGTTGCAGTAGTTCTCAGTTGTTATCAGTTTAACAGAACGGTTAAGAGCCAAGGAAATGCCAATGTAAAATATTAAATTGCATATTAATTATCAAATGTGAAGATAGTGGAAGTATATCTTTTTTAAGGAAATTAAATGTTTTAAAAGCATTTGATGTCTAAATGTGCAACTTTAAATGTTCATTACAATAAATTACATTTCCTGTGTTTAGAATCAAATACTGATATCCAGTGATATTAATATAAAAACAAAATGCAAGGTTCGAAAATCTTTTTTCCCTTCTGTGAAGATTTTATTAATAAAGCACATTCTGTAACTGGAATATCTTCTCTTTATTGCTTCACGTTGAAATGATAAGATTATCACGATTGTTTACAGTACGAGAACGTCAGTATAATTCAATTCTTGTACAGTGAAAATTGGCATTTAGTATTTTTCTTCTTATTCTACTTGATTTTTGAATTGTCAATAAAATGTCGTGCAGTTACTTTTTTAAACTTCAATTGTTTTTAATATTAGCTCCACAGTTGCTACAAATCATCATACGTGTGAAATGAACGTAATGACTTCTATATTTTGCTCAATAAACTTTTCAATTATCGATGCACAACTTATAGGTAGCCTGAATGTACTGTATAGGAACACAGTGTACAAGATCAAGGAATAAACTGGAGATTAGAAAGTGACTGGTAACAAATGACGGGCCGTTTTTGTGTAATATAGGATCAGCTCGTGTCGAATAGGTTCAGCCTCGCACGTGACATCGTAGGTCGTATATTTCATGTACTTTATCTGTGGTGGAGAGACATTCCCACTTTTTGTCAGCGTAGACTTCGGAGATAATTGGGGGGGGGGGGAGGAACCGGGATTTAACCATCGCTTCGATGATGAAGGCGTAACAGGTTCCCGAAGAACTCTCATTAAGACCGCCGTTCGATATCCCACGAGGCTGCGCGTTCCTCTTCCCAGAGGTCATGCGTTAATGCCACGGCGCGCGCTCTTGACCTTTCACAGCATCGCGCGATGGCGCAGGTCACAAAAAAACCTGTAGCCAGCTGCAGCCCCTCACCCAGCCCGGAGACGGAAAAAAAAAAAAGTAATGTCTTTTCAGAGGCCGAGGAGAAAATACGAGATAACGCCGTCCCCTTGTCGAGCGCGCGGGTAGATAAGTGGAAGTTCGTGTCGACTTTTCCCCCTCCCCTCCCAACCTTCGCCCCCCCTCCCCCTTTTTTCCGACGACTGACTTTTCGGAGACGCACCTTTCTTGTCGTGTTTTTTAATGGGATCCGTTTCCGTAGAAAAAATATTTTAGGAATTCCTTAGCGCCCGAGCGAGGCAAGAGCTGCTACTACCTATCGTCCGCGAGGTGAGGGGGGGGGGGGAGCCGGGGCGGTGTCTGGGTGGGGGCGGGAAAGGTCCATTTGGGTCTCGCCAAAGACGCGTCCACTTATAAAATCATAGCGCGGGCGGAGGCGGGGGAGGAGTAGAAGCGCCTTGGATGGACGTGAGCAAATAACCACAGCGCGAGCGCCCTGAAAGCGTTGCCACTCTCAGCACGGGCGCCTGGCGCCGCCGTTGCTCGAGGCGGAGTGGGCGGGGTGGGGCGCGGCGGGGCGCGGCGGAGGGAGCGGGGCGCGGCGCGGCGGAAGGGGCGGGGCAGGGCGGGGTGTCGGGCGCCGCAGTTGCTTGAGGTGGAGTGAGCGGGGCGGGGTTGGGCAGGGCAGGGCAGGGCAGGGCGGGGCGCGGCGGGGCGGGGCGCGGCGCGGAGGGGGCGGGGCAGGTCAGGGCGGGGCGTCGGGCGCCGCCGTTGCTCGAGGTGGAGTGGGCGGGGCGGGGTTGGACCGGGTTGGTATGGGATGGCGGGTGGGCTATTCGTGGACGGGCCACGTGGGGGGTGTCAGTTCGGTCCTTGGGAACGTCGCGGGGCGCCTACACCGCCCCCCCCCGCTCGCCCACGACGGTGCCTCGTGGCGTTGCGCTTCGCCGGGGATTGGGGAAGGGCCCGCTTATATTTCGCTGACGAAACTATCTCTTAAGAATTGAACTTTTTTGTTTCTAAATCTCTTGGTTAAAAAAGATGTGAATTGAAGGGCTTGGTGCAGTAATAAGGTAAACCATACCAACCACAGCAGGCCTCAAAAGTATGGGATATCTTGTTATTGTACGAAAATATGTCTTGTTCACATTTACGGAAGGCTTAGGGAAGTAACTAGTTCAGATACACTTCGACCAAAATCGAGATATTTCTGTGCTTTTGTGGCTTATCTTGTCATTGTCCCAATCCCTTCAATTCTTATATTAGCAGACATAGGGCCTGCGTAGGGCAAATTCATATTAGTACCGCACTTCATATGTGCAAATGCAAGGGAATCGTGAGTGTGCAAATTTTTTCGCCGCAAAAACCTTCACATCACATGCCGATTATAGAAGAACCTTGAGATGGGCTACAAGTATAGAACATTTACCATGCAATTAAAGGTACTCATTTACATACATACTTTTCGACTATAAGTAAGCAGGGAGATGCGATAGGGCTAGATCTTCATCTTCGAATCATGTAGCACGGATAACAATTTTTTTCTACGTGAAGTTTAAATTGCTGATACCATCTTATCCACTACCAAGCAAGTAAATAAAAGCAAAAATCTATTACCCAGGAGGAAAATATTTTCATTAATCAAAGTTTAAAATTTTCTCCTCCGAAAGGTTTCAAGCGCGACCGCACAAGCCCATACTAAACAAAACTCCAAGTTTGGAGACGGCGTCGTACGGAGAGGCTGCGCACCCTCTTCAAAGATTTTATCGTGTCCCCGTAAAAGTTGTCGCTCGTCAGCTCGTAAACCTTTGCTAGAAAGCCATCGCGTGTGTCCTCCGAACTGAGATATGCCGCCCTGCAATTAATGTCCCGATAAAAAAAAAAATTGTTTCGGCTGCAAGACGCCTCGTGCGTGCAGCGTTAGCACCCGACTTGTGTCTCTCTTCGCCTGCGTGTCTCAGGCTGAGTTAATGCGCAGTAAAATGATATATTAAAAATATTGATGCTGTTTTTTAAACGGTTTAAAAATAGTTTTTTTTCGGTGGTAACAAATCACAATGATGTTTTTGTTACTAAAATTATTTAATAATGCCTTTGTTCATACAAACTTCCTTACTTTGTTGCTTGTTTTTGTTACATATAAAGTAATTATATTTAATATCGTTAGTAATATATTGATATGAATGGTATATTTAAAATATTATGGGTATCATAACTTTAGGTACAGGTTTTCCGAAACAAGCTTTGCAAACAGTTTGCTGTGAATAATGTAGATCTTATGCAATTGAAACACCATGTATTAGTCTTTGAACCCAAAGATAAATATTATTTAATATAGATTCAAGGAGATTCAAGAAAGGCGGATGTTCCGCCTTTTTGTAGTCTGTGGACTCAAATATTTTTTAAAGTAGCCGTTGGCTTCTTATGATTTCCAAAAATGTTTTTACGTTTCCAATTTCTTTAATTTCCGACAGTTTGTTTTTATTGTAAGTTGACCTAAATCTTGTATATTTATACATTCCTTGATATTGGTAAAAATTGTTCTGCTTAGTTGTATTGTAATGGCTTATTTTTTTTACAATTTGTTTTGTTCTTTGTTACAGGTAAGCGTTATTGTACTGAAATCCATAGAGAAACCATCACGTGAGTATGTTTGTAACTTACAAGTTCAGCTTCTACTGGAAGGTCTCTCCTGGCGTTTTCGAGTGAAGAGATACTCGTTATACGAATGGTAGATATGAAATATCATAGATCTTTTTTTTTTTTTCCTCCTGTCATTTGTATTGATTAAGAATACGGAGGCAGTAATAGAATTACATTATTTTGGGCATCTGTTTTTTCAGAACTTCAATCATGTACTTACTTATTTATAATAATAATAATAATAATAATGATAATGATAATGATGATAATGATAATAATGATAATAATAATGATGATGATAATAATAATAATAATAATAATAATAATAATAATAATAATAATAATAATAATAATAATAATAATAATAATAATAATAATAATAATAATAATAATAATCCAAAAGCCGACCAGATCTCCGGGATCGCTTAGGCAGTTGTGCGGTCTCGGACCAGAAGATCGCAGGTTCCAGTCCCGCCTCGGGCCTGGGTCTGTTTGTGTGTGTCGTCCTTTTAACCCCTCACTGTCATTATCATTTCATCTTCTATACCTCCAAGGTTAACAACTGTGGGATGAAAATCGAATCTAGCTAAATGCTGATCTCATGATACATTACATGAACCTGCCATCGCGATGTAACTGAGCCCCGGAAAATGCAGGGTGTATGCACGCGCAGTCCAAGTCGGCCTATTCGCGAGCCCCAAAAAGTCCAAAATAATGTAGTTTAGTTGACGTGCGTAGGCATTATATTTAGTATATTGTAAATCCTTGTTGTGAGCGTTGTTTGTCATTTATGATGAAAGTTCAAAACACAACAAAATATAAATATGCTTTATGCGGATATAGAATTCTGAAACACGGATGTATTTACGGAGGAAACGGAAATATACAGGATTAGTGTTTGAGTTCATATTTAGGACATTCCGGATTTCAGTTGGATGGGATAATTTTGTGTGATTACATAAGAAGAGGAATGAAATGTAAATAAGGATAATATTGCAATATAGGAAACGAGAACTTTGCGGGTAATGCTCAGTAAAGGGAAATCAATATATCAGAGCTATCAACAAATGGTAAAATTTTGCCGGATAGGACACTGAGTCAAATGGAATTTCCTTCATACTAGCCATTTTTTGTGGGCTTGAAACCGTTTATTTAAAAACCCTGATTCTTTAATCACTTTTTGAATAAAAGTCGTGTTTGTGTCACCTCTCTTGCTTGTTACTGAATTAATAATTTTACAATTTATTCCTCGTTATTGCGCTTGATATGTATCTTTTGCTACCTATTTCTTCCATGTCTGAGAAAAAACGAGTAAAGAGATTTATATTAGTCTATAATACTTCTGAGAGATTGATAAGACTTTTCTCTGTATCAATAATAGTAATAATAGTAGTAGTAATAATAACAATAAAAATAGTAGTTATAATAACAGTAATAATAGTTATAATAACAGTAGGAATAATACTAATAATATTATATAATATTATACATATAATATTATACTATTATTATTATTATTATTATTATTATTATTATTATTATTATTATTATTACTACTAGTATACCGGTAGTGCCTCCTCAGACATTGACAATCGAATCGTCAATATTAGTTATTTTAGATGTCGCATAGTCGCCGGGAAAGCCCAAATCGCTTTCCTACTTCCGCCGAGATGCCGCCGCTGCCGTCGCACCCCGCTGCCCCCACCCTGGGCCCCCTCTTCCTCCTCCTCCTCCTCCTCCTCCTCCTCCTCCTCCTCCTCCAGCGCTCCCAAATTGCTCGCATCGCTCTGTCACGCGGCAGTCGGCCGCTCGTATCCACCCGCACGCCTGCCCGTCTTGCCACCAATATCCCCGTGAGCCCTCCCGGCGCGCAAAAATGAGCGAGGGGCAACGCTTCGCTTCGGACCCCGCACAGCCCTCACACTCTTCCTACTCCACCTCCTCCCGCAGCATCCCCCCCCCCGGTTCGCCCACCTCCTTTAGTTTCCCGCCTCCACGCCATCCGTTCCCCGCCCCCGCCCCGGCCCCCGCCCCGGTCCCTGCCCCGGCCCCCGCCCCGGCCCCCGCCCCGGCCCCCGCCCCGGCCCCCGCCCCGGCCCCGCCCCGGCCCCCGCCCCGGCCCCCGCCCCGGCCCCCGCCCCGGCCCCCGCCCCGGCCCCCGCCCCGGCCCCCGCCCCGGCCCCCGCCCCGGCCCACGCCCCGGCCCCCGCCCCGGCCCACGCCCCGGCCCCCGCCCCTGCCTGCGTCCACGCCCCCAACCCTGCATCTGCCGCCGGACCCGCCCCGACTGTGTCTCATCTTCCTCCTACCCCGCCCTAACCTCCACCTTGGTTCCTCGCCTTGGCCCAGTCCCCACCCCCGCATGCGCTCCCGCCTCTGCTCCGACTCCACTTCCCCAGCCACGCCCTCGTCTCCACCTGCGTCCCCACCTCGTCCTCCATCTCCTCCCCCTGGACGCCGTCCCCGCCTCTCCTGCCTCCGCCGTCGCCCCCACCCCGCATCACCTTCGGTCCGACATAACGTCCACCCCCCCCCCCCTACACCGCGAATGCCTTCATCCCCGTCCTCATATCCTTCGCCTTCACCGTCCGCCCGCCTCCTCCCTCGTGGCCGCCCCGTGCGGCTCCTGATGTCGATGTCAAAATAATGACAACTCCGGTACTTTGGGGGCGGGGACGCCGGCGACGGCGGCACGGCCCGAGCTTCCGCCCCTCCACCCGCTCCCCCCGCCGTCGCGCCCAGGGGCAGCGGAGGCGCAGACGGAGTGTGTGGGGGGGGGGGGGGGGGGGAGGCTCGGCCGGCGCTCGCCGGCGTTCTATGATATAGGAAAAGTAATTTTCTCCCTCATTTGCATACTTGATGAAAATCGCGTGGCCCATCATGTATTATACGTCACCGTGCATGGAGATGGGCCAAACGACGGTGGGACGGGCGGACGCGCCGTGACGCGCCGTGACGCGCCGTGCCGTGCCGTGCCGTGCCGTGCCGTGCCGCCGAGAGACGCGTTGCGGAGCGCGCCGCTCAAACGAGCCTACAGGTACAGGCGCGCGCAAAAGACAGGCTCTGGCTTCCGGATGGCACGTTCTGTTTTCGGCGGCCTTCAGGGGTTGACAAGAAGGTTGAAAATGTTTGTGGATTGGAGATTTTGTCGGTACTGTAGCATGTCACAAAACCATTGGCGACTGAGGTATAGGGTTGCAAAAGATTTACACTTGGTGTTATTTGTTTTCAGACCTGTGAGTTTATTAACGTCTTATATTTTTGAGAGTTGAAGTGCAATCCTAACACTTATTTCAAAAGAAAATTTATTTATGTAGGGGGTTTCATGATTTAAAGTTAAACAATAACATTTTGATAATATAATGAACCGTTTATTGACCATGCGTAACTAATTTTATTATCGCAGAGTTGTATAAGTTATATCTAAAATGAATAATTTGAATTTATTTGCCAGAATGTGGTCTGTTCAGCGTTTGGTTACTTTGGTAGCACACTTATTATTAGAAACCTGACCGTAACATAAAATTTCTTCAATGACGGTAACTTTCCAAGTGAGTTCCTTCAAGTCTGTTCCTTATTTAAACGAACATAAAGGTATTCTCGAGTTTGAAGCTTCACGGAAAGAAATATTGGTTGACGTCTGTGCCACTACGACTGCACGACCATCTTCCTTTCTATCCTTGGTTATTTCCTTCCTTTTATTGCTGCCCTTACTACTAGAAGGGTCATTCATTCTTCCCTAAAACCCAGCGCCCTACCGTCGTGTACCTGTTGTCTTGAACCGTGCCATATGCACACCAGATGTTCCCCTCAAACGAGAAAATCTCTTCTCTGAAGTCTTCACAGCGTTTCGTTATTCCAGTAGTCCTCGCTGTGAGAAGAATTGGTGCAGTGTAATTTAAGACCATTTCGTGTGTTGCAAGTTCAAAAATAGTGAAAGTGCGTGAAGTTAATTCATTTGTTTGTGTTGTGCATTAATCAAAAAAGTCATTTCGCTATTTTTTCCTGATACTCAAGAAAGAAGTGAAAATATTCTGTAGTGACAGTCGTCGACAGAGAGTGTAGTTGCAGTAAGACAGATTCCTACAAAAATATGGCTATGAGATTTGTGCTTCGTAGATTTTTGGAAGGTAGCTCCAGAAACAAATTGTTCAGCATTTAAGTAGAAATGCGAAACACGTTTGCATTCATTAGCGATCTCACTTACTTTCTTTTAAAACATCAAAAGAAATACAGATATAGGACACAGCAGGTATTCTTAATATATGTAATAATTAAAAAGTACATTATACCAAAATGCACGACAATTTCACGCGAGTACTGCGCTCTATGGAAATTACACTTCATGGATCAAAATGCATTGCACTTTACGGAGATTCGTTCTGATTTGGAAATATTGACTCAAAATATAAAATCGTAAAGATTGTTAAATTTTAAAGCGTGGCATGTAATTACGATGATTGTTTTCTACCACTTTGTTACGAAATATTACATCACCACATCTAGATATTTCTGGAACCTATACAGTATATCTAGAGTTCTGGTAGACCTCATGTGTGTCACTTTGATGATATTTCTCATTCACTTTCAGCCAATTGTTTGAATTTCGAAAACGTATCTATTAAAAATAATGAAAAAAACCGTTCTCGATGGGCCATAGTTTTGTGTACTTGTTAATCTGATTCAACCGACCGATGTAGATAAAATGGTGTTGATTCTTGCTTTTCGCACAAAATGCATTGCCGGGCAATCAAATGATCGTGTATGCGGTGGTTCCATAGAGGGGACATCCACAAAAGCTGTATGGGTTTTGCATGCTCGTATGTAGAGCAAGTATTTGGATTCGAAGCCGGGAATTTGTGCCAACACACGTGGCTTCATTCGTATCAACCTGCGAAAAAATTGCCTGTTTTCATGCTTTATTTCTGATATTGGTTATTGATTTTAGGATGTATTCGGTTTTTGAATGTATTCAGAAAATTAGTGTGTATATGTAGTATATTTGTGAAGACGATATTTCAGTATTCTAATGTATATTTTTAAAAGTTTCATGTTGCAATTTTCTACTATTTACTAAAGAATTCTCGATTTATCAGTTTCGTGATATTTTCGAAACTTCCTTCAGTTTATAAACACCGAACTTTAAATTAACTTGAGATTTAGGGGTCTTGACATTATAGCGATAAAAAGTTGTTTACAGGACAGAATAAAGTCAGAATATTCAATGGCTCGATATTTCAAGGTATTTGAAACTTCTGTCCAATTACTTGTAAAATGAGTGAGCATATTTCTACACGAATAGTTAAATGGGGGCTCTATATCGTGAATGCACAAGTCAAACTCACAAAGTCTAAAATCCGTGTTTTGAGATAAATCAAGTTGAAGTTGAATCTGGTAAATTTGTCTACTTAATACCTTTCACTGAATTAGATGTAAAACACGTTTTAACTCTCAATTTAATATTATAGTGCTTTTAAAAACACTCAGGTCCAGAGATGGATTTCTTCGGCAAATCTTACTTTCCAATGTCTTAGTTAAACCAGATGTCCTACAAAAGCGCCTACGTTCTCGAATGTTCGTAACTTTTGCACTTTTCGAAAATTCAGAGTTCAATATATACGGTATCTGCGCTACGTTTGTAAGTGTACTTCGCTTTTCTTCGAGAAAAAATAAAGAAAATTTGGAGCATTTTAAAGATATTTTAAAATTGCTTTCACTTTAAGCAAAATATACCGAAGCACTAAACTACTGATATTTTCATAAAATTGAACAAGACCTTACCTAAAGATATATTTTTTAGAGCATTTCATTGAGAAGAGACCTGTCATCAATATTGTAGTTTTGCTATATTAATATTTTGCAATTTTCGGAAATGCATATAGTTAGTCGTAAATTGGAAACTGCCCTATTTTCATAAGCACACTTTGGTGCATTCCAGAAAAAAATTAAACAAGGGGAGGCATTTTGGAGAAAATCTTCAATATGTTTAGGCTTCATGCAAAGTTAATAATATAATATAATATATAATAAATAATAATAAATATTAATACAACAAATATAATATATTTATTATATAATAATAAAATATCCTTTTCAAATTCAATTGGCCGCAAAATCGGCCTGATTGATCCACAAATATCAACTTTGGTAAATTGCTGCATACGGTACTCGTATACAAACAAGAATTATCTTCTTTCGCGGTATTCGACATCTACAATACGAAAATTTCATTCTAGTAGTATGCACAAAGGTTTAAAGAAAACAAAATGAATGTGTTGTAGTCTCAGTCGTTACAAAAAAATTTCGTGTAACAATCTGAAATAACTATTTAGATAAATAATACAGCAACTCATTTTGATTGACTCTAAACCTTTGTGGATTTCATTTAAATTAAATAGTATTCATTAGAAAAACCTTGGTTAATTTAAACCATATTAAAATACGAAATTTTGAACAAAATATCACCCTTTTTCTCTGTTAGAATACATTAATATCTCTACTACGTAAATTGTATGCGAAAAGATAAAAAAGTGACATAGCGATGTAAGTAAAAACACGTCAAATATGGAGTTAGTAAGATTCAAATATATACCGAGGATATGTTGGTGTACACAAGTCTAATTGCTCTTAGAATGAATATATACATTTGAAATCATTATAATACGATTTTTTTTCTTCTCAACATCATGATGTCATTGCATCATTTCATTTTTGCTCTCTCAAATTCATTCACAAAAGAAGAAATGAGTGTAATATTTTAATTATATGAGAATTTACTATCACCTCACGGGAGGACATAAATTATAAGATCACTTACCACAACGAAAACGTTTTAGAAACACACAATTCATTGTGGTCTGTCCTGCTGTAAACAACAGTATCAGCACTTACCAGGTGACGTCGCTCACTCGACGTAAGTTTAAGACCGTGCGACGGAGGGGGGGGTGGAGGCGACGTAGGCAGTCACGTGGATCTGCGACCTGTCAATTTTACACCGCACGCTCCGCTGGCGCGTTGTAACCCGCACCACGCTCCACGCTCTTTCACGCGAGCGTTGCGGAGCTGGAGCCGCAAGACACGGCGGCACCGCCGCAGATGCAAGGAGGCGTTGGATTAAAAAAAATATAAAAAAAAATAAAAAACAAAAACAACAACAACAACAACAACTTTTCTGGACCAGTATCCCAGGCGAGGTGGGAGATTTTTAAAATTTATTTATTTTAGATCGTTTTACTACTGAGGTCATTTGCGTTCACTATTATTTTAAGAATTAGTCATATTTTAAACGTTAAATATAACACATGGGATACAACACACACAGAGAATAATTAATACAATAATTTAAATTAATTAGTCGAAGCCATAATTTAAAAAAAATTAACACCAATTTACAGCCTTCAATTGAATTAAAATATACTTGTAGGTTGTTTTAAATGGAAAGATTTTTGTTCTTATATTTTTTAACATTTAAACGTTGTAGGATAATGTGACGAGTAGTAGATATAATTCATCCGCATTTTAGACAGGTGTGGCGATCAGTTTTCTTCAATAGATGATAGTGGCTAAGAGTAATGGCCAGTTCGTACTCTTGTGTTAATTGCTTTTTCCCTTCTTCCTATATGAATGTCGGATTGTTAAATCTGTATTTACTTTTCTTACAAGTGCGAGTTTAGATGGTGTAGCTTTCCAATTATGATCCCACACACAGTTTCTAACTGTTTTTGACGTAAATAAATAAATCAATACATCTCATATTTTAATAGTGTATTTCTTTAAGGGGTTCTTAAAATAATTTAAAATACCTAAATATTGTGGTACCCACAGCGATTTATGTGCGTCTTGCAATGGTGTACGGAAGAGGGGGCCGGGGGTGATAGGGTTCAGCCCTCCTTCCAGAACCCAATAATACATATGGTGAAATATAATTTTTACCAAATTTCTTTACTAACGAAAGTCATTCAATATACACTACTTTGTACATGTTATAAATATTAACTATAAGTCAACAAATTAAAACAAAAATTCTACTCAGCATAAGAAATATTGATAAGAAAACATTATCTGCTGATTTCGCAATTAACGAAAATCATTCAATATACACTACTTTGTAAATGTTATAAATATCAACTATAAGTCAACAAATTAAAAAAAAATTCCACTCTGCATAAGAAATATTGATAAGAAAACATAAAAGTCTGCCAGATTTCGCAATTAACGAAAGTTATTCAATATAAACTACTTTGTAAATGTTATAAATATGAACTAAAAGTCAATAAAAATACATTTTTATTCAGCATAAAGTATTGATAAGAAAACATAAACGTTTGCCGGATAGCGCCCCCCCCCGCTGTGTGTCACCGTGTTGTCCGTTGCCTGGAGTCGACCCCGCCCGGCCGCGCGACCGCGTCTCGCACCGCTGTGTAGCGCGGTTTTCTTTTGTCCCCTCCACAGTAACCCTGTGAAGAAGGGGAATTTATTATCTATGAATGTTTGTATATTATGCTGCTGCCTTGCGGCTTAAGCAGCTACAGGCGGGGCTTTTCCTTACAACTAATTTACAATCTAGACCTAAAGTTATCTTAATTGCACTTTGCCATTACTAACTTACACTAAAATCATTTTTGTAATTCTATTTTATATATTCTACGTAAATTGTATTTTGTATTGTTTGTAAATTGTTATTATTATTGTTGTTATTATTATTGTTGTTATTATTATTGTTATTATTATTGTTATTATTATTATTGTTATTATTATTGTTATTATTATTATTATTGTTATTATTATTATTATTTTTCTAAATTCACACATCATTCATACTAGTTTCATTATATACATAACCATTCATTCTTCCCATTCATTCGCACTTCACGCTTCAAGCGGTGTAGCGCGGTCTGCAAGCGCAGCCTCCGCCTGCCTGGCGCGGGGGCGTGGGCGCGCCACGCCTCCACGCCACGGACGTTCTGTTGCCCCGTTTTTGCATTTCCGCGTTATTACCCGTGCGACCTTGTTTCTGCGATGCGTTGCGTCGGCTGATTAATTCCGTGTTCTTTTGCTCGCTTTCTTAATGTGTTGCTCTGGGGTGGAAGGTGGGGGGTGGGGGTGGTCGGAAGGGAGGAGGTTCCCTCTTTTCGCCTCCCTCCCTTTTTCCGTACGTATACTTGTGAAACATTAGTGTATGCAGATAGTCGACAAATTTGATGCAGTTATTATGCCACCGTATTATGCAAGTGAAGTGAAGAGCCCGTAGTATGCTATTAACATTCATGAGGTTTAGTGTGTCAGAGGGGGGGGGGGGACGGGGGGGTGAGCGGGGGCGGAGCTGCTAGCGCGAAGAACCGATGGAATTTATTTTATCGTTGTTGGAACGCGGCGGTGGTCGTACACCTCCGTTTTCTGCGCTTTGAAGGCCAAAAATAATAACTCGTGTCTTCTTTTGCTCCTGTTTCTGTTTCGCGGAGCGGATATCATCTGGGGCAACTTTCCTTCGCCCTGCGGCTGCAGAGTTACGCTGGATTGCGCAGTGCTTTGTTCTACAATGTATTCCTTTGAATTTGGTCTTTCTATGAATTTTCTTATATTTTAGTCTGTCACTCGAGATGCTTGGCGTAGTTTTGGTCGTTGTCTTGGTAATTTACAATTGTAATGAATTAATTTTGTGTTTCTGAAGGACACTTCACGCTGCGAAAATATACAGGTTTTATGTTTCGTAATATCATTCAGGAACTTTGAAGAAAAGGACGTATAGAATAATCTTATAAATTTAACACGACAAACATAATATCCAGAAGTGTATGGACGAAGATGGTATTCAGTATATCCGGTCGGTAGAAGGATTTCATTCCTAAAGATGTAACATATTTGTCTGCCGCTGGGTGAACTGAATATTGCTTTTCAAACGACTGCTACTTACGTCGCATTCCGTTCTGTCGCAATATTAGCCGACTGCATGAAAAGAAACGGCGATTTGAAAGTTTTCCTTTTTATGTTTCGCCCCCATACGTTTCGCGAGGCATCGTATACGTCTTCGCCGCCCCATTCTCTCGGTATCCTCTTGGATGCCCGCCGGCCAGCCACTTCGCCACACGACATTTGCCTCTTCTGCATGTAATTTTTGATTACCCCGCCATCACCGAGAACATTAGCGTCTGGTCGCGTTTCTGGGTTCAGTATATCAGCGCGCGCTGCGGCGAGGCGGGGTGGGGCGGGGGCGGGGGCGGGGCGGGGGCGGAGTGGGGCGGGGCGGGGCGGAGTGGGGCGGGGCGGGGGGCGGAGTGGGGCGGGGGCTGAGTGGGGCGGGGGCGGGGCTCGGGCGGGGAGCGATGTCGCATACGGGCCACATACGAGCGACCGTCTGTCGCGGGCGTGGTGATGCGTGTCTGGCGAACTGGAGCTAGTCCAAGGTGGTCCGACGTGGTTCCCCGCTGCCCCCGATCGCGTGTTTCCTGCGCCGGCGTTGCGTCCCACTGGGCCGGCTCCCCGCCGCCCCGCCACCCTTCCCCGCGCCTTTCTCCCACCAGGCTCCCTACCGCCCCTGCTCCTCGCCACCCCTGCGCCCCACACTGGCGGATCCAGGGGGTCATTCCCCCCCCCCAAAGGTCTAGAGTTTTTGTTTATGTTCCTTTGTTTCGAATTCAATTCAATTTGGCAACATTTATTTATATATTCATTATGTTAGAATTATGTAATTATGTAAACAATAATATTGTATAGTATCATGTCTACAGTACATCAATGATATAAAGTATAATAACAAAAATGTTCATTATTTAACAAAATGTACGATGCCCCCCACCCCAAATGATCGACTGGATCCACCACTCCTTCATCCTTCCATCACTACTCCCCGCCACCCCTATTTTTCTTCATATTTGTTGTGACAAGTTAACGAGTATGTGTAGCTCTCATTTCATTTGCGTGATATTTTGGAGGTAATTTACCTTTGCTAAACAAAATTTCTCCGCGATTTAGTTTCATTTTCCGGTGTATCAAAATTCTAGGAATCTTTATGGTAGTCTCGCTCGCCACGCTTATGCGTAGAATTATCTTCATCTTCCGGACACACAATCGCAGCCATCCCGACTACGAGTTGTGTATGTCGTATCATGGGGTTGTCAAACTAAAATTGAATGTATACACACAATTTTCCTTTTCAACCACATTGTCGAAATACACTTTTCAAATTTCTCCGCAATTCTCTGCAATCTTCAAAATTTCTTCTCGTTTGAATATTTCTCCGCCTTTTCGTAAGTCAAGGCCGGAATGTGACTCTCTTGCCAGTGCTGTGCTTCCAGTTTCATACAATATGCTTTTTATTGCAGGCATTCGATCATTCGATCAACCCAAGCATGAGTTATGCTTGTCATGTAGGTATATCAAAACGATATAGGTGTTGTGGTGAGTTATCGTTGGCATTTCTAATGAAATTATTATATGCGTCGTCATTGCCAACAGTATTATTTATTAAAAAAGCAGCTTTCGATGGCCAAGAGAACTGATGATGATGACTAGGCCATCGAAAGCTGCTTGCCATCGAAAGCTGATGATGATTAGGCCATCGAAAGCTATGAAAAGGAGATTGAGGGGACACGCACAATATTCCCCTTCAACCACTATTTCAAAATTCACTTTTCTAATTTCTCCACGAATTCGTTTCAAAATTTCTGCACCGTTTCAAAATCCTAGGACTCTTGAGTTGGACTCGCTCGCCTCTCCTTTGCTTCCAGTTGCACACAATATACTTGCCAGTGCAGGCAACGTTCGCGATCATCCTCGCCGCGAGTTGCGTACGTCGTCTCATGTATGTGTAACGTATTAGCCAGCGTGCCTCGTGGCATCTATTTGGGGACGCTTGGTAGAGGGTTAGCCTCGCCACAGGAAGGAGAGAAGGGTTTTTCCGTAAAGCAAGACCGCGGAAACAGGAGACACAAGGATTTGGGGTCTTCCGGTCATTAGAAACCTTTAATTGTTATAACAGCGGTGGGGGCGGCGTGACGTAGTAGGTCACGTGAGCCTCGTCTATATAACGGAGTGCTCAGAGCCAGTGGGTGGGTTCTGGAGACAGTGGGAGAACCTCGTGCATGTGCACAAAACTTGGTGCCACGACGGTGCACATTCGAGCCAGGCTCGCGCGGCAAGTCACGAGTTGACGAAGCCTGCGGAGGACTTTGTGTCCTTGGGTGACTGCGGTCACGGGGGAGCGATGCTGTGTGCGTGCTCCGAGGTGAGGAGTGGTTGAGTGCCACGATTCACGCCGATTCTCAATCGGATAAGATCGCTCCTGCGATCGAGGCAAACCATCCGTTGGCACGCCAGAACGGGCTTTGTGTCCTAGTGTGACATCCGGTCACGGAAGCTAGGCTTTGTGCGCGCTTCAGAATTAGGAGTGGCGAATGCCACAATCGAAACCGATCATCAGTCGGGTTTGGATCGCTCCCGCGATCAGGGGATAGTAGGTCTATCAGAGCTAGGGTGTAAGAAGGAAATTAATTGTAAATATTTGTTGTGTTTTCTTTGTTAATAAATATATTTGTTATATGAAAGCTCTGTGTCTGTGTTCGCTGTGAGTGTCCATGACGTCACATATGTCTGTCGCTTCTCAGCCGCGCTCACGTTCGTCGTGTGGCTCAGCGCCTCTGCGTGGCACCACGTCGCGCAGAGTGTTTTTTCCTTTAACGAGGCCCTCTACTCCCTCGTCGGGCCGGCGGCGGCGGCGGCGGTAGCGTCTGCGGTGGCGTCATATGCGACGCTCATTTTTTTTTCTCCTCTCCGGTGCGCGCGCGCGCGGACTTTGCATAAAGCCAGAGGCGGTCTCCCCCCCGAAATTAGCCGTGTTAATTAGAACCGTCAAACGGCGCCTCGACGCGTCTCGCTGACCGCGCCCGCCCGCGGCGAATAAGACGCAAGTGTCGGAAAACGCGACGCGCGCGTGGTACACGGCGGGAGATTAAAGAATGGCGGCCCGCCGCGCGCGGGAGGCACGGCGCGGGCGCGGGCGCTGCCGTTGCCGTCCGTTGCCGTCCGCTGCTGACGCTGGCGCGGTCCCTGAGTTACTAGCGCTCTCTGTCGTCACCTACATCTCCTTGTTTTTTTGAAGTGGTTGTCTGAGTTGGGGTAGTAGCACATCAGATTCCTATATTAGATGTTGATTTCAGCTCTATGTCCGGTTAAAGTGTTTCATTTGTATTACTTTACGTTTTCTTTATTTAAAAAAAAAATATGTGTTTGTCTACGTCATATTTTGCTGCTGCATTTTGTTAGATTCAGATTACGCATTACTATCTTCTCTTTTTCTGTGCTTTCTTAGATACATTTCCGTCTCGATTTTCAGTTGGCAAACATTTTTTTCCTGATCATTTCTGTTCGTGTTAAATTTGACAACTTGTTTTCCATTTCACCCTACTCCAACTCATGATTTTTCATTCTTTTCTTTTTTCTTCCGATTACGCTTACTCACAGGCTTTCCCGTCCGCCGTCCTTACATTTCGTGCTTTCGCTCCGTGTACTCGTTCCTGTAATCTTTCTTTCAGTCGCAAACACCTCACCGGTCCCTCGCCTCAACTGTCACTTCTCCGCTCTCCCGATCACGCGACCTGCGTCGCCCCTCGACTTCACCCCCCCCTCCCCCGCGCCGGGCAGGGGAGAGAGATGCGTGGCAGAAAAATTGCGGTCAGCGCGGAGCGGCTGGCCTTTACGACTGCGCCGCCTAAAAATCCACCGGCCGGCCGCTCATAAAGAAGCGAGGAAGAGGGTCTCCCGCAGATTACGCGATCGGCCTGCCCGCCCCCGGGGAGCGCTTGCTTCTCCCCTCCCCCCTCCCCTCCCCCGCCCCGCTCCCGAGCCACCTTCGTGCGCCCCTCCACCCCCGCGCTGCCCCGCGACCGGCGCCCCTGTACCCCAACATCACCGCTCGTCTCCGCCACCGCTCGCCCGCCCCCTCCCCGTTCCCTGTCTTCTCTCATCTGCCACGTCTGCCCCCTCCCCCGCCACCAGTCTCCTTTGCGCCCTTCTTGCTGCCACTCTTTTTGGCACTCTTTTTGGTCTCTTTGCCTTCTCCAACTTGTCCTCCGCTCTTTCTTTGTCTGCGTCGTCTGTGTCCGCCCTCCCTCCGCCCTCACCCTCCTCTCCGTCTCCGCTCCCCCTCTGTCCCCCCGCTCTCCCTCTGTCCCCGCTCTCCCTCTGTCCCCACTCTCCCCCTGTCCCCGCTCTCCCCCTGTCCCCGCTCACCTTCTGTCCCCGCTCTCACTCTGTTCCCGCTCCCTCTCTCTCTCTGCCCCAACTTTTTCTCCGTCCGGGGTATGTCTCTCCCCGTCCCTACTCACTCTCCGTGTCCCTGCTCTCTCTTCGTTTCCTCTCTCGCCGCCCCCTCTCTATTCTCCTGCATCCGTTATATCCCCGCTCTACCACACGGCCTCGCGACTCTTCCTTTGCTCCCCGCTCAGCCACCTTTGTCTTTCCTATCACCGCCGTCACCTTCACCATCCGCAGAGTATACGCCGCGCCGATCCCCACGGCCTTGGCTCCCGGACCGCCACCTCCAATCAAAACGAATCGCTTCCCCCCCCGGCACACACACACACACACACACACACACACACACTCAGTCGTATCGGCGTCCGCTTCTAATGAGTTGTAATGGCGCTCGCAAGTGCGCTGAGTCATTTGAAGGGCGGAAAGCAGGTTACGAGGGCTGGGCCGGCGCGGGGGCGGCGCTGATGGCTTTCTGATACGTCGCGGACCCGGTCCCCCCCCCCGCTCGCGGTGAAGTACACGCATAGTAACACGCTTTGCTTATGGAAAGAATTTTTTTTTTAAAGGGCGAAATCGCCTGCGGGATTTATTCCTTCAACGTGAGGGAAGGAGTGCGGTCCCTCTCCCGGGGGTGGTGCGTCGTCGTCGGCGGCGGCGGCGGTGGTTGAAGAGCGAGAGGGGGTAGGTGGCCTGGCGGAAGGGGTGAAATATTGCCCGAGGGGTGTGCGGCAGCATCGCGGAGTCATCTGGCGTTCGCGTTTTCTCATTTGTTTTTATTAATAGGTGCGAGTTAATTATGCAAATCCGTTTGATGGCGCGGTGCGGCGGTGGCGGTGGTGGTGGTGGCGGCGGGAGGTGATGGTGACGGTTTGCGGCGAGAGTGGAGGGTAAATTGCTTGCCCGAAGGGACTGTGAGGGGGCAGGAGTGGGTCAGGCCAAGCCAGGGGATTGCCACGGTTTTCAACGGGAGATGATATTTATGTTTGGATGTCAATGTACCTATCGGTATAGTGTGTAACACTTTAAATTGAATATCTCTGTCAAATAATTGTGCAGTATTCGATGTTCAAAATACTATAATTTGTTTCTCTCTACATTTAGAGAAAGTTTATTGATTTAAATAATAGTTCGTGGCAATAAAATCCCTTCAACATTTATTATTGAAAGAGAGCGAATGACCAATTACATATTTATGGTCTTCGAAAAGTTATTCTTTGATATCACTGAAACACGCAACAAATCTGTATACGGTTAATTTTAACTCTTTGTAGTTTACCTTAACTGAGTGCATTTAATTTTCACGTAGACAAATGTTTTAATAATTAACATTGCATCTATGAAAAAAATGTTGTTTGGGTCATACTCCGCAGTATCTTGCATAAATTAAAGACATCTGCCGAGGGACATTGGAGAAAATCGTCATTTCACTAGGGTTTTATACTCCATGACATTCGTGTCAATGAACTAATTCCTAAGCAAGCCGTGTGGAGGCAGAGCTACTTCGACCAAATGTGGCTCGCTGCTCTTGGGGTCATAAGTCTCTTGAGAGCTCCACGTTGAATTCACTTCTTCCCAATCCGCAGCATTTATGACGGAACCCGCGGTGGCGTCAGATTCGCTCGGACGAACGACGTTCGCTGACAGAAACGCATCGCGGGGATAATGACGACAAAAGAAGGCTGCGGCGTGAGATCACAGTTTCACCGAGGCGTCGCGTCGGCGTCGGGAAAAAAAAATTAGAAGGTCGGATGAGAGGGACGGGTGGAGGGGTGTAGTGAGTGCTGCGGGAAAAATGACTTCCTCCTCACTCACGACATTTGCTTCGAATGAAACTGCATGACGTCACTTTTGTGGGTTTCGAGTTTCATGATGTTCGCCCTTCTCTTGATAGTCCGCTGTTCCTTTATGCGTGCGCTCTGAGACAGCAGTACCAACTCTGTTAATTGTTCGGTAGAGCTCTGAGTGCAAGAGTGGAATTAATAGTGATTTTGAAAGGAAACATAAAGAAGGTGTCCTCAGACGTGTAAGGTTTCACAAATACGACTTCACGTTTATTTATATAGGAAAAATAAGTATTCATTTTGTATTAATTCACTGAAAATATTAAGGAATTTAATTTTGTGAAGGATTTACTGAATTGCATTTATTTAATCGTACGGATACCTTGAATTTCCGTTTATTTGGGATGGCCTTTTGTAAGAATTGCATTTTGAATAACTTTGAATAATGTTCTGGATGAGTACTTCATTGAAAGAATTGAAGACATCCAAGAATATATCAGTGTATGGAGTTGATGACGTTCGAGCTAGGAAATTTCGATTTAACGGGGTTCGAGTTGTCGAGGTTCGAGTTGTCGAGGTTCGAGTTGTCGAGGTTCGAGTTGTCGAGGTTCGAGTTGTCGAGGTTCGAGTTGTCGAGGTTCGAGTTGTCGAGGTTCGAGTTGTCGAGGTTCGAGTTGTCGAGGTTCGAGTTGTCGAGGTTCGAGTTGTCGAGGTTCGAGTTGTCGAGGTTCGAGTTGTCGAGGTTCGAGTTGTCGAGGTTCGAGTTGTCGAGGTTCGAGTTGTCGAGGTTCGAGTTGTCGAGGTTTCGAGTTGTCGAGGTTCGAGTTGTCGAGGTTCGAGTTGTCGAGGTTCGAGTTGTCGAGGTTCGAGTTGTCGAGGCTCGAGCTGTCGAGGTTCGAGTGGTCGAGGTTCGAGTGGACGAGGTTCGAGTGGTCGAGGTTCGAGTGGACGAGGTTCGAGTTGTCAAGATTCCACCGAATCCAGCGCAGAAGTGTCGATTTTTCGCCAGTGCGGTTGGCAGAGCCGAGGGGCCGGCGCGGGGGAGAGGCGTCGCTGCGGCGGCGGCGGCGGCGCGGCGTCTGGTTTCTTTACAATTCCCCCGTGCGCGCGCGGGGGCGGCGTCGTTAGGACAAAACGGTTTTTGTTCGGTAATTGGGCCCGCGCTTGGCTTGCGCAGCCGCCGCTGCCGCACAGGGATTGTAAGGCGACCCCGCGCGCCGCCACGCGTGGCTGGGGAGGATGCGGTGGCGCCAAAAAGAAAGGAGGACATGGGGCTTTTGATGGTTATAGTGACGGTAATGCGGTGGGGGGGAAAAGAGGTGCAGAGAGTTTTAAAATGGACGGTTGTGGCGGTAGTGCTGGTGGTGGTGGTGGTGGGTGGTGTGGTGGTGGTGGTGGTGGTGGTGGTAATAATAGTAAAAATGGTAGTAGAAAACAAAATACGGTGACTTCTTAATATGTCGTTAATAATGCTTTCGTTTGCAACTTTCCTCGACGTTCATCCTCGGTACAGGACGTGATTATGATGAAGATATTTCAGAAGACGAGAGCTGATCAGAAAGTTCTGGAGGCAGCGTGATAGACGAGAGGAAAATTGATATTGAAATATGGTGTTTGAAACGATGTGAATGAAACTGATGTCTTTTGCTAAGTAAAATAAACAAAACTGTACCAATTCATACTGCGCAGGATTGTAATAGAGACTGCAAGACGACCTTTGGGATGTTGATAACAGGTTTAAAGTTGGTAAGCCTTGTGATGGCAGGGGGATTATCGATATCTGTGGTAGGGTCGAAGGAAGCATTGTGGCCGAACGCAAGAGGCTAACTTTTGGGGGCAAGGCACTCTTCCCACAAAGCTACACGCAACCAGCAGTAGGTGTGGGTGGAGGTAAACTACGCGGGCGAGAGTAGGAGAGTAGTCGACTCATCAGCGCCAGATGATGAACAGCATCGAGCTGCGGCATTGCTCTGACTAACGCGTCACAGCAGAGCCGGCCGGGCAGTGTACGTGGGAAAGAATGCTTCTAGCAGGTCGGCGTTGGAAGCGGAACGGTAAACACTTCCAGGAACCGGCGGAGAGAGAACCTCTCCGAACGCAGGGCGTGTTCCTTTTGAAGCAGAGGAGAGGGGGGGGGGGGGGCGAATAAAAACTAAACCCGGATTCTTCAATGGGCTTTCTACTGTGCTGTAGGAAACTGTAGACTCATGAGACCGCCAGCTCTCGAGTGGTGCTTTCACGCGCGAGATACAATGCAGTTTGATATGCTTTAATTATTTACATCTGTTTCGTAATGGGGGAACCCTTCAATTTGAGCCCTAATAGACTCTCAGACCAATTGTTAAAAGATGTTGCGTAATTTTTTATTTATTTTTATTTTCAAAATTACTTTCAAGAAAAAAGTAAGGGATCTTCCAGAGGCGGATGCAGAAAGAGAGGAGATAGGGAGACGTGTCTTTCCTAAGACCTAGAAAATACATTTATTTCCTTCTAAATAAGTAATGAACTAATATTAGATTGTTTCATTTGTATCGAATTTAAATATAGAGGAAACTCTTCATAACGAAACTCAAGTTCCTGAGTATTTTATATCGTTCTTGAGGAATGGTGATACATGGAAAGGGTCTATGATTGTAGATAAATTGTAGGGCAAGTCAACCATGCTCAATTCTCTATGTAATAGAGAGTTCTTGGTTATATGAAGTTAATAGTTGAAGATAATATTCATCAAATTGTAGAAGAAACTATCTTCACTTAAAACAAACTGCGATGCCTCAGTTATATTTTGGCTACTGTAAATAGGATCTCGACGGCAAACTTTTGGCGCATAAATTATGGTTTCGAATCCCGCAGAAGAGTTCGAATATTATTACTTTGTGACTATGTGTGAGCAAATTCAAAAATTGCGCGTATTCCAGCCAATCAATTGAATCACCATTTTATAAATCAGCTAAATGTTATTATTCAATGTGTTTAATCGATACTACAATCCGTTTACGAAAAGGGCACTAGGAGAAATTATTTTTTGCCATTTTCCATAAAAAAAACACGCCACCCTGCTCTTTCATTCCGCGCCGAAAAATTCCAGCCCTGCGCTCATCCCTTTAGGCTTCCTCCCACCCCCCCCCCTCCCTCCCTTCCCCGGCGTCCCTTGGGGAATGACACGTGTCGTGTCATGGCCACCTCGCGGCGTGACGCGCGCATCGTAATGACAAATCCATCGCGGCGCGCGCACCGACAGGCGACAGGTGTGAAATGAGCGAGCAGGTGCCTCCCACCTCGCCCTGCCTCGCCACGCCCCTCGCCCTCCCACCCTCTCGCGCCCCGCAGCTGGCTGACCCCTGCGTCGCCGCCTCCGCTCTAAACGGAGCTGACCGCAGGCCAGGCTGTACGCGCGGTGTCTCGTGCTTCGGAGTACCGCCTTTTCTAATTATATAAAAAAACTATTATTTATATATTTGTTGATAATATTGTTAATTTTATGTGAATATTTTATTTAGTGAAAATATAATATAATATAAATACATACTGTAAAAACTATTTTTTATATATTTGCTTAAAATACTGTTAATTTTATATGATTTTTAATTCAGTGAAAATACATTACAAATATGTAATATAAAAACTATTCTTTATGTTCTTGTTTAAAATACTGATAATGTAATATGGCTTTCAATTCAATAATAAGTCTGTAATGGCCGACAAAGATTTCTGTGAGATTTCTATTTATATAAAGAGAATACATAAATAACATAACATTGTTAGTTTACATCCACGTGATGCTCAGATGTTTTTAAACTTTTCAGAATTTTCGAATGAACATTCTTAACAAACATGTCATTTCTCATTAGTTTGTAATTAATTCTCTTCATTCTAAATTATGTGAATAATTATCGAAAAAACAAATTGGGTAAAATTGTAAGAATATTTTCAGGAGCTCTTCTTAAAACAACTTTTACTGATTATTGTCTACTATTGAGTTAAGAGAGCTAAATAGAACTTGTAGATAGGAACAAATGCATGAAATGAAGGCATCACGTAAAATAATAGTATTCAAAGAGCTCTGCAACCGCTTATATTCATATTTCTTTTCAGTCTCATACTTATTACTCAGCCTTTAACACATTTTAATATCTGTGATATAACATAAATCACACTCTGCTTTTGTTTATGTATACATAACAACATACCCGACTGTATACTTTTTTGCGAAGTCACCGCGAATGTAAATCCTAACACGGAAAATTACAGGTTTCGTCCAACTCTTTTGTTCCCACCGTTCGTCTCTTTCTTTTGACAGCGTAGCGAACTCGCTCGCGTCCACCCACGTCGTGCCTCTAAACCCTAGTCACCCGCGTTCACCTCCGTCTCACCTCCACGTCCCAGTTCTCATCGCTAAACCGTCCGTCTGCCGCCCCCGCGCCGCCTCCAACCCAACCCGACCGCGTCGCATCGCTCGTCCGGCTGGGCCACCGTCGCGCCGCCCCCGCCACCCCCCGTTGAGCCAGTGTCGCGGCGCCCGACCACCATTACTGCCCCCGTCACTCACCCCTACCGTCCCCGCCGCCCACAGCTGCACCCGCAGCCTCCGCCGTCCCCGCACACCCAGCCGCCCCCACCGTACCTGCAACCCCTTCCGCCACCCCCAGCCGCCGTCGCCCCCGCCCTCGCCGCTGTCGGCGGTGGCGACGCTGGGCGCTGCGGGCTCCCGCACAGCGCCCTTGTCGCCGGTTATTAGTGTGTGCCCCCCGAAACAGGGGCATACGATCCAGGCCGGATTAAAAGTTTGAGTAATATTGGGACGAAAGGGAGGAGCGAGCGCGCGCGACGGGAGAGGGGGAGGGGGAGGAAAGGGCGGACCAAAAACTCATTTGACCAAGAGAAAAGAGAGGTGAAGGGGGTAAGGGACACACACACAGGCGGGCGGGCGCGCGCGCGGCGGAGGGGGCGGGCGGGGGCGGGGCGGAGGGCAATGCGGATGAATAGGATACCTCGTCTCTCGCCGCCCGCCCGACGTCGCCGTCCTCGTCCTGCCGCTCCCACCGCCGCCGCCGCCGCCGCCTCCGCCGCCACCACCTTTCATTAAATATCTGGTGATGTGTCCTTATGACATGGGGCCATTTTAATAAAGCCAGCTTGGACGCGGTGGGCGAGGCCGGGCGCGGCCGAGGCGGGGGCCTTGGGGGACGCCCATATGAGCCCGGCGACCTGCCGAGGCTATTACTGTACAGAGCGGCGGCGTCCGCGCCGGGCTTCGTCCCCCGCCTCCGCCCCCCGACCGTGTCCCCGACCCCGTCCCCGCCTCTAATGGACTTGTTCGGGTGCCCCCCGCCCCCGCCCCCGCCCGAGCCCCGCTGATCGCCCGGGTTCCTGTCGCGTTCCCGCCGCCGCCTCCAGCGATGTCGTCGCTGGTGTCTGACGGACGAGGCCACCTGACCATTTCTTTTGTCTTTTTTTCCTTTCCATTACGCCATTTGGTAATTGGAAATTATTGTTATGTATTAGATCACAGAATTCGACAATAAAGAAGGACATTTTATTTTCCTGTCAACATACATTTGCCAAATATAGTGTATAGAACCCAGTTCAATCACCGGTAATATTGCTTTCACCTGCCAGGGCTATTTTCAGCGCATGAGAAGTGTTAAATAATAAATTTCATTCCTAAATACCAGCATTTATAGACTTACATTCTTCTGAATATGAATTACGCTCGTGAGTCGTATGATACGTTTGTTTGAGTGTGCGTTATAAATTGCTTTGAATTGCTTTTCTATGCTAATTATAACGAATTGACTCAAATAATTGTGATTACAATAATTATCATCGAGACAATATTGAATTATTCAGGCCTGATTTATAGATCGGGACTGCTTTGTTCTCATTGTCGGTGTCATAATTAATTCACGTATAGCGTTAATATTTTCGGAAAATGTGTTGGGGTAACGATTGTTCACTGCGTGATGACAGCCGACGAGTTGTTGAATGTTCATCCATTTTGTTCAATTTCTGTATAAACAAGAATATCCTGTGTTATTTTGGCATATGGCAAGCTCAACAAGCGAGCATTGCCTCTATATCAGAATGATTTGGCGTCTTTGTGCGAAAGCGGACGTGTGAAAATGGATTTCTATAGCATTTTAAATTTTTTTTGCTAATTCTCAGAAGACATGTTAGAATTAAACAAAACGCGTGACAAAATGAGTAAATCTTTCAGAAATAATATTCTCTAAATAAATGATACGTTTTAAGCATTTTGAGAGTTCTCCATTCATGATAACATACGGCTTAAATAACACTAAAAGAATACAAGACACATGAGACCCTGAGAGGGTTTTTTCTTCTTTTTATAATTTCGTATTTAATCGAATATCATTTCTCCGTTTAAAATTAACATGTAATTAATACTTTTGAGACTCCGAAGCACGCCTATGAAACAACACATAACGATTTTCTAATTGACAGTACGTTTACTATTGCAGTCTCGCAAATTGGCTGTTTTATGCTTGCGTCAACCACTTCTAATTATACTCATATTTTTAGTAGTCAAGATAATATAAAGAAATCTAATAAAATCTGATATTTTTTTGTATTTAAATATTTGAGAGATTTTCTAAGTTACAATATTTAAAGAACTAAATTAGGAAAAGGGGAGTACTATTTTGAAATGGGTAAATTGTATTTCTAACGGTCCAATGAATGTCTGCCAGACGAACATTGTCAATAGCTGCGTCCAGAGGACACGTTCTCAAACCGACTCTCCCACAGAAGCGTCGATGAATCGCCGCCGCCGCCGCCTTTTGGACGCCGTCCTCGTCCTCGTCCTCGTCCTCGCCCTCGTCCTGTGTGGCGTCGCACCGGCCCGACTCCCGCGTGGTCGCCGCGCAACTCATTTCGGCAGTCGGCGACGAGACATGCAGCCACCCCATCCCCAGCACCGACTGGACCCGACCCGAAAGCATGGGACTACTGGAGGACGGGAGGGGGGAGGGCTGGTGAAGCCGCGACCGTGGAGATTAGCCCGTACCGGGAGTCGGCACCGCCAGACACACACACACACACACACACACACACACACACACACACATACACGTTCGCGGATGCCATTGCTACGTACTCGGTCCGCATAGCAGTGCCCCCCCCCCCTGCACGGGCGTATTCACGACCGCAAAGGCCGTCCTTTCATTGGCGCCGCCCGACCTGGCGGTCGCTCTTCTTCGCGCGCCGCCCACCGTCCCCCTCCCTCCCCCCCCACACACACATACGGCACATCCGCGCACGTTTGCCAGGCCGGCTTATCACGGCTCACCCTTTCGCAAGGGGCCGGCCGCGCGCCCGCGCACCCGCCCATACAAGAAGACATTCAGGCAAGATGATGAAACGCGAAAAGCGAGCCGGTCCGCTCCCGGTGGCGGCGACAGGGTGGGGACGCAGGCGCGAGCCGTGGAGGCGGCGGAAGTGGGCGTGGCAGTGGCGGTGGAGATAGCGGAGGCGGTGGCGAAGGCGAAGGAGGAGGCGGTGGCGGAGACAGAGATAGAGGCGGAGGTGAAGGCGGAGGCGATGGTTGAGGCGGAGGCGGTGGCGTAGGCGAAGCGGGAGGCGGTGACGGCGGAGGTAGTGGCAGCGGTGGTTGAGGCGAAGGCGGCGGCGGAGGCTAAAGACGAGGTGAAGACGGCGGTGGCGGAGGCGGTGGTTGAGGCGAAGGCGAAGGCGGTGGCTGTGGCGGAGGCGCTGGTGAAGCGAAGGCGGCGGCGGAGGCGAAGGAGGCGGTGTTTGAGGCGGAGGTGGAGGCGAAGGTGGTGACGGGAGGCGGCGGCAGCGTCGCAGGAGGTGGCGGAGGCGCCGGACGCCCGCCGTCCGGCTACTGGGCGCCACTTTGAAAGTGTTAATTAGCATCGCCGTGTGTGAGGCTGGCGCCTTTGACTCCGCGGGAGAGGGGGGGAGGGCGTGGCGCGGGAGGGAAGAGGCGCGGGAAAAAGAGCGGCGCGCGATGCGCGTCTGTTTCTCGTCCGCCGCCCGCGGGGGCGCCGCGGCGGCGAGAGAGCGGCGCGAGGCGGCGCGCGGGGGCGGCCCCCGAGGGCCCGCGGGCCGAACGGCTCGCCGCAGGAACGCCCCCGGGCGCTCCGCACAGTATTGCCCCGGTCGAGGGCTGTTGGAGACGGTGGTTGTTGATTAGAATGAGTACCCAATTCTCGGTTTGGGAACAATTGAATAGAAATTGATAGAAGGAATTCAGCATTATTGCCTGTCAATGATATTCCTTTCTAGTCATTTGTTTTTTCTCGCCTTTGAGAACTGTTAAGTAGCTATTGCATTTGTCTTTGATTGTTAAAACAGTTGGTATTGCATGTTTCGAAACCGTATTGGGTGTATCAGTTTCCCATGGTTTGCATGTGTTAACATCAGCTTCATTGACGTGCATTCTATCGCTTAATTCTTGGACTTGTCTTTTAATATATTTTACTGTAGAAAGCCAATTATTACGTGAATGAAAAATATGCTTTGAATATCAGAGTTAAAGTACTATGCGTATTTATCAATCCTGTGGAATGGAATGTCATCTAGTATATTTGTATTGCATTTCAATGGACGTCTTTTTACAAAATGAATGTGAGTTTTCTTTCGTTTAGTGCATTTTACTGTGGTGAATTGTAGGAAAATGTTTTATTAACTAGAAAGTAATACGAGTTATGTGAGCTCTCAAAAAATTGTTTAACTTTCTGAAGCCGTGAAATTTCGTAGCGAATCGAATTGCACGTCAGTATCAACGTGAATGCAGTATCAATACGTATTGGCTTCTTCTCTATTACGAGGAAACGAATAGACGGTTGCTTGAAACATCCTCTGTTCAGGGTTTCGAAATTCCAACGTGAATATCGCGCGGGATTGATTTTTGTGAAGTCGGTAAACGAATACCGCGCTTTTATTTCAAAATTTCCATATCAGTCCTCTCGTTTCGTATTCATTTCATTTGCGTGGCGGTCGCCGCCCGCTGATCAGCACTTTTTGTGTGTGTGTGTGTGTGTGTGTGTGTGTGTGTGTGTGTGCACGTTGCCTACCGTATACAGGTAGGCTTAATTCCGCTTTTCAAAAGAATTTTCCCCTACTTAGTGTCTAATACGCGGCAGACGGCACGCATGGAAAATTCACAAAAAAAATCTTTCATTTTTTGTTTAATCTTTTATCGTATACATTTTTAAATACAAGCCTCCTCAATTGCTTTTTTGATCCCATAATAAAAAGGGAGGAGCATTTTTGTTGCAAAATTAGTCGGGTAGCCTCTCTTTTGAAGGAACGCCCGCCGGCCGCGCGGGGTGGGTTGGAAAGGGGGGGGGGCGGGGTGTGCGCGGCGCAGTGAGGCGGGGACGGGGGGTGGAGCGAAAGGGGGTGGAAGAGCAGTCCAGGGGTGGGGCGACGGAGGCGGTGTTGGCGTGAGGGGTGCCTCGCGTGGATTAGGGCTGGCCGTCATATTGCTTTTATAAAATAACGCTGCCTTTTCTGTACCTTCCGGCTCACATTAACGGGGCTGACTCTCTCTCGCTTGGCCACTCCCACACACCCCTTTTTCTCCTCCTCGTTCCCTCCCCTCCCCTTCTTCCTCCTCCTCCTCCTCCTCCTCCTCCTCCTGCTTCTCCTCCTCCTCCCCTTCCCGGCGCGTCCTCGCTCCTCGCGTATTCTGTGTGACTACGTAATAAAGCATTATATTCACAACCTTTATCATATTTTCATCTCTTTCTGTCCTTTTCCGACGCGTCTCCTGATTATTTTACCCTCTCCGTCCGTGGGGCTATTTTGCCCCACCGGCCTGAGTGAGTGTCTGTGTGTGTGTGCGTGTGTGTGTGTGTGTGTGTATGTGTGTGTGTGTATGTGTGTGTGTGTATGTGTATGTGTCTCTGGGTTGGATTCATCCCTCTATACATTGCACTTATTAAGCTAACATTGATATTTTCTCTGCAAACCGTAATTACACCACGTTGTTTTAATTACGAAACAAAAACCGCCGTGCCGCCCGCCCCAGGCGCACCCGCCCGCGTCGCCCGCCCCGCCCACTCGCCCGCCGGGCGACGCAGAGGGCGTGCGGGCGGTGGCCCGGGCGGCCAACGGAGACAGCGCATCCTAATCCATTCTTTGTGGCGAGCGCCGCGCGCGTGTCCATTCTTTTAAATCGATGCCGGGCACATCAAACAGCATCAGATAACCAGGGGAAAACCGGCGCGGAGGCGGCGGCGGCGGCGGCGGCGGCGGCGGCGAGGGCGGGGCGGCGGCGGGGGGTGTCGTCCAGCCGCGCCAGGAATATACAATGTTGTGTTGCCGCGCGGCGGCTCCCGCCGCCCCCGCCGCCGCCGCCGCCTCCACCCCCTGCCGGCCGCCCGCCCACCCGCCGCCCTCGGCCCGCTGTGGTGTGCAGACCCGCTTTGTGCTCGCGTGTTGTATGACTATCATTTATACAGGGATTTACGGAGGCTTTGTGGCAGTTCGGTAAAAAGTCGGGTTTACCGATTATACCGGCTTTTAGTTCATTTTCAAATTATCAGTATTCTGTATTGATGGTCATAAATAATATGTTTTCGCTCTTTTTTCCGCGGATGAGGGGGGCGTGGCGCGGGGGCGGGGGGCCCCGGGTTTAAAAAGGCCCGAGGAGAACCGGGTAAATAGCGAGCCCGCCGCCCCAGGGGGGGTGAGGGGGGGCGGGGGCGGGGCGTGATTTTTTGTTTGCGCCTCTCGTCGCCCGCCCGTGTGAGTGTATCTTTTTTTAAAACGATCGGAACGTTCCGATGCAATATCGCCGCGTGTTTGCATTGTTGCGGCGCGGGTTAACGTTCCAATTAAAGGCGCTCGTTGGAACAGGCCCCCGTTCGTCGCGCTCTAGCGCCGACGCGTCCGTTTGTGTGTCCCCCTCTTTGTCCCCTCCCGCCTCTCAGCGTCCCCTCTGGCACGCGCGTTTCCGAACGCCAAATTTGTAAATATGAGAGGGCTTTAAGGAAAATAATTTTTGTGAACTTGCCCGCGAAACGAAATAATTACGGGGGTGGGCCGGATAGCATCCCGTGCCATTCATATACCTTTTACGGGGGGGGCGGTAAAATCCCGGCTCCCCCGTTTCCCGCGTCGGTTGTCGTAAATATCGCGAACTCGTCGACAAATGCGTGTAGAGTGCGGATGGTTGGAGCTGAAGCGTAGCGGTGTTGGCGCAGTTGTCATGAAATAATTATTGTGGTTCAGGGGATGGCAACCAATTGTTCTTTGTGCTCGAAATTTCCGTGAACAACCCTGTTGCTGGGATTAGTTGAAATGTATTGAAGTTATTGCCACGAAACGGCGACCTGGAAAGTACTAAAAACGATATTTTCAAATGATATTTCTGAAAATGTTTCGAAAGAAAATTGTCTTTTGCGAAATCTTTCTAAAAATTGTACGAAACATTCATTACAGTGCTTTAGAAACTCATTATACTGATTTTATTCAAGTCATTTGAATGGTAGATGCTTGAGCTTTAGAGCAATTTCCGATGGAACAGTCGCGAACTCAGTTATATTTATCTAAATACATTCCGTGTAACCTCTGCGATTTAACACGGTCTGAAAAAGTTGAAACACACTTTTAAGTGAAGTGTATATTTTTTAAGATATAGTGACTCAAGAAAATATATAAGGGAGTTCTGAAGATATTTTATCATTCCCTAAATTTGTGCAGTCATTACAAAGTACTGACCAATGTATGACCAACAATGTGTTCAACAATTTTAAATATATTTATTTTGCTTTCGTGTGCAATGTTTGCAGGGAAAAAATGGTCCTTGGTAAACAACAATAATTATTTGAAAATTGATATTAATAATGTCCTCGTGAAAATTGTGTGCCACTTTGCTTCCTTTCAGTTTTTCGTGGTAAGGCAATGTTCAGCTTGTACCCTCACCCCAATTTTCCAATTCAGCACGAAATCATTTCCCGTCAGAAAAAAAAATGTTTATGGTTCCCTGTTGCCGGCAACCGACGCGCACAATTATTTTCGCGAGCGCGCCAATGCGCGAACTGGCTGTTGTTTGTTCGCGCGAGCGCTGTCTCTGATCAGCGTTAATGCCGGGCGGCCAGCGCAGCGTTGCTCTGTCGACGGATAATTATTACAATTATAGGTGCGGGCATCTGTGTTTCACTTTCATGCCCGCTGTTCACGGAGCACTGCGTGTAAAGAATAGTCGGATTGGGGGGAGGGGGATGGGAGTCGTGATTGTTTGTGTGTGTTCCCGCATGACTGTTTTCCGCTGCACGATGCAGCCTCATCATCATCATCATCATAAACGACAGTTCGGTTTGGGAAGTTGGCCAAGCATTAAAATGGTAGCGTTCAGCTGAAAATATTTTAGCGAAGCTTCCCTTGTAGTACGGGAAATAATGGTCATTTCTGTTTAGCCATCAGTGTTTTAGGTACTTTCTTTTCTGGTGCTACATAAATAGTTCGTACCCAAATTCAATTTTCCAATTCATTTTTTAATACGAGTTGTTTTACTTATTTTACTGGAAAAAACGTTTTCTCATGGGGACTGTTTTGTATCAAAGGCATTAACCAAAGATCACGAAATGTATAAAATATGTGGCCCAGTTTTCAGTTGAAACGACCACTAACAAGTAAATCAACAGAATTACATTCAGGAATATGAGCCACGTTTGGATGAGTTTGTCGTTTATCGTAAATAAGAGGATTACAATTTTAATGAGCAGTAAATAATTTATGTTTGCCTACGTTTTTCTTTATCTTATTTTCATAATTTTTGTTGACAGTAACTTTGTTCTTTTAGTTAAGAAGTGATAAAAAATGCCTTATATACAACAATGTGGACCTTTCAATTAAATATTCTTCCTAACAAAACTCCTTTTTCCGTTTCAACTAATTTTCGTCTTTCTCGGAACGTTTTTCGGCGTGAGCCATTTAGATGGGTGCAATGAATCAATGCATTAGCATGCATTATAGGGAAATGTTGCATGTAATATCACATAGGGATCATTTATTTTATTATTCACATCAGCTTTTCACCATTGAATTACCAGTTTCTTCAGTGCTTTCACTATCTTAATTATCAAACAGATTTCTCAAATTTCTTCCGTTTTAAGTTCTTAACCTTCACTGGACGAAAGCATTTTAAGAATTATTGTCAGCTACGACAATGACGAAAATTGTCACAGTTCTATCTAATTCCTAATTGTTTGACAATGTTGTAAAAACATAAGATCTTGCAATTTGTATTTTATTTCTGGATGTTACTTTCTTTACGAAATCAAAATCTTGTGTGCCCTCATGAATTTTCATTCATCCATGACTTTTTCTACTTTCGTCAATTTCATAATTTAGATATTTCTGTACACCGTAGTCTCACGGGAGTATTAATTTCCCCGCGAATGGTAAATGTTAGCTATATTACCAATCGGCAAATATACAAATTTACATCTCACTTCTAAGATATTTATATTATAAATATTGATCTGAGATGGATATTTTCTCAATGGATTGTCAAAGCGTCGTTTGGAAGCTGAGAATTCTCAGTTTCCGCCATTTCAGTGTATTTTGACCAATTCACTGTACTAACACGTTTTTTTACGAACAAACAAGGATAACAAGAACACGTGTTGCACAAACAAGAGCTGGCAAACTTACTGCAGCTTCTAACGAACAACAGAGTTGCGAACTCTTTGAACCGGGTTGGCCCCAACAAAGAACTGTACTGTCACCATTTGTTCTATTTTGAAGGCTGCTTCGTCTATTCTTTGAAAATGGAGAAAATTAGTGATTGAGTGCTCTGTCACATTGGATACATTTTCTACTCCGTCAGAATTATTCCTGCCGAAACTACCAGTTCATCCTCATTTCTCAAAAAAATGTTTACCTGCTACGATTTTACATGAATCCTCAGCAACCCGTCACCGCTAGACATCTTCCCAAGGACCTTCTCCCCTCGAGCTCTTTCGGCAACAGCTAATGCGAACGGATCGTGCACAGCCGGGGGCGGGGGCGGGGGCGGGGAGACGAAGCACCTTGGAGACGAGTGGCGCCGCGACGCGCCCCTCGGGGCGGGCCCACGGCGCCGCGACGCCCAGTGGGGCCGAAACCCACCCCAAGAGCGCTTGTAGCCAAAATTAATCGCGAGACAAAACAAAAAGCCACAAATAAATAGAGTGACTCATAAAAGCGGCGTGAACTCTTTACCTTCATCTTGTAGATATTTATTGATAAAAAAATCTTTGATTAAGTTTGTTGACAAAAGCTCCAATAGTGGCTATAGTTTCTTTAGCGTCATGTGGTCATTGAAGTCGGCTAACAAAGTCGACATAAGTCGTGCAGTGGTACTCGGCGTGAAGGCTAGCCTCACCAAAAGAAAGAAAGTTTCTTCAATTCCGGAATTCCGGAAAGCTTCAATTCCGGATTTATCACTGTTTTTACACCATTATTTCATGAGATGCAACTAAATCTACCATTGTATCACTTATCACAGCCTCATCTTTAAATGTTTTCAATATCCTAATGTTTTCTTCTACAAAGTGTACTAGAACAATTTGGCATTTTGGTAACATTTGTTAAGAACACTATATGCATCTAAGAAGCAATACAAGAAAATGAAGCTAATGATGAGTACCAAGCTGGAAATGAATAATAATATAATATAGTAATTAATATAATACTAATACTAATATAATAATAATAATAATAATAATAATAATAATATGACGATGGTGATGATGAAGAAGAACAACAAAAACAAAATTATTTTTAAGTTTTTAATTTTATTTCTTTTACTCTTTGGCTGTCCTTTCCCCCTTTGTGGCCCAGTGCGCGGCAAGGCGACGCCACCGTCAGTGGGGGGATGGGCACCATGCACGAGGGGTGGGGGACGAAGAAGAGGCGGGGCTAAGAGTGAGACGGTCGCGGCGTTCCTTCCTGTATACATATGTAGCCGGATTGTTTAGAATATTCTCCGGATGCTGGGGTAAGCCTGACGGACAAGTCAAATGTGGTAGAAAATTGTCTTGCTCGACCCCCCTTGTCTTCTTTTTATTTCCCTCCTCGCGCAAGAAATTGCGTATGCATTTCTCCCCTCCCCCTCCCTTCCCCCTCCCTTTCCCTCGCCCGTTCCGTTCCTTAGCCCCCACCCCCGCGCCGCCGCCACCCGCGTCACCCCCCCCCCCGCCGCCGCCGCCGCCGCCTTCGTGCTTCTTCAATCTACGTCCCCCCTCCCCTCCGCCCCCAGCTCCTTTCTCCTTCCTGGCGTCTCCTTTCGAAGCGATGGCACTTTTTTAAATAAGTGCGCACAAAAACCGTAGGCACACAAATTTGCTCGTATTTTATCATATTCAGAGTTTCTCAATCTTGTATATTAAGCTATTCAATTTATTTACGGGACGACAACAACTGATGTTGCGGAGCGGCGGCGGGGCGTTCTTCGCAACCGGACTGCCCTGCCTCCGCGTCTCGCCCGGCCACCCGCCCACGCGCCCTCCCGCCTCTCGCTCCCTCGCACGCAACTCGCTCGCCCGCCCGCCCGAAACACGCCCATCCGCCCTAAATGCGCCCGCGCGCCTCTCGCCCGCTTTCACGCAACCCCGCTCACCACTCGCCCGCTCTCACGCAACTCGCTCACCACTTGCTCGCTCACCACTCGCCCGCTCACCACTCGCCCGCACACCACTCGCCCCGCTCAATCAAAACACGCTCGTCAGTCGAAAACGTTGCCCGCCCATAAACCACTCGCTCGCCCCCCACCCACTCACCCGTCCGCACAAAACTACGCCTACCTGTCACTCGTCTGCCCTCCTCCCACCCTCCTGCCCCCCGCCCCGTTCTCATGCCCACCCGTTATCTGGCCCTTCCGTTCTCCCGTCCTAATGTTCTCACATCCTCCTATTCTCACGATCTTCGTCCCCTCTCTCTCCGTTTGTCCTTCCGCCTGCCCCTTCTTCAAACCCTCCCTCTCTCCCGCACTCTTCCGTTCTCCGTTCTACCGCCCTCCCATTCTCTTGCCTCCGTCCTCCAGCCCCCCCCTCCCCCCGCCCCGTTTCTCGCTCTTCGATTCTCCCGCCCGCAAGTCCTCCCGCTCTCCAACTCGCCCGTTTTCTCGCTATTCCGTTCACTCGCCCTCCCATTCCTCCTTCAGCCCCCGCCCCTTCTTCAACCCTCTCTCTCTCCCCGCACTCTCCCGTTCTACCGTCTTCCCATTCTCGCGCAGCTCCCCTTCCCCGCTGACCTCGCCACTCACCTCGTCACCCACCTCACCACACACTCGCCCCACACCCACCCCTGCATACGCAACCCCGCCCGCGTCCCCCCACCCACCTCCCGCAACCCCAGCTCCTTTAAACGGCGCGGCGGGCGGGGCGGAAGGGGCACGACGGAGGGCGGAGGTTCCATTATCGGCTGCATTCGTCTTGGTCAGCGGCGCCGGACACGCGAAGGCCGCCCGCGCCGCCCCCGCCGCCCCCGCCGCCCCCCGCCGCCCCTCGGGCCGCGGGCGGCGTGTGTGCGCCCGCCCTCGATACTCCGCCTCCCCCAGCCCCCGCCCCCGCCCCCGCCCAGTCCGGTGTCGCCCACGGGGGCAGTTCCGGGCACGTTTGTCGCCCATCTGTCACCCGCGACCCCCCCCTCCGCCCCCCTGTTGGGCGACCGATGTAGGTGATTTCTGCTCGCCTTGGGGTGGCCTCGGAGTGGGTGGGGCTGTGTAAACAGAAAGGTCCCTTTCCAAATCAGTTTGGAATTGAAAGGGTCGGTGGGAGATATTCATTAGCCACAATTTTGAGTTTTCGGAATTGGGTTTATCACAGTATTCCCTGAATAACCAGAGTTCCTTTCCGTGTCAGACTGACTCGACTTGTCCCTCCATGTATTTAAATTTATCATTCATTACATCAAATATTAAATTAACTATATATGACGACTTCATTATTGTGATTTATAATGATCTCTTCCTGACGCCATGCATTTCCTATTGATCAGACAAAACGATGTATGTGTCGAGACAATCCTAAGAATATGTGAAATACGTTCAGGTCCAGGTAGTTTTGTCATAGACTTATTCTAACTTCTTCATGTTTTCGTCTTGTTGGGTACCAATATGTATTTTTAATTGATCATAAAATTATACTCTTTTTCTAAAAAAAATTCTGAAAATACGGTTTTTAATTCATTTTA
>JAZDUA010000491.1:0-325000 GCA_038098605.1 Gryllus longicercus
GAAGAAGAAGAAGAAGAAGAAGAAGAAGAAGAAGAAGAAGAAGAAGAAGAAGAAGAAGAAGAAGAAGAAGAAGAAGAAGAAGAAAGAAGAAGAAGAAGAAGAAGAAGAAGAAGAAGAAGAAGAAGAAGAAGAAGGAAGAAGAAAGAAGAAGAAGAAGAAGAAGAAGAAGAAGAAGAAGAAGAAGAAGAAGAAGAAGAAGAAGAAGAAGAAGAAGAAGAAGAAGAAGAAGAAGAAGAAGAAGAAGAAGAAGAAGAAGAAGAAGAAGAAGAAGAAGAAGAAGAAGAAGAAGAAGAAGAAGAAGAAGAAGAAGAAGAAGAAGAAGAAGATTAGGGGGAGGATTTGAATGAAGGAGATGATGAACTTGACGAGGAAGGGAAGAGTGAAGATGATCAAGGAAGATGCGTAATATGATGGGTGTGGCAGGGACTTTATAATTAAGAGTGCGCATGTTCCTGCCTTCCTAATGAAACGTGGATCTCTAAGTGACAAACACATGATTTTAAAATCCTTTAGTTTTATTCAAAAATAAGTTTTTACACATGTAGAATCTGAATTGTGCGTTAGTGATTAGCCAGGCATAAGTTTTAGGGTCTCAGGGTCAGTTTAATGATTGGTCTGTTTTAGGAAAATTATATATCACCCTTCATCACCTGCTTTTCAGAATGAAAGTGAAATGTTGCTTTTCAAATTAAAATGTAGATATTTTCTTCAGTGTGACAGTAATGCAAGGGTGAGAGAAAAGCAATGTATACATCCAATGACGTCACTTCATACTGCTAATTTTATAATAGGAAATTGCGTAAATCATTTGGGGTAGGATATTTTCGTAATCATAAATACACTATGTTCTATTTACTTTAAACTGAACATTTGTTAAATTTGTATTTATCTTGTTCATGTGTGTGAACAACTTACCCTTTAGTAATGCAGGTATAAAAATATTGATACGTAAAGCGTGAATTGAATGAACTTAATTCATTTATTAAAGAAATGGGTTGGTTGGCAACCTTCATAATGAATGTGTTAGCGTTTTGTATGGTGAAAAAAGCATTATTTTGCAATAACAATAAATTTGTTCAATTTGTTTCTTATTTATTTCAAAAGTGACCTTTTGGTTGTAGTGTTTTGGTCACTGTAACATAGATCAGAAGACTTTCATTTTAATGTGAATTAATAGAACCTGAATTTTACTGTACAGAGATTTTAAATGAAAAAAATAGAACCTCAACAATGGCATGGATTTGACCATTTTATTAAGATTGCACATTTTAGCACTGTTATTCTCAATTTGGGTACAGGCAATAATTGTGAAGACGTTGTTATTTCTCTGTTATTTAAAATACTGCTTCTGCGCCAAAAGTTAATTTTTGTATAATATTAAATCTCACAAGTAGTTTTGTAATAATTGTGTGGTTAATTATTTCACGTTTTCAAATGAGGCTGAAGTGGTCAGGTATCAGACAATGTCAATAACAAAGCTCTGTTCATTCCAGACATTTGATAATTGTTGTTTGAATTATACCAGGGGGATATGACATGCAGTTGTTTAATTTTTGGAATATTGTTTTTAAGGATTATAAAGATTAAACATTGTATGCCTAGGGAATTTATAGTTGAGATTATAACTTTGTGGAGTGACTAAAATTGGCAGAATTAGTTTACTTACTTGTATTATTACAAAAATTATCAGTATTTGAAGCATCATATGTAAGAATGAAGATATATTTTTCATGTGGGCTACGGTATTACCTTGAAAAATTTTTTGTAAAAGACCTGCCGAACAATTTTTTAAAATTCTTATTTTGTCTAACATTAACAGTGACACTCATAAGTTCTTATAGAGCCATTGAAAATGTATTCAGAGTTCTCAATTAAAAATAAACAAAAACAGTTTTTTAAAGGAGAAAGTTTTGCTCACATAATGTTTTTGATAACATGACACGGTCATTTGTAAAGTACAATAAAAAGAAGCAATCGGAAGTAGACAAACTAATCACTAACTTATCGTTCATGGTGTATAAAGTGGCAATATTATAATTATTCTACTGTCAATGAAAGAACATTAACAACTCATATCATGGCATATAATTAAATGAAAATCTCTTGCTGGTTTCTAGATTATAACACTGCTGTGAATTGCGTGGAGCAGAAATGAAAGGAGGCATGCGATGCCTCAGTGGTCCCACACACACATTTACTTAGAGATGAAATGGACTAGAAGCAGTGAAGGATATGTGGCCAGCTATAAGCATAAAGGCAATATACTGAATGTAAATAAATACTTTTTATAAGGATTCCTTTCATAAGTTATTTTCAATAACATAATAATGCAATTTATTCATAATAAATATTTCATATAAAGAATAACCTCTGTACATAGCCTCCATTGCTGATCATAATGCTTCAGAAATATTTATAAGAGTTTGTGAACATTATTTCCAAATAAATCAAGTATTGACGGTATCACACACAGTTTTGAAGTTCATGACAAGATGTTTCAAATGAGAATGGGAAAATAACAGACCTTACCTTCCGTCAACCCCATCTCATGTATAAAAAATGTAATAACTCTGATAAAATTCGGAAAATATGTAAAACTTGTTTGGTACTTCCTTAATAAGTGCATGAAGGCATTTTTCGAAAACTAAAATTATTCTCGAAATATTCAAACAATATTAATACTTTAATGATTGTGGGATCCTAAAAGACTGTTCTTTTAATGAGGGTTATTCTTACACAACTGCTCCA
Source organism: Gryllus longicercus (assembly GCA_038098605.1). Classification (NCBI taxonomy): domain Eukaryota; kingdom Metazoa; phylum Arthropoda; class Insecta; order Orthoptera; family Gryllidae; genus Gryllus; species Gryllus longicercus. The sequence continues at coordinate 2,749 of JAZDUA010000491.1, forward strand.
CAAGCAACTAGACAAATAACATTTAAAACTTGTACACAGTGTTCAGTCTTTTGAAAATTTCACTTTCCTTTCGCTGGTTTTTGACTGCCTTCTTGATCGACGAATGTCCTTAGCCCACCAAAACCTTTTCTCCGGCAGCTCCGTTGTGCACCCTCTTCTCCACACTCAAAAGTCTAATTTTCCATCTTTCACATTCTTGTTAAAGGTTCTAAAAAGTTATTCAGTTATCCCAGAATGCTTCCATTCTTCTACTGACTTCCCGTATAGAATTGAATACTAACGTCATTGATATAGCGGGAACTCATCGTAACACTTCCATGCTGCTTCCTTACTATATTTTTGTCTTTTGTTATAACAGTAACGAATATCAAAGAATAATTTGGCCAAAATGTTTTCCTGACAGACCGAGTTACTTAAAAACTTACAAATGAAATCATAGAATCATACAATTTAAAGATTTTATTATTCTTTAACAAAGTTTTATCTCGTCGTTTCGGACATCATCAAGCTGCACAGAATATGCAGGGAAATTTTACTGAACATTGAACTTAACGACATGTTACTCAAGTTAAAGAACATGATACAATTTTGATACAACAGTAGCACTCTATATAATACAATATGCAAAGACACAATTTTAAATAACAAAAGTTAATAAAATATTAAAACAAATATGAGTGCTAGCCAGTGCAAAAGCATTTTTTTTTAACATGGCGGTTACATAAAAGAGATCAGACGGTCGCCCCCAAGTCGAAGAACAATGGGCTGAGACCGTTGTGATGTGTAACCGTCATAGGACGCATGTCATAATACAATTGATGGAAGTTTCTGGAATGTAATATGTTAGTCAGCACCTTCTAGATAATATAAGTAGTTAATTGTTAATTCAAGATGGCGTTGAGTTAGGTATGAGACCATCGGTAGTAAAGCACTGTTGCCAAGTACTATAACATCCTGATAGGAATATCGCTGGGTTTGTGAATCTGCAATATGCTGCTCTGCATAAGCTGATCGTGTTCACTCGTCTTTAAATTTAAATTTGCTCTTTGGGGTGCAAGCCATGGTATGACGGCGAAAGTTAAATGAGCAAAATAGCGAGGAGTTTTATACAAAAGTATAGAATCAATTTAAAAGAAGCATGGATTGATAGTAAGGTAACCAGATATTTAAACCTCCATCCATTTAATAGTTGAAGGATTGTAAACAGGAATTGTCATCACTATGTTTTGAAATGAAATTTTGTGTTAATTCAACTCTATTGAATGGAATGTCTTACTAAAAGATTATAATGAGCAACTAGTGGTGCTAAAGCAGCACGAACTTTCTAGCCTTTATACTAGTTATGTAATATAATTTTTTGAATGAATTACAAATGAATGAACATTACATTTTATGAATGAATGTTTTACCAATTGACATTTTAGCCATTCCTTTTCCTTTACATTAAGCCCCTGGGGTATTTTAAAAAGAAAAAAAAATGCTCCAATTTTTTTTTAGAAAATTTTGCTCTTCGATAATTTGAAGGACATTTATGCCAATAATGCAAGTCTCAATTTCGTTAAAACTCCTGAATTTTCGAAAGTTTGAAAAATTCAAAACTTTTTCTACATTCTAATGTCTATCCAGCAAAATTCATATTTTTATTATATCCATCAAATTTCAAATAATATCAAAGGTAAGATTTTCTAGGAGTGAGTATCTTTCCATTGCTCCCAGTTCAACGAGGAAGTACAAGAACTTGTCGTTCGTTTTGAATGAAGCGCGCTGCGCGTACGATGTTGCCGACTTGCGCTTTTCCGTCCCGATCCTCTAAAAAACGAGCAAACGTCTGCCTGCGGGCTAACTTTGGCTTGATAAAATGATGTCGAAAATATGTCTAACAGAAAGAAGTATAATATGCTTTTAAAACGACTGACTTTTCAAACAAAACATCAGACAAATAACTCTGAGTTGGCGAATGTATAAAACCTCTAAAGGAAAAGTCATTCAACTGACGTGGATGAAGATGTCAATGTATTTAAAATACATATTGTAAATACAAGTATTAAAAACAGCCCAACACTGCTCATTATAAATCGTACAACTATTGGTGCAAAAATTAAATATTTAAAAGCAAATATCAACATAAATTTGTGAATTATAACTGATATTCATACAGGTAAATCATGTCCCAACAATAAGTCATATTTCACAAAAATTAGATCCCGAGTCATTGCAGCATTCGAATCTGATTTTCCTTGAAAGCTAGCAGTATTTCAAATAGGTTTTTAATAATTTCTAAAACATTAATGTGTAAATGTATAACAAATGGTCTAATGTATGAAACGAACAAAGCAACATTAAATAATATACAAATACGAACTAACGAAGCATCCAAATGAGTGGAATCTTTCACGAAGCGCGATAAAATCGCAACGGGCATTTAATTTAGTTGTTAATTTACACAAAAAGACACAAATTCTCAAAACCTTGATCTTATTTGCCATGATCTTATTTGAAAATATATTTTTGATAAACACATTTCATTAAAAAAATGTATTTTCACAAATGTAGTTACAAGAAGGCACCAAAAACGAAGCACAGTTAATTCCAGCGGGCTATTACTTTTGCCGCGAAATTACACAAAAATACTAATGTTTTCAAAAAATTCAACATGATCTTATTTGAAGATCTGTTTTTATGAACACATTCCATTAAGAAAAATTGTATCTTTACAAATCGTAGGAAGACGCCAAAAGTTTTTTAATTTTCTTTAATTCTCGCAAAATCGTGCATTTAAATGAAAATGAGGCCAGAACCATTCCCTTAAGCGTTCTTTATACTAAGTTCCCAATTCAAAACAAAAATAAGTAGTTTTTAAGAAAAAAAGGGTTTAAAGAAAATAAAACTTGCCGATGTTTGACACAAAATTTCGCAAAAAATACTCGTCTTTTAAAAAATTGAACATGACCTTTTTTAAAGATCTTTTATTGATGACCACACAACACTAAAAAATGTATTTCATAATTGTAGTGGTAGGAAGACGCCAAAAAATTTATGATTTTTTCAATAATTGAAAAATTAGGGTTTTCAATCAACATGAGACCTACACCATTCTCTTAAACATCATTCGGACTATCCACCAACAAAAATGATGGAGCCGCTTTTGAGTAAAAAAAAGTTTACACAAAAATTAAAAGAATGAATATATTTCTCGCAAAAAATACTTAATTTTTTGAAAATTGTACACGACCTCATTTTACTTATCTGTAAAAAACAGAATTTATAAAGGGAAAAAATCTCTAGATTTTGAGTTAATTGAAATTGATTTTCAATTAAGATAGAAAAACGTAAATCAATACAATTTCATGTTATTAAAATGATTGTAAAATTTTCTTCGGTTTATCATCAAAGCATTTTTGTTATCAAAATTTCCTTCTTACATGACAAAGTACATTTTAACAATATGTAATTCAGAATTTTGTTTTGTATTGTGTAATGTCAGAATCAATGTCTCTAAAGATAGCAAAGACAAGAAACGCGACCTATTCTCTTAATTTGTCACCCATTTTCTTCACTACACAAAATATGTCCGTCATACGAAAGAAAATACACTATACGATCAAAAGTATCCAGACACGTGGCTGAAAATGACTTACCCGTTCGTGGCGCCCTCCATCGGTAATGCTGGAATTCAACAGGGTGTTGGCGCACCATTAGCGTTGATGACAGCTTCCACTCCCGCAGGCATACTTTCAATCAGTTGCTGGACGGTTTCTTTGGGAATGGCAGCAGAATTCTTCACGAAGTGTTGCACTGAGGAGAGATATCGATGTAGGTCTGTGAGGCTTGGCTCGAAGTCGGCATTCCAAAACATCCCAAGTGTGTTAGACAGGATTCAAGTCAGAACTCTGTATTGATGCAACGCTTCTCAAGCTCCTTGAGGCGTTGAACGCTTTGCACGTGGAGTAATCCTCCATTAATTTGTGATTTGGAGTAATCCTTCATTCATATTATCTTTGTCACGTCTCGTCGCAGTCCGTTGTAAAGAGGACCGCCAGGTATTATCTCCGTGTACGCGCCTACTACTACGCGCCCCTGCGTCACTACCCAGCGGCCAGAATTGGAAAGGAATGAAGATAGGAGTAGGGTTTAGGACACTTCACAGGGGTTGGACTTGCCCTTGCAAAAGCAGCCGAACTCGTTTTGTTAGAACAAATTTCACATGAGATTGTTCGGGAATCGAACCCGGACCTGCTTGCAAGGCTCTGTGCAGGCCCGTCCATTACAGCGATGGACCAACCACTCCGCCACAGGCCGTGTAGTTTGAACAGGTGCTCGATCGAACTGAAAGTTGCAATCGCCATCCCGGAATTGCTCTTCAACAGTGGGAAGCAAGGTTTTTAAAACATCAATGTAGAACTGTGCCATGATAATGCCACACAAAACAACAAGGAGTGCAAACCCCCTCCACGGAAAAAGCGACCACACCATAACACCATTTTGGCCGTGTCCGGATACTTTTGATAATAGAGTGTATGTCTATCTGAATCAAGTCTAGTGAATCAGCATTGATACACCGATATTATTCTCACAAATTATAGTCACTTAATATTTGTTGCCTTGTAACTTCTATTCGTTTGCATTTTATTATCTGCTTGTAATATTAACACACTTTTGTGCACTGAGCACTAAAATGAATTTAATTTTCTGTGTAAATAAGTGAAGAAAACCACTTGTGATCTTGGGCCAAGTGCAGTCTCATCATTTAATATCATGTGACAGCACGAACCAAGAAAAAGAGGAAATTTCAGTAGAGGTGGGTAGACATCTATGGTTAATCACCCCAAAAGTCCATGTTCTCTCCAGTTTTTCTTTGGTTTTCCAATCTCACTTTGTCTTTTGGGATTATAATTTAACCCAGAGTGAGCAGGTGGGATGTCTGAGTCATTTTAGTGGTACTGTTGTGAAGCCCAATGTACTTGATATAATATACTAATAATCTTTCAAGGAAAACTTTCTGCATATAGCTTGCTGCATACCTTTCAACTGCTTGTGGTCCTTATCAATCATTTCATCACAAAAAATTTGACTGGGCATGTGGTCACTGAGTCACCTCATGCCTCCTTTCATTACTGTTTCTTGTCACGCAAATCACAGCAGATAATGGTCTGGATGCCAGTAAGAGGTTTTACATTTAATCGCATGCCATGATATGTGTTTTTGATGTTCTTTCATTCACTGAAGAATATTTTTCTTATACCAATTTGTGCATTTATTTTAGTTTGCTCTTTTGCCTAGAGTCTTTCTCTGTATTTCTGGTTATTGAAAATAAAATACTTGTGAAATAAACATTAACTGATTTTAATTTGTGACCTATACTTATGTTAGTATTCTATATTTAAATTACATTGTAAAATATTTCCTTTATATTATTATGTTTTTATTATCTTATTATAATTTTGCTTTGATTTTTATGTTACGTATAGAGGATTATTTTACGGTATATATGTGTTAAGAATAGAAAAACTACATGATTCTGTGTAATGCTGTATGTCCATTAAATACTTTAAATGCATTTGTAATGGTTGTTTAGAAACAGTTAATAGAAATGTATAAATTATTTGTTCTTCTCTACAAATTCTTTATATAAATATTAAAATAAACACGTATTTATTAAAGAAACAAGAGTGTATTATAAATCGTTATTATCCTTTGTAGTGAAGGGTGACTGACTCATACCACACACCTCAATTCGTAATGAAACATTACAGCCAGAGCTAAATTAATGCTATTTTTGGAAGACTCATTTTTCATTTTCTGAATCTGTTCTCCCATTTATTCTAATAGACCTATGTTTCTAAAATATTTTTGATTTTAAGCTTTTTCCTTATATTCCATCCACTTTGTTTGTAGTAAATAATGTTTTTTTCAAATTCATTTCCTTTAAAAACTTTTCCATCTTTTACTTTGACAAACATTTTCATTACGACTGTAATAAAATTTATAACTGACTTTGTTTTACTAGCTTCTCATCAGAGTTGGACAAAATACTTGAAAAAAGTATTTTCAATACAAAATACAAATTACTTTCTCAAATGTTTTTTAGATATCAAATGCAAAATATTTCCATAAATGTATTTTAGACTATTTGTGACTCAGTGTCTACATGTCCAATCACATTTTTTGTGATGAAATATCTTGAAAAGGACCACAAGCAGTTGAAATGTAGGCAGCGAGCTATTTTCAAAAAGTTTTCTTTAAAATATTATTAGTATATTATCTAAAGATATATTGGGCTCCAAAACAGTATCACTACAATGACTCAGAAATTCTACCTGCCCATTCTGGGTTAAATTTTAATTCCAAAAGACAAAGTGAGATTGGAACACCATAGTAAAACTGGAGAGAACATGGACACTCTCTAGGGGCGATTAACCATACATGTCTGACCCACCTCTGCTGAAATTTCCTCTATTTATTGGTTTGTGCTGTTATGTGATATTAAATGATGAGACTGCACTTGGCCCAAGATCACAAATAGTTTTCTTCACTTGTTTACACAGAAAGTTAAATTCACTTTAGTGCTCAGTTCGAAAAAATGTGTTGATAGTGTTCATATTACAAGTAGATAATAAAATACAAACAAAGAGAAGTTACAAGGCAACAAATATTAAGTGACTATAATTTGTAAGAATAAAATCGGTGTATCAGTGTTGATTCACTAAATAAAGTGATATTGTGTAGAACAAATTCTGTTTCCAACAACATGTGAACAATTTGTTTTCTCTGAAATGACTAAGGTAACACAATTGTGTATTATATTGAAACCTCAATCTCTTTCTTTCTCTCCATTTTTATCACACACACAATTACTTTATTACTTTTAATCTATTCCTAATATATTTCCTGCAAGCTCATTTATTATTTTTATCACAAGATTTCTTTTTATTCTATTGGAATTTTATTTGAGGAATTATTTATTTTATTTTAATCACGAGATATGTAAAATATACTCCTCCACATGATCTTGGTTGATATAATATTTATATTGGGATATATTTATGGCAACACTAATTTTTACTTTAAAAAGAAAAGATTTGTTCAAAATAGCTTACATGGAACCATGCCTCTTCGCACAATTTATCCCTCATACCATATCTGAAGTGTTTTTATGCTCCAAGCTTTACTGACAATTAGAAGTGGTGAACATAAATGCATATGGCAATATATCAAGTGTAATGTTTTTTTAAAAATACTTTCATAAGTAATTTTCGAAATCATAAGAAATATAATTTATTCATATTAAATATTTATGAAAAAATAGCCTCCACCGTATGTAGCCTCTATTGATGATATATTGCTTCTGAAATAATAATAAGAATTTGAGAAAGTTATTTTGAGATAAATCAAATATTGGCAGCACATTGATTTAAGTTCATGACAAGAAGTTTCAAATGAGAATTGGAGCATAAAAGACAATAACTCAAGTCAATTTGGGGCAATTTACCAAAAAATTAATATCTGTCAAATAAAATTTAGACAATATGCAAGTATAGCTTGGTATCTGCTTAAGAATCACATGAAGGAATATCTAGTAGACTAAAATTATCCTGCAACTATTCAGAAAAATGTTAACAAACGAATAATGGTGAGTTTGAAAAAGACGTCAGATATGGTATGATGGTTATTCTTATTCAGGTACTCCAGGAGAAACCAGACAAATAACATACAACCAAATACAATAACTATTACAACCATTGTAATTATAAAGCAAAAATCACATTCACACACAATTAAAACCCCAATTTATAACCATTCACAATCATACATGCAGATCTGTACAATTTACTAACTGATTGAATGTTAAGGGCCATTGTTTATAGAATTTTTTTATATTTAAAATGTATGCAGATCTTGGGATAAGTACATTACTATTCAGTCCCTTTTGAAAATGTCACTTTCCTTCCGCTGGTTTTCGTCTGCCTTCTTGATCGACGAATGTCCTTGGTCCATCAAAGCCATTTCTCCGCAGTCCCCGTCGTGATCAAACTCCCTCTCCTACACATTCGAAAGAATCTATTTTTTATACTTTCAGTTTCTAGTTACATGTTCCAAAATGTTACTCCGTTATCTCAAAATGCTCCATTCTACCAATGGCATTCCTCCTGCTCATTGTAACACTTCCATGCTGTTTTCCCACTACTTTTTTCTCTTCTATTGTAACAATGACAGTTGGCCACAATTTTTTCTTGACTGACCGAGTGTCCTAAAATTTATAAATAAAATTATAAAATCATACCCTTTAAAGTTTTTATTCTTTAACAAAATTGTATCGCAGCGTTTCGATAATTATCTATTTTCCCCATCTGCTGGCCATACAGAATATGCAGGAAAAGTTTAGTGAATATTGAACTAAATGACATGTTTCTGACGTTAAAACATTAAAAAATTATACATTTATAATAAAACACTAGCACTCGTTATAATTTAATATGTGAAGACTCATAACTTTAAATAACAAAAGTAATTATTATATTAAAAATAAACGCCAGCCAGTGCAAAAGTACTTTCAGCGTGGCGGTTGCATAAAGAGGATCAAAGGTTCGCAGGGTTGCCAGATGTGCTGCAAGTTCTTTCCTCATCACTTCTACGGCATTTTCCCAAATAACCTCCCCAATGAAACAAACTTCTCCAACTCTAAAACGAAAATTTTCTCCAAATTATGGACCAATGAGATGAGCTGTCCTGATGATTCCATTCTGCTCCCTTAAATTCAAATACTTTAAACCAACCAATCATCTTCCTTTGAGCTGATTTATGCCTGTCATTTAATTTTCTCTTTCTGACACATAACAAGTCTATCTATCTGCTACTGCTGCTGCTTTTTTTATATATATAATTTCAAATTTTGAAATTTATCTCAGTTGGCGGGGCGGTATTGTGCTATCTTTGACGGCTTTTTTTTTAGAAGTTATTCATGACGGTGCGGTTAGCGGACGGCGTAGTTAGTAAATTATTTGGCGTTTCTTTGAATGGTTCCATCAGGGACCTTACATATGCACTGACTGGAACTGTGTCGTCGCATTTTGAAAGAGGCTTGCGACAGGTCGACGCCGGAAACTTTTTTACCATCACCTGATTTTAACTCGCTATTTTTATACACAGTTTGCTTTGCAAAGGAAAGCCAGAAAATCAAGACGGTACAATCATTATGAATGTAGATTGTATTCTTAGAATTCTAACTTTTTTGTGGAATCGTTGGTCATATAAAACATGTCATAATATATGTGAGAATAACTTCGTATCGTATTTTCCAACCGGGTGAGTGCCGATTTAAAATAGATCCCAATGCGTCCTCTAAGACGTCACCTTAAGGATGGGGTGAATGTCAAGTGCTACCATGTAAATTGTAGACACATAAAGTTATTTCTTCTAAATGACCCACCATTGTAACCGTCGATATAGGTAAGAATAACCGGATGAAGGGGTTAGAAAATTTGGAAGAAGAGAGGAAAATAGTTAGGCATAAAGGCTTCTTTATTTAAAACAAAACATTATGTGATAGTTGGTGATGTATGGGAAGATTTAATCTAGAGGGTTCTAAAAATAACTAGTGATGCTACAAATTGGCACAGACGTTCCCGTGTCAGGTTTTTTTATTTCCTTTGGTTTCGGCTAGCTATTCGGACTTGCCAAATACTTTTGCCAGCTGCTATATATCGCCGCCCAAAGTACACTTTTTATATTTTCTTAATTTTTCGTTTTCATAATAGTAGAACGGAAATATTATTTTAAGAATATAAAAAAATAGTAAAACTTCGCGCTAAATGGCAATTTTCTTTGAAATATTTTGAGCTGTTTTTACGAAAATGGTGTTTTAGCGCTACTGTAAATGCGAAATTTGAACCTCTTTTCACAGAAAACTATTTAGACTCCGAAAAACTTCATACATATTCATTTCAAGCACTTCTAGTCAAAAATTTAATAGTTCTTACATATCGCTGGAAATATGCATATTAAAGGCGTGCGAGATATTTCAAAAAAATTAGATTTGTGTAATTTTTAAAAAAACAAAAGAATACAACAAAATTAATTCTCTGTCATCTTAAATAGTGCAGTTAGCACAATACATTCGAAAAGTTTCAAGAAAAAAATTGGAGCGATTTTTGAAAAAGTGCAATTTGAGTGTTTCTGAAAATGCGGAATTTTGAACTAATTTTAACAGGAAACGATTGAGTTTTCGAGAAACTTAATCTGACATTATTTAAAGCACATGTACTCATAAATAAATTATTGTGGACAAATTGCCGGTAATGTAAATACTAGATGTATACGTAAGCTTCCGCGGCTCGAATCCATGAATTCGAATCCATGAAAACGACGCGGCGTCTCCCGGATAGACGAGAATTAATGTAAATACTAACAACGTGAGACAAGTTAAAAAATTATATTTTTGTAATATTTGAAAAAACAAAAGGAGAGCAATATGGCATTTATGTCATCAAATAAACTACCAAGTTCTGACTACCAAGGTCTGAAAAAGAGACTTAATGGTATTGAAAACCGTTTTTGGAGATTATGCAGTGGAGTCACGCTGCTTGACCATGTTAAAACAAGTGCAGTTAAGCATTAATTAAAAGTACAATAATTGCAATAATTTTCTCCATTCATGTACAAAGTTTAACTGACAAAGATTGTTGTATGATAAAAGAACTGTCTTGTAAAAAAAACTGTCCGCCCGTAAGCGAAACTTGTTAATTTGTTTAACATTATTGACATGTATATTAAATAACTGAATTATTTTATAAATCATAACACAAAACGAAAATATGGAAAGAATTTATTCATTCAAACGTATATCTTCCATTTAGCAAAAATTTGCATACACGGCAGAATTGAAAAAGAAAATAAACATGAATTAGCAGTAGTAAATAATATAAACATAATACGAATCTCGGTTGTTTTATAAAACAAATATGTCAAACATAGTTTCTTTTGAAGCCATATTCCCCGCCTCGCGCCGCTGAATTTTGAGGGGAAATGAGAGAGGAGTGAGGGGATGTTGCCCGCGCCCGTGGTAACGCCGGGTTTCTCATGCGGGCAAGTGACTCGAGCGGGCGCTGTTTGCCAGGAGTGGACACGGCCTGGAGTGGACAATCAGTCGATGAGCTCGCAGAGGAAAGGCCGCTCAGTGGCTCTGCAGTAGAGGTCGTCGTGGCCCTTTCCTGGCACCAGTCCTAAGCAGAGGGCGCGCCCTAGCTCGTTGGGCTGGCCCGGCGCCCACACCTCGTAGCCCGTCGAGGACAGCGGATCGCCTGCACAGAAAGCGCATCCTTAGGTCAGGCATGTCAAGATGGCGGGCGAGGTGACAAGTTTACTAAAGCTCGCGGGCACTGCATCCTGAGAAATTGACGAGAGATTTAAAAGGAAGGGAAATACTGCCGAATGGCGGTACGTCACTAGATACCTGGCCCATGACAGTCTTTAGGAGAAATTACTTGATAGTTATTGTCCCAATAATAAGCTATATTAATTCCTATTTTAAGACAACGATACGATCCCTTAAAATGAAACAACATAAGTCCCATGTCAAATTTTCAATTAAGAGCAAAATTTAAAAAAATCGAAAGTATCTTGATTTTGTAATCCTTTTTATTTAAGAGTGATATAAAAGCAGTTTATGGACTAACTGACGTTCCAACAAGAACCTGAAAGACAATTTTGAAAAGGAACTCAACTCTTCACGACTCCATATGTAATAGGAAAGAAATAATAATAATAATAATAATAATAATAATAATAATAATAATAATAATAATAAATAATAATAATAATAATAATAATAATAATAATAATAATAATGCCGATCAGATGGCCGAGATCGCTAAGGCAGTAATGCCGGAGTGGTTTCGGACCAGAAGATCGCGGGTTCGAGTCCCGCCTCGGGCATGGATGTATTTGTGTATGTCTGTATGTGTTGTCCTTTCACCCCCATCATCATCATATCATTTCATCTTCCATATCCCCAGGGCTAACAACCGTGGGGGATAAGAATCGGATCCAGCTTAAATGCTGGTCCCCCCAAAGAATTGTCGCAAGCACCTGCCACCGTGATAATAAATAAAAAACTGAGCCACGGTAAATGCAGGATGCTTGCTTGCGTGGTCCTAGTTGGCCGATCAACGAAAAATAATAATAATAATAATAATAATAATAATAATAATAATAATAATAATAATAATAATAATAATAATAATAATAATAATAATAATAATAATAATAATGGGGGACATGAAGTAGGGAGAAAGATAAAGGACAAAGCAGTAGGTACTTTTGGAGGAGAGTCCAAAAATAAAAATGGAAAAAGATGGATTGAGATATGTAACGTCTATGACGTAAAAATTATGAATGGTGTCTATGAACATAAAATTATTCACAAATATACCTCGGCGCACCCCACGAAGAACCAGAAATCAATAATTAATTACGTTATTATGCGACAGACATCTTGCATTAAAGCATTGGATGTAAGAGTTTTTAGAGTTGCAGCTTTAGAGCTCTGATTATTACTTACTGAAGAGTACAATGAGTTTAGCAAGTGCTAAGAAAGGTTAAACCAAAAAGAAGCAGAAAGTATAACCTACGCTAAATATCCACAGAAAAGATTCTTGCAGTAATAATTTGCTTATTATTCATACATTTTTTCTGTAGTATAAGAGCCTGGATACTAAAGATGATATTCACCAGAATATTACGTATTATTTCGTTTTGGAGTAATTAGATTTCGTAGTGAAAAAGAAAAGGGGAATTTCTTTTTTGTTACTTAAGGTCGCATCAACTACTAGGTTATTAGCAACCACTATTGCGTGTAACGGTATGGTAACTCTGGTGATGATAGGGGGTGTGAAAGGACGAACACAATACAACCATGTCCGAGGCGGGACTCGAATCCGCGATCCTTCGGTCCGAGATCGCTACGGCACTACTGCCTTAGCGATCTCGGCCATCGGAAATCGGCTGCCGGAGCGATCTCGGACCGGCGGGAAACTCTTGTGCGTGTTCTGTTGGAGCATCTTACCTAGCGAAGTGACCCACACCTGCTCTGCGGTGACATCTGAAATGCCTGTCCACACGGCGCCTGGCACCTCGTACTGTTTCATGAGGCTGGCGGCTAAGTCAGCTTCTTCCTGAAGCAAACAACGAATTGCTCATGACGTATCTCCCTATTCACACCACTTGCAATAACCAAAATGAATATTGGGCATGCAAATGTAATTGACCTCCTTGATAGTATTTCAGGAGCTATTAAAAAAATCATCAGTTCTCAGATCGTCTTCGATCATCGATTGATTTCGTTTTTGAGAATTGAAAGATGTCTCATTGTCAAAACACAAATCACATTTATAGATTTCCAGTTCTGACAGAGCTGAAGTGTACTGCGGTTCATGGGTGATCTAGAAAGAAACATAAAACGAAAGATGTCGGGAATAGCGGGTTGAGGTAGCAGTAATTTGCAAATAACACCAGCTAACATCGCAAATAACATCGGTTGAATTGCATTTCCCTTCCATTGCTGTCTGCCATTGCAGATATGGTTTCGCAGCACTTGACCAGTTGAAGCAATTGTTGCGAATTTTCGCTTTGTATGTAATTTTAGTATTTAACGCACATGAATTGCTACAACATCTTACCAGCCGGCGTACCATGTTCCTGGTAAACGTTTGAGGCCTGCTCTGAATTCCGTGTATTTCTCATCTGATTTTCATTTACACTTGATGACACTGACAGAAACCATTTTAGCACTACACAATGGTCTATGTCTCCGATGTGGGGCTACGATTTTGGTAGTCTATGAGTTTGGAAAAAGAAATAGATTCTGAGTCAAATAAATCGAGTTTACAAAATAAATCACGCTTTTGTGAAATAGAGTAGCTTTTACACGCAATCAGTTTAAACACATTTTGTTGCACATTGTTGTAACTTTCAATGTCAGTATAATTGCTCAAAAATATGATTATACATTGTAAATTATCCATTTCTGTTCTATCTCGATTTTCAAAATTTCATGATTTAATACTTCACTCTCACACAATCCATTGTAATACTTAATCATGTATATGATGTAAATGTTTAATTTCAATTTTAATTAACATCTGATTCTTTCAAGTTGCACGGGTTTCTACGCACAAGAGTAAATGTGTATTGACGACGTCAGTTTCAAGGCCTTTTCAGCCATACCCAGTATGATGATTTCGATGCGGAAATGAAGCGAAAGACATGCATACATTTGTTTAGAAAAAAATTAAATGGTAAATATAAAATCATTTGAATTGTGTAAATTGGGTGTAATGAATAATTTTGTATTCCTCCACTTATAATTTTCTTTGGCGCGAATTTAAATTTTCTTTGGTGTGTACTCACAAAAGCTGTTCAAAACGTCCTCCATTGCTGAAACATAATTCGATACTTTGTAAAACAGATGCAGTTTTTGTTTGCAATTCTTGTAGGTTGTTGTTGATTGTTTCAAAAATATCTAAATGACCCATTTCATGTGTAGCTATGTTATCAACGTGACCTTCGTTCACTATTCTCATCAAATTACTCGAAATAATAAGGATCGCTTGAACTAACGTTCATAAGTGTGTCCCGTAAACATTCACTCAAGCGTATGGCGTCCAATAACATGATTCCTGGCTAGGGATACCACACGTTCTCTTTTCCCGGACATGTCCTCTTTTTGAACTAATAAAAACTATCCGGGTTGATTTTACAAGTAAGGACGAAATGTTCTCTTTTTTCTTATTGGAAAAGGGGCACTACTATTTTGAAATGTAATCTAGACGTGTGATGTACGAAGGATCCTGGACTTTTTCAACTTTTTCGAGTCTCCGACATCGTAATATTTCATTGTAAATAAATGACATTTAACAATCATAGTTAATGTTCAATGTCATTTATTAGTCGCCTATCAACCGTCAGAATCCATAGAGGATCTACATTTATGTCCTTTTCTCCATGAAATGCAATAGCTCTGCCATCAGTTGGTACAACATATTGTATGATGGTACTGGTTATAAGTACTGTGAACTGTGGTGTTAATACTTTTCTGCTAGCGTGTGGAGTTAATATTTCTCAGTGGTTTTTATATTTCGAGCAGGATGCCGAAAAGGAAAGCCTTGCTTAACGAAATACTTGAAAGTTCAAATTGTTTGTTCCAAGGTTCAAAGCAAAGTTTTAATTGTTGATGGAGATTTCATCATCCACCAAATATTTCTGATATAAATAAAAGTGGAAAAGAAAATAATGATAATGACGTAGATCTATTGTGTGACTGTGAAAGTGGTGACAATGATTGAAGTATTGACAATTATTGAAATAGTACGTAGTTTTCTCTAAGTAAAAGTACTAATTAATTTAAAAAAATTATATGAAGTTTCCTCTTTTTGCGAAATAATGTCTTATTTTACGTAGTCAAAGTATGGTAACCCGATTCCTGGCAATTACACACCAACTATTTAAGAAAAAAATTTACTCGGAATAGACTATCACGTGTTGCATGTGGGTTAGGAGACCTTGGATGACTGTTTATAGACTTAATTATTTCACTTCTCGTGAACTTTACTTCGTCATTGAATTATATATATTATCTATATTATTGCAAATATCAGGTCTTTGAATACGGGTACGAAACTGCTATGCGATTAGCAATATTTTAATTGTAACAAAATTTCAAACCTTCCTTATGAAGAAATTCACACGCCCATTTGCTATTTCCGAATCTGGAGATAGGCCGCAGTTTATCGCAACCTTCTGAAGATATCAGATATCCTTTTTATGTCGTACAATACGACTGGGAAGTCGTCTGTGATATTCATGTACCATTCTGTCCGAACTGCCGCCATAAAAACCGTAAACAAATCATATCTGTTCCTCTTTTCTGTAAATGCGCTCCATTCTGATATCAAATGCACATTCGATAGTAAACTGATAAGATAAGCTCATAATCGCCTCACTCTTTCAGCATTTTTCAATATAATCGACAGCAGCGCAATTATGAAAGTGGCGCTTTCGTATCTGGCACGCTATTTTGCGTTCCACAAGACGTAACCGAAACGATTATGTCTTTCCTCACAAACTGCGCATTCATGGTCAATGTGATCAAAGCGAGATCCTCAAAGCGGAGGATTGCGGCCGGAGTCCCTCAGGGCACCGTCCTCTCTCCGCTACTGTTCTCGCTGTATGTTAATGACTTCCCACATACACCACGAATGCTGTTTTTCTTTGACGCTGATGACATAGCCAACTGAGCGAGTGGAATAAACCTAGACCACAAATTGAAAATACTTCAAAAACAGATGAACTTAACACTGAAGTGGGCGGACCAAAACCACTTTACTTTCTTAGCGGAAGAGTCGCGGGCAATCTGTTACACCCTTCGCAAACACAAATACACTAAACGTTTTACACCACCAAATCAAATAACACTTGCCACACAAAAACTGACATGGACACCTAAGGCAACTTATTTAGGCGTCACATTTGAGCGAAGGATGCGCTGGTATTTGCATGTCAGGCAAATTCGTTCAAAATTACAGCAAAGCTTTCAACTCTTACAACCTCTTTTGAGGGAACCTATACTTCCCTTGGAACTTCGCTTGGCACTCTATAAAAGTCTTGTCGGCCTGTGGCTGCCTACGCTGCGGCAACATGGTGGATCACGTTGGACCACGTAAGAAGTACAAGGATACTCTTAAGCTAGTACAGAAGAACGTTCTACGGCTCATAGCACGCCGTCCGTTTTGGAAACGGTTCAAAGTACTGAGGAAGGAACATGATATCAAATCCTTCACTCAGTGCTTGAGACGGCTTTCGTTTAACGAAGCCTATCAAGCCTTTCAAACCAACGAAGCTCCGGCAAGGCTAAAACTATTAGCTAGACACGTCTTCACAATAAAACAAAGACGACAAGCACTCCCCTCTGATATTCTAAGGGCTTAGTGCAACACAAATGCCGACTTGATTATTGACTAATTATCGACGCGAACCCAAACCACTTACACATAGCAGTAAAACGGGAAATGCGTGTGAACTGCAACACAACTACAAACACACAAACCTTCGACTAAGCTAAAAAAACTGGCACGCTATTTATTTCACGTTTCTCAATCGCGCGCTGTACGGAGCACCAACTATTTCACTTCTACTGTAGATTAAGGTGACCAAATCCAAAAAACAAAAAAATGGGACATTGTAACACTTACTTGACTTGAAAAAGTGACAAAAAGGAACACATGCCGGTCCATATTCCTCAATTGCGATTGCTTGCGAAGACCCACAGAAACTCACAGAAAGAGAAGGTCAGAATTATTGAAGTTCTCAGTAACGATATCGATTGCAATAAAGCATATACAAGGTCAAATGACACGATAGCTCATTTTGCCTTCTTAGAACCACCACTGAATCTTTACTATCTACGTATCTGTCTTCATTTCAATAGTCTGTGAAATACTCTTGTTACGTGGCACAAGAGCGCATGATACACTCGCGCTTACTTTTTTATGAACTAAAGCAAACCTAACGGAATACAATTTGATAAAATTAAAATTGTTGACGGCACTTTATGCCAATTAGTCATTGCCACAAAAACGGCACATTTTGGTTTCCTTTGACAAGGGACGGGACAAGGACTAAAAAAAAAAGAAACTGTCTCAACTAATAAGAGACGTCTCGTCACCTTACAGTAGATCAAATTAAAAATGCAAATGTAGCTAATGGAGGAAGAAAAAGCTGTTTTTATAGAAGATTTTATCAAGGTCCACTTAAAAGATAAGATTTTTAATTTTCGGCGTTTATTTTTGTTTTTATCTATGTATTATCAGAAAAAGATCTAAAAACTTTTTTCCATACTATAGAGAGAAGAGCAATCTGTGAACGATTTTATTAATCTTAGGGATATTTGCTCTAATGTATTGACATATTACGATTAACGTTAAATAATTATAGCGCCAAAGAGAAAGCTACATAAATTATTCTCGTTTTTATTGACTTGAAAATATAGATCTCAGAGATGTACCAATTCCATACGAAAGTAATTTAGACAGTAATATGTTATGGTCCGGGACATCAAATTCATTTTGAAAATTCATTCATTTTGATTTTCTTAAAATATTCCAAAAGGTGTTTCATTTTCATTAATTGATGAAGCACGTTCTATCAGAGATAAAATACGGCAGTATCCATAAATTTTACTTTTCGAAACCCACGTTGAATATCGAATTTCCTGGAAAGTTTGCTGGAAGCGAAAGTGCGGTACGCACCTGTGAGTTGAGCACGGCGAGGTATCCGCCTTCGGCCTCGCAGCGCGCCTTGGCCTCGAACCAGTTCCGCCATTCGTAGTGCAGCTTGTAGTAGCCCAGGCCCTCGTACAGCCTGTAGCCGGGCGGGATGGGCCGCGGCAGCACTTGCGAGGTGGGCCCTCCGGCACGAAACAACAAATCCTCCTGTACAGCTGGATCAATAAAGGTTACGCATTGCTAGGGCTTGTAGATGGTCGACGATGAACACTTTTCGCCGTATCGTTTCAGCAACTGTGTCATAGTAACAACTCAAAAATGAAGTTTTTTGAGTCGTCGCTTTTGTTACAAGGGTGCGATATGGGAAGAGATGTAGTATATAAGTGTCATTAGCCCTTTATTTTTGGGCGAAACAAAAAATACGTTCTATGTGGGTGTGCCAATAAATGCAACAAATTTCTAGAGCATGTAGGAGATCAAATGCGATCCTTTCCTTCGAATGCATAAATGGCGAGAAATTTCATATATCACTATTATTTTTCAATTTTCATCATTCTGTCACCTTTGTTGGACGCAAATACGCCCAGAAATATTTTTCGCAACAGTAGAGAAATTCAACCTGTGACCATGTTAGTGAGTAACAAATGAATTTTAATAATTAAATTTTTTGAACTAATTTAGATGTTTCTTTTGTTAGTCGATATTACATTTGCCACAGACTGAGACGGAGCTTTGTTGTGAACTACACCAGGCGTGCAAGTTGCTCGTGTAGGCGCGGTTTTACATGCCTGGAGGGGGACAATTTGTTATACTCACCAGCAGTCGCTGTGGGAGCCGTTCCCAATGCCAAAAGTAATACTGCCTGCAAGGATGGAACAATGTTAGAATGGGAGGAACATTGTTAGAATGCGATGAAACAATGTTAGTTAGGGAAGCGGTCTGCGAGGGAGAGGACGTCACATTCTGCCCCGTAAAGTATGCCCAGCAAAATAATCATTATTTCGATTAAAATATATTTTATATGCAAATTCGCACTGAAACAGTCTATCGTACTAAAAGTATGTTGAGAATGTGTTTCTAGAGACAAATAATTGCATTTATTTACAGCAGCTACAAAGCGATTATTTAAGAAATATGTAGAGGATGAAAGAGATAAATATTTATTTATGACTGACTATTTGCTTGTTTACAATTCTTTAGAAGATTAGAACTCTTTCGTTATTTTACTTGATTTCGTGTTTTATTTTAGACTAGAGCGAAAAGTAATAACACAAGCTTTATTATCTTATATATTATTTCTATAAATCACTGTTACAACGTTGCGCTTCCGGTTTACAATTTGCATTTCGTCTTTCAAACCAGCGAATGAGAGTTAGAGACGGGTGAAAGAACACAAAGAACCAAACCCCAATTTGATTTGATTTCATTTATTTATATATTGATAACAGTAAAAAAATGTTTGAGACTTGCAATGGAGATTTACATTATGCGTAGCTTTTTTTAAGTTTCAGAAAACCTTCCTCTCCCATTAACCACAAATAGTTGAGCGATGAATAAAAGTACCAACAAAACAAGATTAGAAACATTTGAAAACTACTGATTTTCGCTCCCTAATTATAGAAAACTTATTTTCATTGGCAAACATCCTACAGATTTGACATCTTAGTAATGTTATGAAAAATATAACTCATATCGCCAGATCGTCTTCTACTACAATTAGGTAAACGAGAGTTTAACAAAACGGTTGCATAGTGAAGCTTCATTTATCAATTAATCTTATTAAATCAAACTAAGCTTCTATTCTACTTTTCATTAAAGTATTGCCTCTGAAAACAATAGAAATATTAATTTTCTTGGAGTGCTGATTCAATCCCCTTCTCTATACTTGTTATTAGTATTTTAGCATGTTATAATAGTCATATATATATATATATATATATATATATATATATATATATATATATATATATATATATATATATATATATATATATATATATATATATATATATATATGTGCGCCGCTTGCTGTCGAGGAGGTGCAGGTAAAATAGCACCTCACGCGAAAAGCTCGCACAAGAAGGCCTTCGCGACGTTGCAGTCCTCGTCGTTGAGACCTTCGTTGGGGAAGTA
The DNA here is from genome assembly GCA_038098605.1 of Gryllus longicercus. NCBI lineage: Eukaryota > Metazoa > Arthropoda > Insecta > Orthoptera > Gryllidae > Gryllus > Gryllus longicercus. The sequence goes on from JAZDUA010000491.1 coordinate 23,157, forward strand.
GGAGCCGCAGTTCTCCCTGCCAACGTCGTTCGGCTCGCTCGACGCCCATTCTTCGTATCCCGTAGACGACAGAGGCTCGTCTGCAACACATTTACTCTTTCACTTTCATACAGTACGCACATAATGAGGACGTACGTTCACTGATTTAAAATTATTAAGGAATGAAGTTCTCAGGTTTCAGTGAGAATGACATGTCCGCAACTATGAACTTTTTGTTCGTTATAGAATTGCTCATTGATTTGTTCAAAGTGCAATCGCATGTTTATATCATGTGTACACGTACTTACTTAATACAGTTATATAAGTCCCATTCTTGGTCACGTCAAAGAATCCGACCAGCAAGTGTGCAACAATATTGTATCTTTGCAAAAAGCTGCCAGCCAAATTAGCTTCTTCCTGAAAAGCGAAAAGATGTGTCATAGTAAACGGCATATAATATAATACAATATAATATAATACAATATAATATAATATAATATAATATAATATAATATAATATAATATAATATAATATAATATAATATAATATAATATAATATAATATAATATAATATAATATAATATAATATAATATAATATAATATAATATAATATAATATAATATAATATAATATAATATAATATAATATAATATAATATAATATAATATAATATAATATAATATAATATAATATAATATAATATATAATACAATATAATGCCGAAATAAATGTTATATTTCAGATATCGTCGTGAGGTGAATCTCTACCAACAAAGATGTTAAGTAGGTTGGGCTAGGACGTGTGCGAACTAATCATCGGCTGCCGTTTAAACTCAGCGTCGTGGACTCACCTGGGAGTTGAGCACGGCGAGGTATCCGCCCTCTCGTTCACAGGCGGCCTTCGCCTCAGGCCACGTCCGCAACTCGTAGTGCATCTTGTAGTAACCCAGGCTCCCGTGCTGCGTGTAGCCGGGGGGGATGCGGCGTGGGCATGGAGGCGCGTTGGGGCAGGCCGGGCAGCCGGGGGTAGCGGGGCAGGCCGGGCACACAGCTGGGCACTGCTGCCCATCGCCAGCAGCCTCCAGGAATGGGCTTTCGGATCCTCAAGAGACAATCCGCACGTGCTTCTCAAATCGCCATCTTCATTACTATACTACGCTTTCGGGCATTTTACGTTTCTATTAATACGAAAGTCTCTAGTACATTGTTTTAGTGAAGGATATTTATGCAGAAAAAAATTGTTTACGAAAATTATTTTTCGATCGTACTCTCAACACATTCAATTTCTTTAACGAAAGATGTGTTCTAATTCCAAAACACTGGCGTTCACCCTCCTCTTTCGGTAAATTTTGACAGTGTTCCCTTGACATTTTAAATCCCATTCTTTTATCTTCCCTGTTATCTGACCTGTGTAACTTTGTGAAAAAGTCAAAAGTCTTTTGGTTGCCAAAGGTTTTCAAAAGTCTATTGTTTCGGATACTCCACGCGGAAAATAAAGAAATATATTGGTTTTAAATCTTACGACAGGATATACCGTCCTACTACAGGGAGGGTACCAAGAGCATATGGTTTAAATAGAAGACTTAAGTCGGCCATCCTATACGACTTGCCGTCACTACCTTACACTCCTCTCAATACAATTTCTGCACATACTTAAATGACCTTTTAAGGCAATTACACACAATAAATTTGACTAATGTGCTTCGTAAGTTTTCATTTTGTTGAGAACTTACGAGATCTTGTAGTACCCCCTCCATTTTGGTATTGTTTCTCTAGTCTTAGAATTCTTTCTGAGTATCCGCCAATTCGTAATTAACACCTTGTAAAAGTATAATTCACTCATTATTAATTTTGCAGTTCCCTTACATGATATTCTTCCTACCATAAGATACATTCTTAATAATAACAAATTTAATTTTGAAAATGTCTCATAGAGACAGATCATAGACACTCCAATTCGGGAATGAGTTATTGCCTTTTTGCAAAAATCATTACGAGAACACAAGAAGAATGTATTCTTTGGATTTGATTAGGAATTTTTGGATTGAATTTTACAATCTCGTCTCACTACGTTTATGTAATAAAGATGTATTGTAGATCTGCGATGGAAATTGGCGATTTTATGGCAGATAACTCGTATTGTCGGGTCCTGGTAGTGACGTATGGATAAACCATTTTTCTATACGTAGTAAATTACTTCCACTAACACACTGTTTAGTCAGAATCCACGTTCAGTGGAACCTTGATACCGAAAAATCGATTGACGAAAAAAAGTATGTCTCTCTGTTTCTCTCTGTCAGTATGCGCGGCCGTTTGTTTGTGATCAACGACAGCACCTAAACCCTGCAGACGATTCTTTCCAAAATTAAAATTTCCTGATTGATCTGCACGAACTTGAAGCTCTGAGAATTTTAAACTGACATTTTATTTTTTGGGAATACCATACATGAAAACAACATATTCAAAATATTTCAAAAATCGCTCCAATTTTTTTATTAAATTTGGTCCTTGGATAGCTCAAATTGCCCTTATAAAATGGCATAGGTTACATTTTCTTTGAGATCTCTACAGTTTTGAAAATCGCAAACACACAAATTTTTTCGTCATAGTCATATGCTATACTCAAGAAAAAGCCTTTTTTGTCAAATAAAATCTGTTGTTCAAAAACAGGCTCTAAAGTAAGATCATTTACATTTTTTAAAAATATTAGTATTTTTTGCGTAGCTTGGCGTGAAATATAGGCAATTTTTAAACAATTATATTTTCGAAAACGGTTTCAAATGTTTTCTTTATTTTTTATATTTTGAAGATGATAATCTTTCAAAAAATCGGATCGTTTATATGCGAACTAACCGCCCTCCCATTCTTTTGTTACCTGCTGTGTTGTTGGTACGATCAACACCAAACACGGACTCTTGCCCACTGCTCGTAGCTGCTTTCCAGGCCAGAAGCGTAAAAATCTGAAGCAGGCACAAATCTGAAATGCAACAGTTGAATTAATTGTCCCTGAGTGGACTAATTATGAAGCCTATCGTGGAATGGCCTATGAAACTGGAAGTAGCATCCACTCTGCCACAAGCCAAGAAAACAACGTGATGGGAATGTTTGCTGATTCGTCCAAAACTACGTTTGCCTGAAAATATTTACAGGATGAGTCTTTTCAAGTGTAAAACTGGTGGTGCTAAAACAGTACGTACTTTCTCGCCCGTACATTCACGTAAAATTAGACGAAAAATAATCAAATTTTCGAAATCTTTCACATGACCTTATTTCAAAACGTATCTTTAAGGAACTGAATTCATTAAGGGAAAATCTCTATCTTAATCATTGTAGTTGTAGGAAGTCATCGGAAAAATTTTGAAATTTTGCAAATCTACAAAAATCAGAGTTTTCAACAAAAACGAGACACATTCACTTGAATGTCCTTTACAAAATTCATAACAAATTTAATGAAAAACATTGGAGCAATTTTTTTGAAAATGTCCCAGGGGCTACATTTAACTACCCCACAAAATTAAAATATTGATTTAAAATACAAGGGGCCGCGACATCAGCCTCATCGCTTGGGGAATATCATTTTTTAAGAACGGCTGAACGGTTTTGCCGCAAGCGTTCACAGACGGACGTACGTACGTACGTACACACTTTACTTCGATTTTTCATTATCAAAGAGCCATTGAACATGGATTCTGGCTACTCCACGTGTTAAAGGATTTGTTTTCTAAATTTAACAACCGGATTTATCGTTTTTTTTCTTAACCAGGGCCCTGTAATATGAGTTTTTCTGCCTAAAATTCGTCGTTTTCCGCGCAGTTTTACATAACTTTCTCTCTACTGCCTAAGTGGTAGCGAGAAACTAAAACACACCCGCATGGTCCTCATAATATTAGTAATAAGTATGTCCTTTACGGTTTTGGCCTCAGAAGCACAGAATTGCAGTGAAAGATTTTGATTTTTTCCCATTCGTTACAGTCTGTATATACCACCGAAAGTGCATTTCCAAGACTCGAGCGGCTGTTAAAGGCTGGGGAGATCATTAGTATCATATGTGCACCAAATGTCCGTTAATTCACACATTTCCATTTTTCTACATTTGTATACGAAAATTGTAGTTTTTTCTTCGTCAATTATATATCCTCGACTGTTCGACTCACTGTAACATATAACTCACTATATATGGCAATTTTAGGAGAGAAATCGTCAAGAAACTACTGCACAGAAATGAAACACTTTTCAGCAAAATGTTAAAAAAACATTTGTTTATCTAACTGAAAATAGACGACAGAGAATACTGTTACCACGTGAAATGACTCTCCCTGCATTTCTAAGTGATAATCTTTCTATGAGTTTACATTAGCGCAATTAACTCATTGTGTTGTCGTGTGTTCATCTTACCAGAAATGAGAAAGTGTCCTGCGCCATCTTCGTCGTTGGTAAGAATGTTTCTTGTTGCTCACTGGGAGTGCATATATAGCGACAACTACAGTGAACTCAATTCCTCATCTCCTCTTCAAAACGAACATTCACTTTTTATTCTGACGATAGGGTTATCGAACGAGGTTAAACCTCTCGATATTTGAGGCACACACATTGACCTGCGAGAAATCTGGTTCTGAATCTGAAAAAAAACACTTATCAATTGCACTACTCCATACTGACCTCGGAGTAGTATTTTATCTCTGTACTCAAACGAGGGCACAACGAGGAAAAATCAATTGTCGACCAAATGTCTACCTCTCCATTCGCTCCCCTGAGGTTAACTCCCCTGAGATAGTGAGCTGTTGATACTGACACTTGACGAACGTGATTTTTACGTCGTGTGTTGTAATTAAAAATATCAGTATTGCATGAAAATATGTTCCCACCGTTAAGTAAGTCAGTTTTGACAAATATTACAGATTCGTTAATATATAGGCAAGGCAGTGGTAAGATTCCAAGGTCAATGAAGAGAGGCTTGCAAGGGTAACGCGAATGGTATTTTTTCATTATTCGAATAATTTTCTTTTGCAATGTAAAGGTACAAGATGAGTTTTCCTAGAATTTTATACCATTTCTGAGGCGGTAATGTACATTTGCAAAATACACGCAACGAGCTGCATGAAGGCTGATAGAATTTGAAAGAATTCTGAATGAGTAACATAATGAACTTAATTTAGTGTTTCTTTATATGTACATTCCATTTGATGTGTGACTGAATTGAGAGACCCAGAAATATTGTTACCTGAAAATCAGCTAATTGCATATTATTCATTTTCAATGGAGCACGCGATTGCTTATTTGAAATGCAAAAATACATTGAAACTGTTTTTCCTTCATTAACTATTAATTTGGTATTAAAAAAACAATTTTCTAAAATCATACTATTTATTGTTTCTTTTTTGCAAAGAATATTCGTGTCATCGGCAAACAGAACCGTTCTTCTGTTTTTAATAGACGAGGGCATATCGTTTACGTATAACAGAAAGAGGATAGGACCTAAGATCGAGCCTTGTGGGATCCCATATTCAATTTGGTAAACAATTGGAAAGATAAGTAAATAATGTCCTGTCGTGCCAGTACGGTATTTTTACTCTTTGAGATCGATCTTTAAGGTACGAGGTTATCCAATCTAGGGCGATACCACGAATTCCATAAGAAGGTAATTTTAATAGCAAGATGTTATGGTCAATAACGTCAAAAGCTTTCGAAAGATCTAAAAATATACCAATGGATGCTTAATTTTGGTCCATGGATGAAGCAACATCTTTAAGAAAAGAAAAAAATGGCAGTTTCCGTAGGATTTCTTTACTGCAGAGAATTTTCGTCTCATCCGCAAAGAGAACTTAACTTCATTTTCAAATCGTCGAGGGTATATCGTTTACGAATAGTAGGATTAGAATAAAGCCTAAAATCGATTTCTGCGGTACTCCACATGCAATTGGCAAAGAATCAGAAAGGTGAGTACATAATGTCTCATTATTCCAGTAAGGCATTTCTACTCTCTGAGATCGTTGTTTAAGGTACGAACATAACCAATCTAGAACAATACTACCAATTCCATACGATGGTAATTTTAAAAGTAAAATGATATGATCAGTGACGTCAAATGCTTTTGAAAGATCTTAAAAATTTCCAATAGGTGCTTTGTTTTGATCCATGGATGAAACGACATCGTTAAGAAAAGAAAATATTGCTGTTTTCGTAGATTCGGATTTTCGAAACCCAGGTTGGGAATCTGAAAACGCGTCTTGTTTTCTAATAAAGGTTTCCATTCATACGTAAAATAATATCTCTAATATTTTTGTAAAAAAAAGACAAAATGACGATAATTTTGAACTTCATTTTTGTTACCTTTTTAGAAAAACGGCTTAATCATAGCTGTTCTTCAAATATCGGGAAAAATTCCTGTACATAAGGATACATTAAATATATGAGGTAATGGGTGTATTATTGCGGGCATACAAGTCTTTAACAAACAATCCGGAAATTCGTCTAAACAGGACGCATATTTTTTTGTCTACTTTTTTTTTATTTTGAAAATACGATAGGAAGAAGTTTCAGAAATGAACATCGTGTCTAAAATTTTTGGGGCATCGTCTGATGTTGAATTTTGTGGTTGAAGACCCTTAGTGAGATCGGCAGCAATTTTTGAAAAGTATTGGTCAAGGAGACTAGCTACTGTTGCAAGATCGTTCACGTTTCAATCGTTATCTTTTAAAGCAACATTTTCTACAATGTTTCTAGTTGATTTGGTCGAATTTTTACGACATTCTACATTATCGCATTTTTTGGGGGTGTAACCGATTATGATTATGGCATTTTAATTCTTGTTATAGCTCACAGTTATACTGAGGTTTGAAGGGCAATTAAACAATTTTTGCCCACTTAATGAGAAGTCACGCAATTCACATCAAATCGTAGTGCATAGTGGCATATGTATTTTTGTAGTATCCGATTGTGGTGGCGCGAGATTAATCTCAAGATAAAGATCACTAAAACCCGGATTCTGACCACTCAGCGTGTTAGAGGAAGTAATTTGATATATAGAGGGAATATGTTTATCCACTTTCTCGTTACCAGGGCTCCACATGAAGATTTTTTCTTTAGAAAAATTTTCGACTTTAAACGCAACATTATTATACTTTCCCTTTACTATGAAAGTACGTAGTAAAGTACGAAATAAAAAACAAAACCAGTATAAATCGTTTCTACCTCATTTGTTTTCTATTGTTCCATCACAATTTTTTGTTTGTTCCAAAAAATGGTTAACTGCACCCACGCTTTAGGATCTGAAAGGCAGACGGTCAAAGGGACAGACGAACTTTGAGACGGACAGAGAGGTGGAAGCGCGAAAGGAAATACGGAGGCCCGAGCGGAGAGTCGCAAGGACGGACGCACGAGAGGACGGAGAAGGCGACGAATGGATGAAGACACGAAGGGACGAAGAAATGAACGGATAAAGAGAGGAACGGACGAAAAGACGAACGGATGGAGATACCACGGTTGCTGTCACAGTGATTATAGCAACCGCCGAGGCAAGCCGCACACTGGTGGCTGAGACGCATTAAAAGGTGACCTAATTCACTTCAACGGCCGGCGTTCGCGCGCGGTACGTGGCCCGCTCCTGCATTCACCTGCTACAGAACAGAGAAACGACGGAAAACTACCGATCAGAACACCCGGCCACTAGAATTCCCCTCTAGACAGCGTCTGAATGCGACCTAGCTCTTTAGCTACTGTCGAAAATCATGCCACCGTCGGGACTTTAACCATAGGATCTGCCGAACAAAGAAACTGCTGTTACTTCCGTTGATGACCTGAACTACCTCAGCCGAAATAATACCTTGTTGCTTCTTAAAAGTTGAGGTGTTAACATAAATCAATAATTTTATACTTATAAGCTGTTTCTAAACGAAAGAGATGAGTCATGTTTCTCTAGTGAAACAACATTTCATTGTATCTGTGACGATGGTGTAGAGAATACAGATTATGCTTTTTCATAATTTGTCGATTTCCAGTCAAGTATTACATGTCATACTGTAATTATATTTGTATCTGTATTTCCTATGAGGGCACCTCTGCACATATTTCATGCTTTTTCACAAACACTTTATTTATAAGTCATTTGCCATGTCTTTGCTAACGAAGCTGGAACCATGCAATTTCTGCGCTGCCACTGCAGACAGAGGAAGGCAGGTCACAGTCGCTGACCTCCACATTTGCGCCTCCGTGACGAATCCCGGGAAAACCCCGGTGCCTACTGGGGTTGCCAACAATGTTCATGTAAAAGGGAGGATACTCGATAAGAAAGAACACACGCATCAACACATTTCTTTTTTAAAATATTTATTTTTAAACTAACATCAGCTCTTCTAGTTAATTCGTTCTTCTCTCCATTTGCGATTCAAGTGTACAATTAGTTCACAAAATGCAGATGAAGATGATCTGAGCGTCCTTTTTTATTTTAGTCGGTAGACAGAGACACTATCATGCATGTGTGTGTCAGCGTTCAGAAAAAGGATATTCATGTTTACTATACTTGTTATTACCATGTTTATTATTTATGCTTGTGAATATTACACGAGGAATTCCGCATCCCATTTAAATAACTCTAATGAGATCTCATATAGTTCTGGCTAGTGTATAATCCCACCACATTCCACTTTCCACTCATTTATACACTAAGCCAGACAATAAGGCTAGAAGCACGTTGTATTACAACACTAAGGCTGAATATGAATAGAAAGCTAGTGGTGCTAAAACAGCGCAATTTTCTCGTCCGTACTTTCACGGAAAATTACACGAAAAGTACTCAAACTTTTTGGAAAAAATTGTACCAGATCTTATTTAAAAATCTATTTGTAAGGAACAGATTTCATTTATGGAAAAATCTCTATCTTCATGATTGTAGTGGTAGGAAGACACCGAAAAAGTTGAATTTTTCGAAAATTCAGAGGTTTCTCTAATAGTTTCGTAACATGATATCACGTAATGGATTCAGATCCTTACGTAGATCAAATGACACGCGCACAAATACTTTTTTTACGAACTTGATACTTGAGGAAAAACGTTCGAAAGTTTGTTGGTTGTACCCACCGTTGTGCTATCTCTGTTAAAACTCTGACACTGTATGAATTTATATTCTTTTAGTGCATGAACATTATAAATCCATCACGAAGAACGTCCATTAATGGTTCAGTTTTAATAGTGAGGATTTCTTTATCGCCTTGAAGATTCGAAAAACGTTATTTAAGTTTCGAACTCTACTGGTACATATTCCTCCTGTAATTGACAGTAAGGCACTGTACTCGTAAGTAGCACGGAAAAGATTGTTCATAGCATCAACTGATGCCAATGCAGTGCCTCTGACAGGAAGGTGGTAGGGTTTGAGTCCAGATGCTAGCAGGATTTTCTAAACTTAAAAAATAGCTAGATCGAATTCAGCAGCTGTGTGGAGGAAAATTCCAGCGGCAGGCTGCTCTGATTGGTAGTTTTCCGTGGTTTCTTCTATCCAGGAAAATGCCGGAGTAGTGCCCTAACAAACGGGTCACAGACCGCACGCGATCTTTCCTTCCTCTTCCTTGTCCTATTCTCACCTCTTACACATAACACTCATGCACTACATTACCGCACGTGTAAGCAGACCAGTCTGGAGCTTTTTTATTTGTGTATTTTTTACAATTTGTTTTATATTGCCACTTGGTGGCTTTGACAAAGTAGGTCAAATGTCCTGGCGAGTCCATGAGCTACGCTTCTACCTGCACACCTAAATCGTCTTACGTGTATATTTATATCTCTACTTTTTATGACATTTATTACTTTACACAAAATTAACCTGTTTTATATGTAAATAAACCCTTTAAATCTAAATGCTTTACTATATTAATTACTGCATTTTTTCATCCTTCTCTTAGCCGCATATAGATATTATTGGGCGTTACCGTCCTTGGTTCAGGAATCCGAGTGGTCAACTACTAAAACATCAAAACACTTTTCACAATTTCATATTACATGTTACATATTTACTATTATATTACATGTTTATAATTCTTAGTTTTGTCATTATTAGGAAAAACCAGAATCAGAGAATAATCCCTATTGAAAAAATAAGTTAATTGGTGGATATTTACAAAAAATTACATCTATTCATTTATGATATTCATTTTATGATACAAATTTCAGCTGAATGCCACGCTGGGGCATTGGAGGTACTGCCCTTGGGTAAAGTTATCTCTTGTTTAGTGACTTCTTCCTCTGCTATTTGAAAGTATTGTTCGTTTTGGACAATTCCGATTCGATTTGTAAAATTTTCAATTTCCTTGAATGTCCTTTCAATTAATAATAAATTAGGCAAGGTTTCCACTGTCAGCTCAATTCCATTTTGTGTTTCTATCTCGAACCGCAGCCTAGCGCACTCGGGGCATTCACACAATAAGTGAACAGCGGTCTCCTCGTCTCCGCAGTCGTCGTCCGTCGCAGTTGGGAGGATCAATTAGGCTAAGATTGAGTAACTTGGCTTTAAATGACTGGTGATGCCCACTGGTGATAAGAGTTAACGTCCCAGACGGCTTAAATGCCTAAAATGCCTTCTATATGGTACCCGATGCATAAGCATATCTGCCTGTATCCCCATTCTCCCACCTGTTTTGTCACGTTGCCACTGCATTTACATATAACAACTTAAATGCCTGACCTCTTAAATTTATTTTACTACAATCTCAGAAATATGAATTATCACTGTGTCTATTTACATATCTCGCAGCTGCGATCTGAACCTCAAGACCGAGAGGAAGCTCTCCAGAAGCGACTTGCAGCGTTGAAGTAGCGGTTGTTCGTTATGCTCGGCAAATAGCCAATAATGCCGCTCTTTGAGCCTTTCCCAGTTCTCTCTTGACATGTACTTAGTGTTCTCTCTAGCCCAAGCTGAAGCACAATGCATAATGATAGACAAAATAGCTCCTTCGTAAATCATCGATAGTGCCTTTTTATTAATAAGTCCTTGTGATCCTTCTTTTCTTCGCTTCATAAACAAAGATTTCGCCTTGAAACATGCTCTAGCTACGTGTGCAATAAGTTTCGGTTTAGGGACTATGTCGTTCCCTCAATAATACTGGAGCTAAGTAACTTGTATTCTTTCTGTTACGTTCAGGAAATGAGATATTGTCGATCGGCTAAAAATAACTTTATTCCATCTAACTTTGTACATGTGGTGAAACTCTTCATACAGTTCAAATGCCTTTCCCAAAAATGATCTTCCAGCTTCTTAGCGGTGTGACGCCTCACTCGTCACGTCAGCCCGTGTAGAGCGGAAGTCCCAGGCTGCAGCTTCCCTTGCTCGGCCGTCATCAATGTTAGATCCAATTCCCTTTGAAGTTTGTCCAATTCGAATGTACGGCTGAAAGTTTGTAAGTGGCTAGGTTGATTTATGTCAAACAACACATATCTCATGACCATAGCCAAGACATATTCTCCACGGGAGTCCTGCAGGACTTACTCGTAGGACTTGGCATTGGCGTACATTCCTACCACTAGTGATATAATTCTATTGGTCGCTCTGAAGACGACTTCCAGTCTACCACAAATTGGCTCTATTGATTCTGTGGGCGCCATATACAAAACTTACAAACTTACTGAAACAAATCTTACAAACTGTGAATCAGTTGATATATCACAAACCACCAAATCACGAATAGTAATTTTCCTAAATCAAGTACTCGCATTTTCGGATAATTAATCAGAATTGCAGCTCTTTTTCTATAACGCCCGCCAGATTGTACCTCCCGAATAGAGCGATGCAAGCCGGCGACATTACCTTGAATCGTGTAGGGTTCTTGTAGAAAGATGTCTGGAGCATGTTTAGTATTACACAATTTCTCGGTAGTAGCCACTGCGGCTAGACCTCTACCTGCATTCATTTGCAGAACTTTAAAGTCCATAGTCAGTTCTAGCTATTTATAACTCTGTGGCTGTTTTTAATTCACTTCTCACTGAAGTTTTTATGCCCTGTGTCTCGCCTTTTTGATATCGCAAAGCTTGCATACTTAGTTATTGCATTTTCCTGCGCCGAGACCGCAGTCATATCAGCAAACAATCGTCCTTTCGAATCACAATATTTCCAAATTCTTGGCAGCACTTCCAGCAACCAACTGGTGTGGAGTTTTGCCTCTTGATCCTTCCCCATTTTAAAAAGGGCCCTTTTGTCTCTCGCATTTTCTTCAAGTTCGGTACCTTTAAAATTCCTCTTGATAATATTATCAATAGTTTGTTTTTCATCTGCAGTTCTTGGAGCGCCATGAATAATCACCATTGGAAGAAATTTTCTGTTTTCTTTCACCTCTACCTTCTCAGAGGTCTTAATTTCTGTTGGTATCGTTTTTAATGCGTTCTGGCCCGCAGCCTCAACCACGAGTATACCGCTTTTAGCACTTTATCTTGTCTTGTTGATATTGATCTTTTCCCCGTTACCTTCTGTCCTACCTCATCTATCATGCCTTGGAAGGTTAATTGTTGTCCGTATTTTGGCCTCACAGTTATGAGGTTTTCTTGGTTCTTGCCTACTCTTCTCTTGGGTTTTAATATTTCTGAGATTAGGCTTAGTTGGCTTAGCAGCAACTGCTTCATACAATGAATTATTGAAGACCATTGTTTGTGTTTTCTCATGAATAGGGTTGACAACAGCTTCCACAGTCGCAAATACTCTTCTTTCAACGTCTTCTAATGTAAATGAGAGCTTCATAGCTTTGATAAATAGCCCTTTGCATTGTCTTAATGTTGGCAAGATTAGATCATTTTCTTGTGCATTAATCTTAGAATCTTTCTTTGCCAAAAATTGGATCATTTCGTCGCAGGCATAGATTCCGTCTTCTCTCTTATCTGTCCCTTTTTCTATGGTGTCCTCTCTTAGCCGCTTCTGCCTTTCGGCAGTCACGTTGCGCGGCCCTAAAGCACTTGGAGCCGGGGAACACCACATTCTCTCACATTCTTTGGAGTCTGGTCCTCGACTGATACGACTGGGACCTCTTCATCTGAATTCTGACTATTCATATTGCACAGAAAAACGTCCCCCGGAAGGTGCACCACCCGACAGGGAGAGTAGCGTCTGGCTTATGGCTCAGAAACATACTCCAGAACCCTTGTGGCGCTAGGGCCAAGAGATGGTTTGGTGCTTAGATCTTCTCTCGACTGGGGCGGAGCCCTACTGGCGGGAGATACCTAGTTAAGGAAATCCCTGCAAGCCGACGTGTACGTCGGTGCCAGATCTCGCCATCCAGCGGGGGAAAGATCGCCTCCACCCCCTGCAATAAATCATACACTACACTTATGTGTCTAATGACCTTGGCAATTGGCGCGCTCGGAAACACCAATTAATCAATAGTAGGTAGCGTCTTAATGACGACTACCACTCGTTCCCTACCTTCTGATATGATTTTTATTGAAGTTTTCATCCTCTGCTATCAGCCTTGGAGACGTAGTTTCATTTTTCATAGTTCACTGAATTATTTTCGGGTTTGTATAAATGGGTTTGTGAAGGAACTAGCGATTCTGAACTCTAATTCTGTTTTGGAAGAATGTACCACACAATGTTTCAGCACGTCGCATCGTGGCTGCAGTTTTTACTTGGTTGTACTATACTAGTATATAAGTAAAAAATTAAAACAATCTTCAGAAAATCTGACAAACGTTTGACGAAAGTACATGTTTTGGGGATCCCTGATACTGAAAACATGTTTCCTCTATCACGGGTCTGTCCACCTCATGGCCCGTCCGTGGACAAGCGTCGAATCAGTGATTTCTGTCAAATATGACTTATTCTCCGGTGGAAACATGTTTTCAGCCAATACTGATATCTATGACTATAACACTCCACGTAGTAATCGCATTAATCAAGTTTCAGTATCAAAGGCTCACCACAAAAATCCACATAAAATATATGTACCGCATTTTACAACGAATTGCCATATGACTTTAAATGATTAAAATCGATACACAAGTTTAAGTGCCAAGTAAAATATTTTCATCTGTATAACTGTTTCAATACAATTAGAAAATAATTCATATTCCGAGCATTAAAGAAAAGTAGTATTTATGTAAACGATGATATTTAATTTATTCCTCACCATTTGTAGTGATTCACTCTAAAAGAATAAATGTGCCCGTAACATGTATTGTGGACTGTTATACCCAAGCTTGCGGGTTCAAACCCGATCGAAGCCGTGGATTTTTAGGGCGACGAAATCCTTCGTACGCCTTCCTTCGGAGGGGAAGTAAAGCCGGCTGTCCCATGTTAGTAGATTTACTTGCATGTAAAAGATCCTCAAGCCTAAATGACGCCTCTGAGCTAAATTCAAATCCCCTGTTTCTCGCCCAAGAAATACCTCCTTTCTCTGCTAGTTGATGAAAGGAGCGTAGCGAAATTTGCGTGGTCAGACGGAAGAGCGGGCCTGATGGCCCGAGTCTCGCCACGTAAAATAAGGCAAATTCAATTCAAATTCAATGTATTTTACCTTAGCTTTGGGGTCAATGACTCCCATTTCGATCACGTTTTTTGTCCAGTTTCCCTGATCCTTTGAGAAAAGTCTGAGATGCTCCAGCTTTTGCTTCTGGACATGAATGTAGCTTCACTATCTGTGCATTGCATCTGTGCATCCTTGAATTCAGTGGGGAATGTAATTATTCAAATAACCATTCTCCATGCTCTCGTGGCAGTAAGTCGATTCTGACACGGTCATGATAATTTTAAAAAACTGTAGCTGATCAGAATTTGTAAATAATTTTCATTTCAAGCGAGCGAATATTTTCATGCCAATTCCTCTCAAAATCACTCGTGCCTACCTTTATTCATAATTCAACTAAATATGTATATGAGTTAGTTCAGAGATCCCAAAAAGTATGACTTTTGATTATGCATCTTGGCGTTCTCATTTGTAGAATCTATCATATTGATATAACTTCACGTGTATCCTGAACCGCCCAAGTTTGGCCTTGGTTCTAAAAAGGTCCCGGTGTCTTCTCTTGGACACCTCGCCAAGCGAGAGACTTGAACGAAATAATAATAATAAGAAGAATTATTATAATTTTAATAAATTATAATTATTATAATTTAATATCACTATAAAAATTAGCAAGATAAGAAAAAAAATAAATATTTTTTTAATGAAAGAAAGAAAGATAGTACATAATATTTTGCCCCTAATTATTTATGCTATCCTGTTCTGATACAGTTCTGACGCGAAATTTGGTATTTCTCACCTTTGCGATGACGACAGCATGTGTTGGCCGAAACATTCGACAGCCTATTTTAGGAGTTCCAACCACGTCCTCGTCAGGTCCTCCCGAACGGTGACACCAGTTTTCTTCAGATTTTTTTAAATTATTATTCAAACATTTCCTGGCGCTTCCTATAACTGGTGAATTTTTCAATTATAGGTCGAGTACTATCATTGGTTTTTCGGCCAACTCGATGACTGCGATCAATATCACTTAGCTCTAATTGGGCTCTTATCTTTTCGGCAGCATTCATTGCAATGCAGTTGGTGTCCTCGCCATCATACACGGATTCCCCAAATATTCTTAGGCAGTTTCGACACTGGTACACCTCAAGTTCGTCAGCTTGCTCTGCCAGTGCTAAGTTTGCGATCATCGATCTCCTTGGTCTTCTGTACCATTTTTTCTTCATAATGAGAAACTAATACCTCCAATTTTTTTTTCATTGCTTCACAAATAACCTGTGCAATTTTGCTCATGAAAACATCCGAAGTCAGGATGCTTTCAATAAGCAAAGCAGAGACAGTGTCGTTAGCTTTGGCGTTACGTGTGGCCAAAAAAGTATTGACCATATATTAAAAATATAGAGGTTTTTCTTAACTTACACCAAGCAGACACTGGCGTTGTGTGTGACACTCTTCACTTACGATCCTACTGCTGAATAAAACTACCTGCTGCAACGCTCACTAAAAACTACCTGTGGTGATTGTCGGACCGCTTAGGAAATATGTCCTCGCAGCTCGGAGATCATAGCACCACTGTAGATTATCTGCATATATATATATATATATATATATATATATATATATATATCATTTCAATGTTTTTTGTTTTCTTTCATAATGTGCTGCATTACTTGCCACTTGCACAATTACATAAGGCACCTTTCGTGTGCCCACTGGAAAGTTTTCAGCCTTTTCGTCCTAATTGAGTTTTCGCAAAACAGAAGGCGGTTTTTATCAGATGATAAAATGATAGCATTGATTATATCTTGATGGTGAAGTTAGCATTGAGTTAAAACAAAATTTTTTTGAAAAATTATTCTTAATGTTTATCTGTATACCACTTTTTTCCAAAATTGTGGTATAAATGACAAATTTTGTACTAAATTTTCTATGTATTCAATGAATTTTATTTATTTTTAATATTCTAGATTAGATTGCCGATAATTAGCGTAATCTGTACATCTCTATTACAAACTGTACGCCACAAATCGAATTCATTTCTCAAACGATGCATGTCTAAAGAAAAATCAATAATTTGTCAAGAGTTGCACTTTGTTGCAGCTGGAACTTATTGGAATGATTAATAATAACGTACAAACAGAATTAGCCGTGCATCAATCACGTAAAACCCCTTCGATTTTTTCAGTCAATTCAAATTTTGAAGTTTTTTTCAATAGAACTAAAATTCTCAGCAATGGATAAAGTGGCAATTTTTAGGATCTGTAAATTGAATCTGAAAATTGAAAGACAGCACACTACAAAACTTTACCATGGCTCGATGGCTCGCACTTCGGCTCGGAGACTGAACGGTGAAGTACCAACTTCAGAAGTGTGTCTCGCGATAGGGGGCCAACAATCAACAACATGAGTGCAAAACAGTTAACTTTGGAGTGTTTATTTGATCATGTGGTGCCTACAGAGCTCATTTAGGAAAGTTGAAAAATGGCATTTTGGCCACAGAATCGGGTCCCAGAAACCATAGTGTATTGACTGGACCAGGGCTTTCCAACTGGCGGTAGCGAGCGGGTGTGCATGCGGCCCGCCGGAACTTTTTGTGTGGCCCGCGCCTGCTTTGAAAAATTGTATTATACCATCCAAATACAACGTTTTTTTAGTTATTCTGTTATGCATTTTTATAATTATTACATAACTGTAATTATAAATGTGAAATTTACCTCAACGGAGCTGAAAGTGGAAATAAATTCTTCGTTGAAGCTGAACGCCCTCAATCTTCTCATTGGACAATTGCACAATTCATGTTATTTTTATTTAATGATACATTAATTTATGTTCATAATAAACATATGTATGCTATATATATGTGTGTGTGTATATACACACACACATACATACATACTTACAGGATAAGTCACATAACTTAAGCACCTCCTATAATTCACGGAAGTGCATCAGGGGATGGGGCTAATTGATACGTGTATTCATCTCTTTTTTATCACTTGGGTTTTACGCGATATTTAAGGTAACTTTGTTATTTTCAAATCGAACTAAACTTCATTTTTCAGTCTATCATGACGAGGGGAAAAAGTTTAACCCAATGATATAAATATTTTTGTATGTTAGATAAGCATTTTTTTGAGTAATTTTGATTTTTTGCGATTAGTATTTAACGGATATTTTGAAAGTAAGTCTGCCACACAAGGCCACGCAGCGCTCCCCCTGCTAGTGCGCGCGTGGGGAAGGGAAGGGATCTTAGTTATTTGAAGATAGAAACATATTCCAAATATTCACAAAACTGTTGCAGTGTGGTTAGTATCAAGATCTCATGATACCCAGAGGTATGGCACTCCTTTAAATGAAGTTGAAAAAGCGATCTTATTTCAATACTCAATACTTATGGCAAATCCGTATTTTCAATCCTTAGGTAATAAGGGAAATATGAAAATGCGAAAGGATGGAACGCAGGAGTGTAGGAAAAAACTGCAACAGCTGCAATATATATATATATATATATATATATATATATATATATATATATATATATATATATATATATATATATATACACACTTTCATTTCTCAGCGCTATGATCGTGTGTTTTATTTTTCATCTTTAAACGTTATGGCAAAATTTACTCTTAGCTGTAAAGAAGAAGGCAAATCGATGTTGTTTGAAGGTTTGTTTTGTAATTATTGAATTTGGTTTTCTCACATTTCAATCCTCCTTACAGATCGGGTGATATACAATATTTTAAATTTTGACGTTGTTCACATGCTTCTCCTGAAAGTGTGTGGGGCGGTAACTGCGTTAAAGTAATCTTTCTCGTCACAGGCTCTTTGAATTTTTAGCGTTGTTTGTAATTATTTCCAATTATCATCCCTGAATACCTTCACCAGAACTATGTAAAATGTAATATGGCGCGTCTGAGATTAGGAATGAACGTTAAAACATCTTTCCACTATGGTAGGAAGTACGGTCTCTTAAGGCGACAGTGATGCCAAATGTGACGCTTTTCTGCAGTATTGCATTAACCAAAAGTTACGTGCTCGATTGTATCGACGAATACCGCAATGCGGCGGAGCGCTAGTTTAATACTAAATTAGTTAGTCTCGAAACTCTCCAATTATATGAATGCGTATTTTCTTCCCTTCCCTCACATCTAAACTATTCTCTTTTAGTAAAATATGAAAACTGGATTTCTTGAAATTGGGGAGATCATTGTCACGGTTCACTGCCGCAAGAATAAAATGAATGCACTTTCCTACGGATGGCATTTCTCAGGAAATCGTAATTTGCTTCCCTGCTATTGACGTGAATGCATCAGCTTTTCCTCATTTTATTGAGAGTTGTAATTGAACCACATGCACATTGTTGTCTTGTTGCAAACTTACACCAAGTGTTGCCACTGTTTTGTCCACAATCCAGTGCACTGGTTTTCCTTAAAGTTTCCCTTTTACATTTTGTAAGCATTAATAATCATTTTTTTCCTCCACTGTGGAGTACTTAACCACTCTTGCGCATTACAGTTGATGGATCACATATTCTAAATTAATTTTGGGAAGAAAAAGAAATTAAATTTAAAAAATTATAAATTAATAAGTTAGCCACTACCGAAAAATCAAAATGAAGAAAAGTAAACGAAATTACATTTAACTTTGGCGTGAATGAAACCATAACTCTAAAAAAACAACAGGAATGCGTACTTTCTAAACACATTATGATGTAGCACCCGGAACACGTGGCACCGTGGCTGCGGCTGATCCAACAACTAAACGTATCGCTTCCAACAAAAATTAACAAATTCTAAGGATATTCACCAAGATTTGTTGTAAATTTATTATGAGTTCCAGGTGTAATTGTACTACTAATATAGGGGTTATAAAAAATGATGTTAATGAGGACTAAAAAGTTTGAATTTTTTAAACAGGAAAGGGTGTGCAGGATGTTCATTTACTGGAAAAGCCAGTAAGGTTCAATTTCATACTAAACCTCAAAAGCGCCGTAGAAAAGTGACCGCCATTTTCAGCTATTAGCCGCCATCGTGCGAAATCCGTTAGACAGGTAAAGCGTAAGATATTAATAAATGTTTCAGAAAAAACTGTTTTCCGTGTTAAGAACGAAAATTGATCCTTGTACAATTTCTCACACGTTTTACAAATATTTCAACATTTAAAGAGTTAACAGAGAACTATGGACTATTTTACAAAACAGTCTCTAGTTATTTTAAAACGGAGATTTGCCCCCATAAACAGATTGATTTATAGAATCATCCTCGGATGATTTATAGAAACTGACCTCGGTCACGCCCTTAGGACCTGTCGTCACTACGACAACGATAGAATGTATGAGCAATATATGGACCAATTAAGGGGAACACCTAAACAAGATCATCCACAAGTAATGAAATTTAATAACGTTACGCCCCTCCCTAATGTTTTTAGAGGACAAGTCAGCAATCCATATGCTATCGCAAGCTTTTCACCATATTTTCAACCTCGAGCCGTTCCACCCCCGCAACGCTCGCCAATGCCTAACGTACAAAACAACACATCAAATTATCAACCCCGACTAAGTCAACCCGTATCGACCCACCAAACTAGATTCTCTCATCCCAGAACACCTTCGCAACCCCCGAGGGTTTTCTCACATCAGGATACGCCTGCCCCAAGACCACCAACCCAAACAAATCGTCCTTACCCTACACCGGGTGCTATATATCGACGGTTTATGCCGCAAGAACAGACCAACTTTCCTAAACCTATGTCCGGCGTTTCAACAATCAGGCAAAACGTAAACTCACATATCGAGTATGATGAAGCCCCTTTATTTGATACTCCATTTTTCGAAGAACCGGGTAAACTCTACAAAGAACATAATGAACTTAATTACAAAGACTCATATGATTACAATTATTGTAATAGTTATCAGGAAGACCAACCCCTTTTTCAGAATGTTCAATCAAATTCAGAAAGCAACCCATCAGAATTTTCGGTTAACCCAATCATCATTAGAGATGACTTAAACAATATTTACAATGCGTCTCAACTGCCCTTTATTACTTTATTCGGTCTCAAAATTTTAATTGATAGCGGAGCACGCAACTCGATGATGAACCCCTCAATAGCATACTCACTCTTCTCAAACTATATTTTTAAAGAGCCATTTCGTATCCAATCAGTTCACGCTCAAACCCTAGGAAATGACAATGTGCAATTTCCTATTTTTTCAGAATATCATCTTGAAACTCCTGTAAATTTCAGAATCATGAAGTGGCATCGGTATTTCGACGCCTTAATAGGTACCGCTGATTTTGTGAGATTAGGAGCAAAAATTGACTACAAAAAGAATGTAATCACATTAGGTGATAGAGATATTCCCTTTTATCTTCACTCCCCTTTTACACAGAATGACTTCAAAACTTCTCAGAACACACAAGTTATCCCACAAGCCATCCCCGTAAACATAAAAGAAGGCGACGTGTATGTCTCTCAATTTGAACACTGTGGTGTGTCATTCCATGATGCAATTCTACATGCAAAGGACTATCAAGTGTTATATCCAATTGAAACACACGTAAATGTAGAGTTTAAAGAACCGGTGTTTGTCGAGCCTTTAGATAGTATTGACACCCAACCTCTTGAAATTAAATCTGTCTCTGACAAAGACATAAGAGAATACCTCCGCACCCAGCATGCAAACGCTTTAGAACAAAAGGAAATTGATAGGGAGACAGTTCATTCAAACCAAGAGGATCCCATTTTCACACTAAAAATGTCAGAAAGGAATTTAAATATGAACCGCAACCAAATTATCGTAAAATTAGGAGATTCGCCAAAGCTGCTAGAACAAAAATTATTTAAGAAACATACGCGGCACACTATGATCATAACACAAAACAATCTCTCGCACGATCTAGAAACACTCCTTCTCAAAGTAATCACCCCTTCCAATAAATACGCAGTCCACTTCAAAGACATCACTCTAGAGATACCTTTTATCCGGTCATGTCAAAAGCTATTTACGTCCGAGCTGATTATCATTAGATCTCAGGAAATTCTCGAAGATGTAGAGGAGCCGGAAAAACAAAAGCAGCTTATTTTGCAATACCACACGATTAACCACAATGGTATTAGCGAAACCATCACCCGCCTACAAACCAAATATTATTGGCCACATCTGAGAGAACACGTAAGGATTCTAATAAATGAATGCAACCTCTGTCAAAGAAACAAATACGAAAGACACCCTAACCAGGTAGAGGACTCAGGACCCATTGTAGCGGACCATCCTTTTGCCCAGATCCACATTGACACTTTTCATTTCGAACAAATTCGCATACTAACTATTTTGGTAGTTTTTTCTAAGTATGGGCAAGCGTATATATTGCCAAATGGCTCAGCGCTTGCAGTGTTGCATCAACTCCAACTTTATTTTTCACATCACGGTCTCCCTAAGAAAATCACGCATGATCAAGGCGGAGAATTCGAGAACAATTTAATCAAAGAATATTGCAAATCTTTTAATATTGAATACCATGCCACCACCCCCTTGAATTCGCAATCAAATTCTCCTGTAGAAAGGTTTAATTCAACAATACTAGAAAAACTAAGAATTTCTAGAGACCAGGACAAATTTTCCCCATTCCAACAAATAATGACGAATGTCATTTTCAATTACAATTCCTCGATTCACTCAGCAGTTAAAAAACCACCATACAACATTCTTTATGGACCGTATTACGATGCCCTAGGACACATTTTCTCTCCTTCCCCAAAAATCAATGAATACATTCAAAGGCAAAGCGATCAATTACGATCACTCCGAGAAAAAAATCCCGAACCCGTAACTACCATTTTCGAACATTCATATAAAATTGGAGATCTTGTCTACGTTACTAACCCCATAACAAGAAATAAGAAATCCAAAAACTTATTTAATGAGGATACCGTAGTAAAATTAGAAGGGAACAAAATCCATTGCACAATGCGCAATGGAAAAATACATGTTAGAAGTTTCAGAGACATCAAACCAAAAAGAAAACCTTCTTATCTAGCAAGTTCCTCGCGGGACTCGGTCTGATTACTATTGAACCAATCCAAACAGAAGGCTTTTTCGCCGACCCAATGGTACAATCCGTCATAACAAACAACTACTATAAATTTATGATTCATTTTAAAGTTTATATCATTTATATAACTAGTATAATACCACGGCGTGTTTATTAATGCAATCAAATAATACATTCCCGTACTTATTTTATGAGTTAACAAAGGTCCTCGAAAATACGCAGGATGATTTACGCAAACTCCTTTCACAAATTGCGGAAAGAAAGAGGCTTAGTTAACGGACTAGAAAAAACTAATCCAATTAATTTCCGAGAACTTAGACCAGGATGATTTAAATACTTTACAAAATCAAATAAACTATCTCCAGAACGTCCATTTAAATGAAATCTACCATATCAATAGTCTTGTATCCTTTAGCAACTCTATTGCAAAGGAATTATATGATGAACTCAATTATGTTAATCTGAACATGGGTGTAAATTAATCAAATGTTGAAAAAGGCAGACTTCCAAATAAGTATATTGAAACATCACTAATACGTGTTAATGTGTGTAAGAAGACTCTCCAAAGTTATAGAAACGCTAGAAGAAACCATCAGTCTCTCGTTTAGTCACGTGACACATCGACTGACACATCGACTGTGAATCAGGAAGATCCGAAGACCGTCCTTACTCATCTGCAACCAAATTTTGAAATGTATAAAAATAGATCTTGTAGCGTCAACGCCTCACTCCCGATCCATTCCCCTTCTCCTTATGACACGCGCCTTCAGAGCACATAAATACAGAGGGAGCCCTGCAAGCCCTCTCATATCTTAGTTGTAAGTTCTAACAACCAAATGTACTGAACAGTGAAATAAATTTACTTATTGGGAAAAGTCAGTGTCTTAGTTACTTCGAAGATCCTGCCAGCCAAACTTACATAACTCGCGAAGCGGAGGAGGGGCCACGCGCCACCGCTAGCAGAACACAGCTTTAAATGGGAGTCTTCCCACTGCGCCGCGGCCGCAGCGTTCTACCTGCTCCGGTCCCTTTGTTCGTCGTCGCCGGAGGGTCGGGGTCATCAGGGTCATCATTACAATTATAGACCCCTCCAGACCCCCACCCCCTTCCACGGCGGGCGGCGGAGCGGCCGTAGCTCCGGCGGTGGCTGCGTCGGAAGGGCTCTGCTCCTTGAACGAAGCGCGCCGCGGTCGCGCCGTGGGAAGGCGCCCAAAGGACGCACACAGAGTCATTTGGGAGTTTTAGCACCAGGCGTAAAGAGACATCATTAAACTCTATTGATCTCGTGGCTAACGACGTTATGCTCTCATAAGGTACAACGTCCAGAGGAGCTTTAGCAGTTACGACATTGCGTTATGACTTATAACAAAAGAAATATTTCGAGCGTCGAACAAAGAAGCTGCCTAATATATCAAAGAGTGTAGAGTGTGGTGACATTGGAACCATGAAAGGAGTCTACAAAGTCTACCATGGAAGAGTAAACAAATCTAAATTAAGCAAGGAGTTTTAGATTTTATGGCTCAGCATGATGAGTATGCAGTCTGGTTTTTTGAATCGCCTTTTCTTGAGAGTGTAAGGAATATCTAATACATACTGTTACCTAACACAAAGATATCATTTCAACCTATTTTTTTCGCGAATTTCTAGCCTGGCACCTTTCCAACATCTTTCGTTAATTCTTGGCAGAGTTGTGGTGGTGGTAAGGACTTGTTTCACATTCAAGCGTCAGTTTATTAGAGTTGGAAAATGCAACTTTTTTTTGTTTTAGGCGGCCATTTTGCTGTTCATAATATGGCTGTAGAGAGGTGCATAAATAGTGCACGCCTGTAGGAGAGGCGTGCACTATTTATGAAGGTGTAAGGTCATGCATTAGGTAAGACGTTATGGCTTCAAGGTGCGTTACGTGACTGTTAGTGCATAACGTTGCTACGTTACGCGAGGCGCTAAAACTCCCAGTTAAGGCTCATTAGCAACGAAACCATAAATGGAAAGCTTCGTGTCATGTTCTGAAATGGGGTCATAAAATTGAGATGTGATTTTTAAACTTAGCAATCTTCACGTTTTCACGTTTTTATTCAAGTGATCGGAGAACAAAACACCATCATGCATCGCAGCAAGAGCAAAACAACTTGTAGGGTATTGTTTAGACGCTAATGCAGTTTGTGAGAGCATAAATTGTTATTCATTATAATTGCTCATGAAACGCCCCATAGAATCTACGATGCACTAGGCTCAAAGTACTAGCAGCATCACTTACCCCCGCGTACGAAACGCGTACAGAAACGAAGTCATTGCCGCAAGCTCCGGACACCTCCACCCCGACAGAGCCGGCGCGAGACTCTCGCGCGCCACGCAACATCTACCGCTACTACCATTTTCAAAAGTAGTAACCATTCAGTTCTATCACTTACATTCCACAATACTTATGAATCAATGTAATATAGGTTTTCTTTTCATAATATTTATTATAATGTACTACAGTATTTTAGCATGTTATGATAGTCATATATTTCAATATAATATCATATTACAATATTCATATTAAGAACGTTGAATTACGACCAATTCTCTGTTTTATATCAATATCAACATTGCTAACCTAATTAAAGAGAAGTGAGGAACATTATACGTTACTTGTTTACGAAACGTAAATAAACACAGAGATAATATAAGAAACGTTACAGTTATCGCAAATTTTGCGTCGCAAGGCGCATTTCAAGTTTAAATTCTGAATTTAAAGGGTTCGAATCAGTATGGCAGTTTTATGCAGAAATATAACAGGGCTTAGTTGACCCATTATTGGGTAGAAATAGAGAAAATATTGTTTTTTAAATAAATCGCTATGTATGTGTTTTGCCGGCCGGATTGTGGCCACAAGCGCTCGCGCACGTGTTGGGAGGAGCCGTGAGGTGTCCCCTGATGTGCAGCGCGTGTGTCCGCCGCTTGCTGTCGAGGAGGTGCAGGTGAAATAGCACCTCACGCGAAAAGCTCGCACAAGAAGTGCTTCGGGACGTTGCAGGCCTCGTCGTTGAGACCTTTGTTGGGGAAGTAGGAGCCGCAGTTCTCCTTGCCCACGTTGTTCGGCTCGTTCGACGCCCATCCTTCGTATCCCGTAGACGACAGTGGCTCGTCTGCAACACATTTACTCTTTCACTTTCATATAGTACGCACATAATGAGGACGTACGTTCACTGATTTAAAATTATTAAAGAATGAAGTTCTCAGGTTTCAGTGAGTATGACATGTCCACAACTATGAACTTTTTGTTCGTTATAGAATTGCTCATTGATTTGCTCAAGGTGCAATCGCATGTTTATACCATGTGTACGCGTACTTACTTAATACAGTTATATAAGTCCCCTTCTTGGTCACGTCAAAGAATCCGACCAGCAAGTGTCCAACAATATTGTACCTTTGCAAAAAGCTGCCAGCCAAATTAGCTTCTTCCTGAAAAGTGAAAAGATGTGTCATAGTAAACGGCATATAATATAATATAATATAATACAATATAATATAATATAATATAATATAATACAATATAATATAATATAATATAATGTAATATAATATAATATAATATAATATAATATAATATAATATAATATAATATAATAATATATAATATAATATAATATAATATAATATGATATAATATAATATAATATAATATAATATAATATAATATAATATAATATAGTATAATATAATATAATATAATATAATATAATATAATATAATATAATATAATATATAATATATAATACAATATAATACCGAAATAAATGTTATATTTCTGATATCGTCGTGAGGTGAATCTCTACCAACAAAGAGGTTAAGTAGGTTGGGCTAGGACGTGTGCGAACTGAACATCCGCTGCCGTTTAAACTCAGCGTCGTGGACTCACCTGGGAGTTGAGCACGGCGAGGTATCCGCCCTCTCGTTCACAAGCGGCCTTCGCCTCAGGCCACGTCCGCAACTCGTAGTGCATCTTGTAGTAACCCAGGCGCCCGTGCTGCCTGTAGCCGGGGGGGATGCGGCGTGGGCATGGAGGCGCGTTGGGGCAGGGCGGGCAGCCCGGGCAGCCGGGGGTGGCGGGGCAGGCCGGGCACACAGCTGGGCACTGCTGCCCATCGCCAGCAGCCTCCAGGAATGGGCTTTCCGATCCTCAAGAGACAATCCGTACGTGCTTCTCAAATCGTCATCTTAATTACTATACTACGCTTTCGGGCATTTTACGTTTCTATTAATACGAAAGTCTCTAGTAGATGTTTTAGTGAAGGATATTTATGCAGAAAAAAATTGTTCAGGAAATTATTTTTCGATCGTAGTCTCAACACATTCAATTTCTTTAACGAAAGATGTGTTCTAATTCTAAAACACTGGCGTTCACCCTCCTCTTTCGGTGAATTTTGACAGTGTTCCCTTGACATTTTAAATCCTATTCTTTTATCTTCCCTGTTATTTGACCTGTGTGACTTTGTGAAAAAGTGAAAAGTCTTTTGGTTGCCAAAGGTTTTCAAAAGTCTATTGTTTCGGATACTCCACGCGGAAAATAAAGAATTATATAGGTTTTAAATCTTACGACAGGATATACCGTCCTACTACAGGGAGGGTACCAAGAGCATATGGTTTAAATAGAAGACTTAAGTCGGCCATCCTATACGACTTGCCGTCACTACCTTACGCTCCTCTCAATACAATTTCTGCACATACTTAAATGACCTTTTAAGGCAATTACAATCAATTTGACTAATGTGCTTCGTAAGTTTTCATTTTGTTGAGAACTTACGAGATCTTGTAGTACCCCCCTCCATTTTGGTATTGTTTCTCTAGTCTTAGAACTCTTTCTGAGTATCCGCCAATTCGTAATTAACACCTTGTAAAAGTATAATTCACTCATTATTAATTTTGCAGTTCCCTTATATGATATTCTTCCTACCATAAGATACATTCTTAATAATAACAAATTTAATTTTGAAAATGTCTCATAGAGACAGATCATAGACACTCCAATTCGGGAATGAGTTATTGCCTTTTTGCCAAAATCATTACGAGAACACAATAATGTATTCTTTGGATTTGATTAGGATTTTTTGGATTGAATTTTACAATCTCGTCTCACTACGTTTATGTAATAAAGTTGTATTGTAGATCTGCGATGGAAATTGGCGATTTTATGGCAGAAAACTCGTATTGTCGGGTCCTGGTAGTGACGTATGGATAAACCATTTTTCTATACGAAGTAAATTACTTCCACTAACACACTGTTTAGTCAGAATCCACGTTCAGTGGAACCTTGATACCGAAAAATCGATTGACGAAAAAAAATATTTCTCTCTGTTTCTCTCTGTCAGTATGCGCTTCCGTTTGTTTGTGATCAACGACAGCACCTAAACCCTGCAGACGATTCTTTCCAGAATTAAAATTTCCTGATTGATCTGCACGAACTTGAAGCTCTGAGAATTTTAAACTGACATTTTATTTTTTGGGAATACTATACATGAAAACAACATATTCAAACTATTTCAAAAATCGCTCCAATTTTTTATTAAATTCGGTCCTTGGATAGCGCAAATTGCCCTTATAAAATGGCAT
Source organism: Gryllus longicercus (assembly GCA_038098605.1). Classification (NCBI taxonomy): domain Eukaryota; kingdom Metazoa; phylum Arthropoda; class Insecta; order Orthoptera; family Gryllidae; genus Gryllus; species Gryllus longicercus. The sequence continues at coordinate 51,227 of JAZDUA010000491.1, forward strand.
AGGTTACATTTTCTTTGAGATCTCTACAGTTTTGAAAATCGCAAACACACAAATTTTTTCGTCATAGTCATATGCTATACTCAAGATAAAGCCTTTTTTGTCAAATAAAATCTGTTGTTCAAAAACAGGCTCTAAAATAAGATCATTTACATTTTTTAAAAATATTAGTATTTTTTGCGTAGCTTGGCGTGAAATATAGGCAATTTTTAAACAATTATATTTTCGAAAACGGCTTCAAATGTTTTCTTTATTTTTTATATTTTGTAGATGATAATCTTTCAAAAAATCGGATCGTTTATATGCGACCTAACCGCTCTCCCTTGGGATCCCATCTTCTCCCAGGTGTCTACCTCGTCATCGGCGCATTTCTTCTTATAGTCCCTTAAATTTTGTTCAGAATAGGACCAGTTCAGTCACAGTGATTTTGAGGTGTTTAATGTCCGTTGGTAAAAACTCGGACAGGAGCTCAACCATCTGCAAATAGGATCTGCAGATTTTTGTAATCGTAATCCTAGGTTCAGCGCAACCCTGGGAACGTGCTTGGCAAACCGCAGCAATCCCAGTCCTCTATCTCTCTTGGCCAGGTAGAATAAGCCATCTGCAGTACTCATATATAGATATAGAAACTTTGACTGCCACTCTGATTTGACCGTCTTCTTCCCTGAGTATCGACGAAGATGGAATGGATAAAACCAATTGATATAGGTAATGTGACATTATGTAAGTATGAAGTAATGCCAACTTCTGAGTGGGCTTTGAATGCGCCTTCTGAAGCAACTATTCAACACTGATTCCATCACATTCTATATGGATGCTTTAGATCGGATACACCGTTACAGATAGAGTATAATATATACTCTCAGGTATGTTAGTGTATGATCAATACTGACCAGACGAATTCTCTCCCCAACCTTTCCTCAACGAACCAGGATCGTTCAAGAGTTGAAATTTGAAATTAACATTTCACGACGGACATTTCATTCCAAGGGCACCAAGATATTTCACCACAATATCAACCAATTCTTGAACTCCTGGTTCATCCATTGCTTACAGCACGAGATTATCAGCAAACGCTAACACACTCCTTTCCAATAGCGAGTATCCTGACATGTTTTACAATTTCTCAAGCAGGAACTCCAAGATGAGATTAAAAAGGAGTGGGGACAAGGGATCCTCTGTTTTACTCTTATACGAATTGACACCTCAATTCCTTTCGAGGGGTGCTGGATGACGGCGTAAGAGTCCATTACCAAATTGGTAAAGGCGTCAGGGATCCCTTTCCTAGACAGAGCCCACCGAATCATTGCGCGAGGAACAGTGTAAAATGCTTTGTATATTGCTAGCACAGTACCTACATCACCTTCTGCTTTTTTCATGTCACAGACTGCTTCATGAAGAATTTGAATATTAGCGAAACAGCCAAGTTCAGAGATAAATCCTTTCTGGCGTGGATTGAACTTCACCACGGATCGAATGCGTTTGTCCATAATGTCCCAAACGATTCGCCACAGCAGAGGGCTAATTGTGATAAGGCGTAAGTAACTGACAACCATATTATCCTTCCCCTCTTTTGATAAAAGGATGGTGCGATTAACATTTCACCCAGAAGGCACAAAGCTACTGCATAAAATTTGGGTGTACAATAGAGACAATGTTTCAAATTTTGCTCCTATGGATATTTGGCTTTTATCTTATCTGGTCCCATTTTGTTTGGCATTTTTCACTCCAGCCAGACGACTTTTAATTTCGGCAACTTGCACCACCTATAGAATTGTGTCTGCGTCCATTTTAGGTGTCAACAATTTATCACCCTCTCTTTATTCGGAAAGCCGAATCGGGGTCGTGATACCTCAGATGGATTTGAACAGGTCACTAACCTCATCCCTGTTAAGGAGCTGTTTATCGACCCTATTACAGTCAATGACTGTTCTAATGCAATTTGCCAAAAGCGCCGGATCATTCTTGAAAAGGTCCTGCGCCCTAGCATAAGAGTAGCGCGTTTGCCTCCATGGCTACGGGGCCTTTTAGAACTGATGGTGGTGGGTACAGAGGAGCCGCCAAAAATAACCACTAACTTGGCACAGGTCTCGTTCAATTGGTTCTGGGATTGAACATTTATTTTGAGTTCATTTTCTACCTCAACGAGCTCTTGATCTACATTAGTTTGAGAAGTGCCCCATGTTCCTATCCAAGTTGAAATGTTTTCCTTCCAGTTAGGCTTGGCATCTAGTGTGGTTCTGTTAAGGCAAGTTTCAGTAGTTACATCTCCGGGCGTCATAGCCGAGGACTCAATAAAAGTTTGGTCCCGTCCTAATTGACCAGCAGTGTCGGAACGTGCCATGTCAATAGCAGATAAAACAGAATCAAACAGGACGGGCACTGACGAAAGCTCCAGATTCATCTCTGAAACTATAGAGGCCTCCTCGTTAAGGGATTTCCTTCCCGGGAGGCAAAGTCTACTATTGCAAGTTCCTCAGGGCCACTGCATATGGGCCGAGGTTTTGGAAGGGAATCGGTACAAGGCTATTTGCTTATCTCGACCTGTAAAGACGTTTCCACCCCTTTTAGGCAAGTGTCAGAACAGGGGATCATCGGCTTTCTTCGTGTCCTAATGGTCTTTGATACAGGGGAAAAGAAGAAACCAACATAGGGATTTCGCTTACTGGAGTCTTCGGAGGGCTAATGACCCTGCGAGGCGATACGATAACAGCAGAACTAGTAGAAGGTCTAGCTAAATCATCGGACCTTTGACCATCAGATGGGGACGATGATGATTCTGCAGTGACGGTAGCTTCAGTTTCAATGGTTGCTAAATATCTTCGATATGTTGTCTCATTTCTTTTCTCACCCACCTGTCGGGTGGTCTTGCTCAGCAGAGCGGCCAAATTCTCGTCCGACGTCTCTGGTTGCTCTGTCTCCAATGCAGCCATTTTCATAATTTCCTCCGAATAGAAGACTTTCCCTGCTCGAGGCACAGCAGTCCTACCACTACGCTGTTCCTTGGCAGCTCGAGCCCTATTAGCTGCGTCTGGATGAGCATGGCGCAAATGTTGTGAGAGCCCTGATTTGGTTGCGAAGTTGGCGGAGCATAACTCGCATATAAAGTCTCCTTTAGATTCTTTCGGACCCGGACACTTAGGGAAATGACTCAAAGCTGATAGATTACCTTTGTAATTCTTGCTGCATTTGGAGCATAAAAACATAAGGGGGATATCGCCATGGATAATATCGTGATACATAACCATGTTATTCAAATCAGTGGCCATGTAGCCACCCCCTCCTTTCTGAGCCCAATGTGCGCAGCGACTCGCCTCGAAGGGAATCCTAATCATGAACCGTTCCAAGCTAGGGTCGTCATAAATGGCGGCCATTATGACTACACAACGTGTTAGAAGAAGTAATTAACTACACTCAGGAACAAGAATTATCCCCTTACCAGGATTCGGCAAGAAGAGTTTTTCTGGCAAATAATACGGTACACAATTTCAAAAGTTTCTATTTAGTACTTACCAGTAGCGCGAGAAATTAAAAAGAGCTATTAGAAACAATATAAATGATTGTTAACGCCGTAAGAAAGCGAAACCTATAAAAGAAGAATCATGGGCTTCTAAGCCCCTCCCCTCTCGCAACGTTAGGATTAAGATGCAGTGCATCTTAAACATGTTGCAGAGCAGTGGAGGTTCCCAGGCTTACAGACGTCAGCAGCTGGAAGCACGGTGAATTGCCTCAGAAGTTCCTGTTTTTCTGACTTAACGTAAACATTATGCCTTCGCTCGGCATGAATGTATTTTTATTCGTGCCCATAGGCCACGAGCCTCCAAGCACATTCGTGTCATACCAGGGATATGTAACTCTCCCTACAGCCACACCTCATTTTCTGACCTATTCTCACTTCCCTCATATGCTTCTAATGCAACGACAGACTAGCATCCGGATACGAAACTTTTCCGGGAACCTCTCAGCAAATTCAATAACAGAGAGCAAATCCACTATTTTGAAAATGTAGATATTTTAAAACTAAATTATCATTGATGTTACAAAATCTCGTCTTGTTATACGAAATTCTTAATTACAAAATTAACTCAGTATTACTCAAATCCCTTTCATTTCCCCTTTGTCTCTAGCTTTTATTCTAAAATTGAACATATCCTATCAACCGTACATTACAAAATTGGAAACAATATACACACAGTAATTTATTAAAAAGAATAGTCTTAACTTTCTTTTTCATCGTTTGCCATTGTAGGTGACATTACCCAGATTAATTTTTCACATCAAATAACTCATCAAATCATGTATAAAATCTAATAACAAACATATTGTAAATCCACATCAAAAACCCGGTTGCTGAGAGCTTTCTGGCCAAGTAGGAATTTTTATCGCATTCTTTTGTTACCTGCTGTGTTGTTGGTACGATCAACACCAAACACGGACTCTTGCCCACTGCTCGTAGCTGCTTTCCAGGCCAGAAGCGTAAAAATCTGAAGCAGGCACAAATCTGAAATGTAACAGTTGAATTAATTGTCCCTGAGTAGACTAATTATCAAGCCTATCGTGGAATGGCCTATGAAACTGGAAGTAGCATCCACTCTGCCACAAGCCAAAAAAACAACGTGATGGGAATGTTTTCTGATTCGTCCAAAACTGCGTTTGCCTGAAAATATTTACAGGATGAGTCTTTTCAAGTGTAAAACTGGTGGTGCTAAAACAGCACGTACTTTCTCGCCCGTACATTCACGTAAAATTAGGCGAAAAATACTCAAATTTTCGAAAACTTTCACATGACCTTATTTCAAAACGTATCTTTAAGGAACTGAATTCATTAAGGGAAAATCTCTATCTTAATCTTTGTACTTGTAGGAAGTCGTCGGAAAAATTTTGAAATTTTGCAAATCTACAAAAATCAGAGTTTTCAATAAAAACGAGACACATTCACTTGAATGTCCTTTACAAAATTCATAACAAATTTAATGAAAAACATTGGAGCAATTTTTTTGAAAATGTCCCAGGGGCTACATTTAACTACCCCACAAAATTAAAATATTGATTTAAAATACAAGGGGCCGCGACATCAGCCTCATCGCTTGGGGAATATCATTTTTTAAGAACGGCTGGACGGTTTTGCCGCTAGCGTTCACAGACGGACGGACGGACGTACACACTTTACTTCGATTTTTCATTATCAAAGACCCATTGAACATGGATTCTGGCTACTCCACGTGTTAAAGGATTTGTTTTCTAAATTTAACAACCGGATTTATCATTTTTTTTCTTAACCAGGGCCCTGTGATATGAGTTTTTCTGCCTAAAATTCGCCGTTTTCCGCGCAGTTTTACATAACTTTCTCTCTACTGCCTAAGTGGTAGCAAGAAACTAAAACACACCCGCATGGTCCTCATAATATTAGTAATAAGTATGTCCTTTACGGTTTTGGCCTCAGAAGCACAGAATTGCAGTGAAAGATTTTGATTTTTCCCATTCGTTACAGTCTGTATATACCACCGAAAGTGCATTTCCAAGACTCGAGCGGCTGTTAAAGGCAGGGGAGATCATTAGTATCATATGTGCACCAAATTTCCGTTAATTCACACATTTCCATTTTTCTACATTTGTATACGAAAATTGTAGTTTTTTCTTCGTCAATTTTATATCCTTGACTGTTCGACTCACAGTAACATATAACTCACTATATATGGCAATTTTAGGAGAGAAATCGTCAAGAAACTACTGCACAGAAATGAAACACTTTTCAGCAAAATGTTAAAAAAACATTTGTTTATCTAACTGAAAATAGACGACAGAGTATACTTTTACCACGTGAAATGACTCTCCCGGTATTTCTAAGTGATAATCTTTCTATGAGTTTACATTAGCGCAATTAACTCATTGTGTTGTCGTGTGTTCATCTTACCAGAAATGAAAAAGTGTCCTGCGCCATCTTCGTCGTTGGTAAGAATGTTTCTTGTTGCTCACTGGGAGCGCATATATAGCGACAACTACAGTGAACTCAATTCCTCATCTCCTCTTCAAAACGAACATTCACTTTTTATTCTGACGATAGGGTTATCGAACGAGGTTAAACCTCTCGATTTTTGAGGCACACACATTGACCTGCGAGAAATCTTGTCCTGAATCTGAAAAAACACTTATCAATTGCACTACTCCATACTGATCTCGGAGTAGTATTTTATCTCTGTACGCAAACGAGGGCACAACGAGGAAAAATCAATTGTCGACCAAATGTCTATCTCTCCATCCGCTCCCCTGAGGTTAACTCCCCTGAGATTGTGAGCTGTTGATACTGACACTTGACGAACGTGATTTTTACGTCGTGTGTTGTAATTATAAATATCACTTTTGACAAATATGACAGATTCATAAATATATAGACCATATCTGAGGCGGTAATGTACATTTGCAAAATACACGCAACGAGCTGCATGAAGGCTGATAGAATTTGAAAGAATTCTGAATGAGTAACATAATGAACTTAATTTAGTGTTTCTTTATATGTACATTCCATTTGATGTTTGACTGAATTGAGAGACCCAGAAATATTGTTACCTGAAAATCAGCTAATTGCATATTATTCATTTTCAATGGAGCACGCGATTGCTGATTTGAAATACAAAAATACATTGAAACTGTTTTTCCTTCATTAACTATTAATTTGTTATTAAAAAACAATTTGAATTTTCTAAAATCATACTATTTATTGTTTCTTTTTTGCAAAGAACATTCGTGTCATCGGCAAACAGAACCGTTCTTCTGTTTTTAATAGACGAGGGCATATCGTTTACGTATAACAGAAGAGGATAGGACCTAAGATCGAGCCTTGTGGGATCCCATATTCAATTTGGTAAACAATTAGAAAGATAAGTAAATAATGTCCTGTCGTGCCAGTACGGTATTTTTACTCTTTGAGATCGATGTTTACTGTACGAGGCTATCCAATCTAGGGCGATACCACGAATTCCATAAGAAGGTAATTTTAATAGCAAGATGTTATGGTCAATAAGTCAAAAGCTTTCGAAAGATCTAAAAATATTCCAATGGATGCTTAATTTTGGTCCATGGATGAAGCAACATATTTAAGAAAAGAAAAAAATGGCAGTTTCCGTAGGATTTCTTTACTGTAGAGAATTTTCGTCTCATTCGCAAAGAGAACTTAACTTCATTTTCAAATCGTCGAGGGTATATCGTTTACGAATAGTAGGAGTAGAAGAAAGCCTAAAATCGATTTCTGCGGTACTCCACATGCAATTGGCAAAGAATCAGAAAGGTGAGTACATAATGTCTCATTATTCCAGTAAGGCATTTCTACTCTCTGAGATCGTTGTTTAAGGTACGAACATAACCAATCTAGAGCAATACTACCAATTCCATACGAAGGTAATTTTAAAAGTAAAATGTTATGATCAATGACGTCAAAAGCTTTTGAAAGATCTTAAAAATTTCCAATATGTGCTTTGTTTTGATCCATGGATAAAACGACATCGTTAAGAAAAGAAAATATTGCTGTTTTCGTAGATTCGGATTTTCGAAACCCAGGTTGGCAATCTGAAAACGCGTCTTGTTTTCTAACAAAGGTTTCCATTCATACGTAAAATAATATCTCTAATATTTTTGTAAAAAAAACGACAAAATGACGATAATTTTGAACTTCATTTTTGTTACCTTTTTAGAAAAACGGCTTAATCATAGCTGCTCTTCAAATATCGGGGAAAATTCCTGTACATAAGGATACATTAAATATATGAGGTAATGGGTGTATTATGGCGGGCATACAAGTCTTTAACAAACAATCCGGAAATTCGTCTAAACAGGACGAATATTTTTTTGTCTACTGTTTTTATTTTGAAAATACGATAGGAAGAAGTTTCAGAAATGAACATCGTGTCTAAAATTTTTGGGGCATCGTCTGATGTTGAATTTTGTGGTTGAAGACCCTTAGTGAGATCGGCAGCAATTCTTGAAAAGTATTGGTTAAGGATACTAGCTACTGTTGCAAGATCGTTCACGTTTCAATCGTTATCTTTTAAAGCAACATTTTCTACAATGTTTCTAGTTGATTTGCTCGATTTTTTTACGACATTCTACATTATCGCATTTTTTGGGGGTGTAACCGATTATGATTATGGCATTTTAATTCTTGTTATAGCTCACAGTTATACTGAGGTTTGAAGACCTATTAAAACAATTTTTGCCCACTCAATGAGAAGTCACGCAATTCACATCAAATCGTAGTGCATAGTGGCATATGTATTTTTGTAGTATCCGATTGTGGTGGTGCGAGATTAATCTCAAGATAAAGATCACTAAAACCCGGATTCTGACCACTCAGCGTGTTAGAGGAAGTAATTTGATATATAGAGGGAATATGTTTATCCACTTTCTCGTTACCAGGGCTCCAAATGAAGATTTTTTTCTTTAGACAAATTTTGGACTTTAAACGCAACATTACAATACTTTCCCTTTACTATGAAAGTACGTAGTAAAGTACGAAATAAAAAACAAAACCAGTATAAATCGTTTCTACCTCATTTGTTTTCTATTGTTCCATCACAATTTTTTGTTTGTTCCAAAAAATAGTTGACTGCACCCACGCTTTAGGATCTGAAAGGCAGACGGTCAAAGGGACAGACGAACTTTGAGACGGACAGAGAGGTGGAAGCGCGAAAGGAAATACGGAGGCCCGAGCGGAGAGTCGCAAGGACGGACGCACGAGAGGACGGAGAAGGCGACGAATGGATGAAGACACGAATGGACGAAGAAATGAACGGATAAAGAGACGAAAGGACGAAAAGACGAACGGATGGAGATACCACGGTTGCTGTCACAGTGATTATAGCAACCGCCGAGGCAAGCCGCACACTGGTGGCTGAGACGCATTAAAAGGTGACCTAATTCACTTCAATGGCCGGCGTTCGCGCGCGGTACGTGGCCCGCTCCTGCATTCACCTGCTACAGAACAGAGAAACGATGGAAAACTACCGAACAGAACAGCCGGCCACTAGAATTCCCCTCTAGACAGCGTCTGAATGCGACCTAGCTCTTTAGCTGTCGAAAATCATGCCACCGTCTGGACTTTAACCGTAGGATCTGCCGAACAAAGAAACTGCTGTTACTTCAGTTGTTGACCTGAACTAACTCAGCCGAAATAATACCTTGTTGCTTCTTAAAAGTTAAGGTGTTAACATAAATCAATAATTTTATACTTATAAGCTGCTTCTAAATGAAAGAGATGAGTCATGTTTCTCTAGTGAAACAATATTTCATTGTATCTGTGACGATGGTGTAGAGAATACAGATTATGCTTTTTCATAATTTGTCGATTTCCAGTCAAGTATTACATGTCATACTGTAATTATATTTGTATCTATATTTCCTATGAGGGCACCTCTGCACATATTTCATGCTTTTTCACAAACACTTTATTTATAAGTCATTTGCCATGTCTTTGCTAACGAAGCTGGAACCATGCAATTTCTGCGCTGCCACTGCAGACGGAGGAAGGCAGGTCACAGTCGCTGACCTCCACATTTGGGCCTCCGTGACGAATCCCGGGAAAACCCCGGTGCCTACTGGGGTTGCCAACAATGTTCATGTAAAAGGGAGGACACTCGATAAGAAAAAACACACGCATCAACATATTTCTTTTTTTAAATATTTATTTTTAAACTAACATCAGCTCTTCTAGTTAATTCGTTCTTCTCTCCATTTGCGATTCAAGTGTACAATTAGTTCACAAAATGCAGATGAAGATGATCTGAGCGTCCTTTTTTTATTTTAGTCGGTAGACAGAGACACTATCATGCATGTGTGTGTCAGCGTTCAGAAAAAGGATATTCATGTTTACTATACTTATTACCATGTTTATTATTTATGCTTGTGAATATTACACGGAGAATTCCGCATCCCATTTAAATAACTCTAATGAGCTCTCATATAGTTCTGACTAGTGTATAATCCCGCCACATTCCACTTTCCATTCATGTATACACTAAGCCAGACAATAAGGATAGAAGCACGTTGTATTACAACACTAAGGCTGAATATGAATAGAAAGCTAGTGGTGCTAAAACAGCACTATTTTCTCGTCCGTACTTTCACGGAAAAGTACACGAAAAGTACTCAAACTTTTTGGAAAAAATTGTACCAGATCTTATTTAAAAATCTATTTGTAAGGAACAGATTTCATTTATGGAAAAAATCTCTATCTTCATGATTGTAGTTGTAGGAAGACACCGAAAAAGTTGAATTTTTCGAAAATTCAGAGGTTTCTCTAATAGTTTCGTAACATGATATCACGTGATGGTTCAGATCCTTACGTAGATCAAATGACACGCGCACAAATACTTTTTTTACGAACTTGATACTTGAGGAAAACGTTCGAAAGTTTGTTGGTTGTACCGACCGTTGTGCTATCTCTGTTAAAACTCTCACACTGTATGAATTTATATTCTTTTAGTGCATGAACATTATAAATCCATCACGAAGAACGTCCATTAATGTTTCAGTTTTAATAGTGAGGATTTCTTTATCTCATTGAAGATTCGAAAAACGTTATTTAAGTTTCGAACTCTACTGGTACATATTCCTTCTGTAATTGACAGTAAGGCACTGTACTCGTAAGTAGCACGCAAAAGATGGTTCATAGCATCAACTGATGCCAATGCAGTGCCTCTGACAGGAAGGTGGTAGGGTTTGAGTCCCGATGCTAGCAGGATTTTCTAAACTTAAAAAATAGCTAGATCGAATTCAGCAGCTGTGTGGAGGAAAATTCCAGCGGCCGGCTGCTCTGATTGGTAGTTTTCTGTGGTTTCTTCTATCCATGCGAATGCCGGAGTAGTGCCCTAACAAAGGGTCACAGACCGCACGCGATCTTTCCTTCCTCTTCCTTGTCCTATTCCCACCTCTTACACATAACACTCATGCACTACATTACCGCACGTGTAAGCAGACCAGTCTGGAGCTTTTTTTATTTGTGTATTTTTTACAATTAGTTTTATATTGCCACTTGGTGGCTTTGACAAAATAGGTCAAATGTCCTGGCGAGTCCATGAGCTACGCTTCTACCTGCACACCTAAATCGTCTTACGTGTATATTTATATCTCTATTTTTTTAGGACATTTATTACTTTACACAAAATTAACCTGTTTTATATGTAAATAAACCCTTTAAATCTAAATGCTTAACTATATTAATTACTCCATTTTTTCATCCTTCTCTTAGCCGCATATAGATATTACTGGGCGTTACCGTCCTTCGTTCAGGAATCCGAGTGGTCAACTACTAAAACATCAAAACACTTTTCACAATTTCATATTACATGTTACATATTTACTATTATATTACATGTTTATAATTCTTAGTTTTGTCATTATTAGAAAAAACCAGAATCAGAGAATAATCCCTATTGAGAAAATAAGTTAATTGGTGGATATTTACATAAAATTACATCTATCATTTATGATATTCATTTTATGATACAAATTTCAGCTGAATACCACGCTGGGGCATTGGAGGTACTGCCCTTGGGTAAAGTTATCTCTTGTTTAGTGACTTCTTCCTCTGCTATTTGAAAGTATTGTTCGTTTTGGACAATTCCGATTCGATTTGTAAAATTTTCAATTTCCTTGAATGTCCTTTCAATTAATAATAAATTAGGCAAGGTTTCCACTGTCAGCTCAGTTCCATTTTGTGTTTCTATCTCGAACCGCAGCCTAGCGCACTCGGGGCTTTCACACAATAAGTGAACAGCGGTCTCCTCGTCTCCGCAGTCGTCGTCCGTCGCATTTGGGAGGATCAATTAGGCTAAGATTGAGTAACTTGGCTTTAAACGACTGGTGATGCCCACTGGTGATAAGAGTTAACGTCCTAGACGGCTTAAATGCCTAAAATCCCTTCTATATGGTACCCGATGCATAAGCATCTCTGCCTGTATCACCATTCTCCCACCAGTTTTGTCACGTTGCCACTGCATTTACATATAACAACTTAAATGCCTGACCTCTTAAATTTATTTTACTACAATCTCAGAAATATGAATTATCACTGTGTCTATTTACATATCTCGCAGCTGCGATCTGAACCTCAAGACCGAGAGGAAGCTCTCCAGAAGCGACTTGTAGCGTTGAAGTAGCGGTTGTTCGTTATGCTCGGCAAATAGCCAATAATGCCGCTCTTTGAGCCTTTCCCAGTTCTCTCTTGACATGTACTTAGTGCTCTCTCTAGCCCAAGCTGAAGCACAATGCATAATGATAGACAAAATAGCTCCTTCGTAAATCATCGATAGTGCCTTTTTATTAATAAGTCCTTGTGATCCTTCTTTTCTTCGCTTCATAAACAAAGATTTCGCCTTGAAACATGCTCTAGCAACGTGTGCAATAAGTTTCGGTTTAGGGACTATGTCGTTCCCTCAATAATACTGGAGCTAAGTAACTTGTATATTTTCTGTTACGTTCAGGAAATGAGATATTTTCGATCGGCTAAAAATAACTTTTTTCCATCTAACTTTGTACTTGTGGTGAAACTCTTCATACAGTTCAAATGCCTTTCCCAAAAATTATCTTCCAGCTTCTTAGCGGCGTGACGCCTCACTCGTCACGTCAGCCCGTGTAGAGCGGAAGTCCCAGGCTGCAGCTTCCCTTGCTCGGCCGTCATCAATGTTAGATCCAATTCCCTTTGAAGTTTGTCCAATTCGAATGTACGGCTGAAAGTTTGTAAGTGGCTAGGTTGATTTATGTCAAACAACACATATCTCATGACCATAGCCAAGACATATTCTCCTCGGGAGTCCTGCAGGACTTACTCGTAGGACTTGGCATTGGCGTACATTCCTACCACAAGTGTTATAATTCTATTGGTCGCTCTGAAGACGACTTCCAGTCTACCACAAATTGGCTCTATTGATTCTGTGGGCGCCATATACGCTGAAACAAATCTTACAAACTGTGAATCAGTTGATATATCACAAACCACCAAATCACGAATAGTAATTTTCCTAAATCAAGTACTTGCATTTTCGGATAATTAATCAGAATTGCAGCTCTTTTTCTATAACGCCCGCCAGATTGTACCTCCCGAATAGAGCGATGCAAGCCGGCGACATTACCTTGAATCGTGTAGGGTTCTTGTAGAAAGATGTCTGGAGCATGTTTAGTATTACACAATTTCTCGGTAGTAGCCACTGCGGCTAGACCCCTACCTGCATTCATTTGCAGAACTTTAAAGTCCATAGTCAGTTCTAGCTATTTATAACTCTGTGGCTGTTTTTATTTCACTTCTCACTGAAGTCTTTATGCCCTGTGTCTCGCCTTTTTGATATCGCAAAGTTTGCATACTTAGTTATTGCATTTTCCTGCGCCAAAACCGCAGTCATATCAGCAAACGATCGTCCTTTCGAATCACAATATTTCCAAATTCTTGGCAGCACTTCCAGCAACCAACTGGTGTGGAGTTTTGCTTCTTGATCCTTCCCCATTTTAAAAAGGGCCCTTTTGTCTCTCGCATTTTCTTCAAGTTCGGTACCTTTAAAATTCCTCTTGATAATATTATCAATAGTTTGTTTTTCATCTGCAGTTCTTGGAGCGCCATGAATAATCACCATTGGAAGAAATTTTCTGTTTTCTTTCACCTCTACCTTCTCAGAGGTCTTAATTTCTTTTTGTATCGTTTTTAATGCGTTCTGGCCCGCAGCCTCAACCACGAGTATACCGCTTTTTGCGCTTTATCTTGTCTTGTTGATATTGATCTCTTCCCCGTTACCTTCTGTTCTACCTCATCTATCATGCCTTGGTAGGTTAATTGTCCTATTTTGGCCTCACAGTTATGAGGTTTTCTTGGTTCTTGCCTACTCTTCTCTTGGGTTTTAATATTTCTGAGATTAGGCTTAGTTGGCTTAGCAGCAACTGCTTCATACAATGAATTATTGAAGACCATTGTTTGTGTTTTCTCATGAATAGGGTTGACAACAGCTTCCACAGTCGCAAATACTCTTCTTTCAACGTCTTCTAATGTAAATGAGAGCTTCATAGCTTTGATAAATAGCCCTTTGCATTGTCTTAATGTTGGCAAGATTAGATCATTTTCTTGTGCATTAATCTTAGAATCTTTCTTTGTCAAAAATTGGATCATTTCGTCGCAGGCATAGATTCCGTCTTCTCTCTTATCTGTCCCTTTTTCTATGGTGTCCCCTCTTAGCCGCTTCTGCCTTTCGGCAGTCACGTTGCGCGGCCCTAAAGCACTTGGAGCCGGGGAAAAACCACATTCTCTCACATTCTTTGGAGTCTGGTCCTCGACTGATACGACTGGGACCTCTTCATCAGAATTCTGACTATTCATATTGCACAGAAAAACGTCCCCCGGAAGGTGCACCACCCGACAGGGAGAGTAGCGTCTGGCTTATGGCTCAGAAAAATACTCCAGAACCCTTGTGGCGCTAGGGCCAAGAGATGGTTTGGTGCTTAGATTTTCTCTCGACTGGGGCGGAGCCCTACTGGCGGGAGATACCTAGTTAAGGAAATCCCTGCAAGCCAGATCTCGCCATCCAGCGGGGGAAAGATCGCCTCCAGCCCCTGAAATAAATCATACACTACACTTATGTGTCTAATGACCTTGGCAATTGGCGCGCTCGGAAACACCAATTAATCAATAGTAGGTAGCGTCTTAATGACGACTACCACTCGTTCCCTACCTTCTGATATAATTTTTATTGAAGTTTTCATCCTCTGCTATCAGCCTTGGAGACGTAGTTTCATTTTTCATAGTTCACTGAATTATTTTCGGGTTTGTATAAATGGGTTTGAGAAGGAACTAGCGATTCTGAACTCTAATTCTATTTTGGAAGAATGTACCACACAATGTTTCAGCGCGTCGCATCGTAGCTGCAGTTTTTACTTGGTTGTACTATACTAGTATATAGGTAAAAAATTAAAACACAATCTTCAGAAAATCTGACCAACGTTTGACGAAAGTACATGTTTTGGGGATCCCTGATACTGAAAATATGTTTCCTCTATCACGGGTCTGTCCACCTCATGGCCCGTCCGTGGACAAGCGTCGAATCAGTGATTTCTGTCAAATATGACTTATTCTCCGGTGGAAACATGTTTTCAGCCAATACTGATATCTATGACTATAACACTCCACGTAGTAATCGCAATAATCAAGTTTCAGTATCAAAGGCTCACCACAAAACTCCACATAAAATATATGTACCGCATTTTACAACAAATTGCCATATGACTTTAAATGATTAAAATCGATACACAAGTTTAAGTGCCAAGTAAAATATTTTCATCTGTATAACTGTTTCAATACAATTAGAAAATAATTCATATTCCGAGCATTAAAGAAAAGTAGTATTTATGTAAACGATGATATTTAATTTATTCCTCACCATTTGTAGTGATTCACTCTAAAAGAATAAATGTGCCCGTAACATGTATTTTACCTTAGCTTTGGGGTCAATGACTCCCATTTCGATCACGTTTTTTGTCCAGTTTCCCTGATCCTCTGAGAAAAGTCTGAGATGCTCCAGCTTTTGCTTCTGGACATGAATGTAGCTTCACTATCTGTGCATATTCCATTGCATCCTTGAATTCAGTGGGGAATGTAATTATTCAAATAACCATTCTCCATGCTCTCGTGGCAGTAAGTCGATTCTGACACGGTCATGATAATTTTAAAAAACTGTAGCTGATCAGAATTTGTAAATAATTTTCATTTCAAGCGAGCGAATATTTTCATGCTTATTCCTCTCAAAATCGCTCGTGCCTACCTTTATTCATAATTCAACTAAATATGTATATGAGTTAGTTCAGAGATCCCAAAAAATATGACTTTTGATTATGCACATTGGCGTTCTCATTTGTACAATCTGACTATCTTACTGATATAACTTCACGTGAATCCTGACCGCCCAAGTTTGGCCTTGGTTCTAAAAAGGTCCCGGTGTCTTCTCTTGGACACCTCGCCAAGCGAGAGACTTGAACGATATAATAATAATAATAATAATAATAATAATAATAATAATAATAATAATAATAATAATAATAATAATAATAATAATAATAATAATAATAATAATAATAATACCGAGCGAAGTGGCTCAGTGCGTAGCGCACTGACTTCGTAATCGGGAGGTCCGGTTCGATTCCCGGGCCGGCCATCCTGACCGGGGTTTTCGTGGTTTCCCTCGGTCATGGGGGCGAATGCTGGGATGGTTCCAAAAGTCCACGATCACCTATCACCTCCTAATCCATTCCTATCATCTTTCATCTTTCATACCCCCGGGCTAACAACCATGAGGGATAAAAATCGGATCCAGCTAAATGCTGGTCCCCCCTAAGAATTGTTGCAAGCACCTGCTACCGCGATAATAAATAAAAACTGAGCCACGGTAAATGCAGGATGCTTGCTTGCGTGGTCCTAGTCGGCCGATTAACGAAAATAATAATAATAATAATAATAATAATAATAATAATAATAATAATAATAATAATAATAATAAGAAGAAGAAGAAGAAGAAGAAGAAGAAGAAGAAGTATAATAAATTTAAATTATTATAATTTAATTTCACAATAATTAACAAGATAAGAAAAAAATTAATATTTTTTTAATGAAAGAAAGATAGTACATAATATTTTGCCCCTAATTATTTATGCTATCCAGTTCTGATACAGTTCTGACGCGAAATTTGGTATTTCTCACCTTTGCGATGACGACAGCATGTGTTGGCCGAAACATTCGACAGCCTATTTTAGGAGTTCCAACCACGTCCTCGTCAGGTCCTCCCGAACGGTGACACCAGTTTTCTTCAGATTTCTTTTTTTATTATTCACACATTGAATTGAATTTGCCTTATTTTACGTGGCGAGACTCGGGCCATCAGGCCCGCTCTTCCGTCTGACCACGCAAATTTCGCTACGCTCCTTTCATCAACTAGCAGAGAAAGGAGGTATTTCTTGGGCGAGAAACAGGCGATTTTGAATTTAGCTCAGAGGCGTCATTTAGACTTGAGGATCTTTTACATGTAAGTAAATCTACTAACATGGGACAGCCGGCTTTACTTCCCCTCCGAAGGAAGGCGTACGAAGGACTTTGTCGCCCTAAAAATCCACGGCTTCGATCGGGTTTCAACCCGCGAGCTTGGGTATAACAGTCCGGTACGCTAACCGTCACACCATCGCCGCCGCAATCACACCATCGCCGCCGCCCATTTCGCCACACCATCGCCAAACATTTCCCGGCGCTTCCTATAACTGGTGAATTTTTCAATTATAGGTCGAGTACTATCATTGGTTTTTCGGCCAACTCGATGGCTGCGATCAATATCACTTAGCTCTAATTGGGCTCTTATCTTTTCGGCAGCATTCATTGCAATGCAGTTGGTGTCCTCGCCATCACACACGGATTCACCAAATATTCTTAGCCAGTTTCGACACTGGTACACCTCAAGTTCGTCAGCTTGCTCTGCCAGTGCTAAGTTTGCGATCATCGATCTCCTTGGTCTTCTGTACCATTTTTTCTTCATAATGAGAAACTAATACCTCCATTTTTTTTCATTGCTTCACAAATAACCTGTGCAATTTTGCTCATGAAAACATCCGAAGTCAGGATGCTTTCAATAAGCAAAGCAGAGACAGCGTCGTTAGTTATGTCGTTACGTGTGGCCATGTTATCGAATTAATAGATGTGAAAAAACTTATTTAACACGAGAAATCACTTTTAAAAATTAAAAGTATTGACCATATATTAAAAATATAGAGGTTTTACTTAACTTACACCAAGCAGACACTGGCGTTGTGTGTGACACTCTTCACTTACGATCCTACTGCTGAATAAAACTACCTGCAGCAACGCTCACTAAAAATTACCTGTGGTGATTGTCGGACCGCTTAGGAAATATGTCCTCGCAGCTCGGAGATCATAGCACCACTGTAGATTATCTGCATATATATATATATATATATATATATATATATATATATATATCATTTCAATGTTTTTTGTTTTCTTTCATAATGTGCTGCATTACTTGCCATTTGCACAATTCAATAAGGCACCTTTCGTGTGCCCACTGGAAAGATTTCAGCCTTTTCGTCCTAATTGATTTTTCGCAAAACAGAAGGCGGTTTTTATCAGATGATAAAATGATAGCATTGATTATATCTTGATGGTGAAGTTAGCATTGAGTTAAAACAAAATTTTTTTGAAAAATTATTCTTAATGTTTATCCGTATACCACTTTTTTCCAAAATTGTGGTATAAATGACAAATTTTGTACTAAATGTTCTATGTATTCAATGAATTTTATTTATTTTTAATATTCTAGATTATATTGCCGTTAATTAGCGTAATCTGTACATCTCTATTACAAACTGTACGCCACAAATCGAATTCATTTCTCAAACGATGCATGTCTAAAGGAAAATCATTAATTTGTCAAGAGTTGCACTATGTTGCAGCTGGAACTTATTGGAATGATTAATAATAACGTACAAACAGAATTAGCCGTGCATCAATCACGTAAAATCCCTTCGATTTTTTCAGTCAATTCAAATTTTGAAGTTTTTTTCAATAGAACTAAAATTCTCAGCAATGGATAAAGTGGCAATTTTTAGGATCTGTAAATTGAATTGGGCATTAAAAATAATTACTATGAAAAATACATTCATGGAGGATAACAAAACGAACAATTTCAAAGAAAACAGAACAAATATGCAAAGACAGCACACTACAAAACTTTACCATGGCTCGATGGCACTCACTTCGGCTCGGAGACCGAACGGTGAAGTACCAACTTCAGAAGTGTGTCTCGCGATAGGGGGCCAACAATCAACAAAATGAGTGCAAAACAGTTAACTTTGGAGTGTTTATTTGATCATGTGGTGCCTACTGAGATCATTTAGGAAAGTTGAAAAATGTCATTTTGGCCACAGAATCGGGTCCCAGAAACCATAGTGTATTGTCTGGACCAGGGCTTTCCAACTGGCGGCAGCGAGCGGGTTGCATGCGGCCCGCCGGACCTTTTTGTGTGGCCCGCGCCTGCTTTGAAAAATTGTATTACACCATCCAATTACAACGTTTTTTTAGTTATTCTGTTATGCATTTTTATAATTATTACATAACTGTAATTATAAATGTGAAATTTACCTCAACGGAGCTGAAAGTGGAAATAAATTCTTCGGTGAAGCTGAACGCCCTCAATCTTCTCATTGGACAATTGCACAATTCATGTTATTTTTATTTAATGATACATTAATTTATGTTCATAATAAAGTAATTTATGTTCATTAATAATGTTCAAATATATATATATATATATATTGAAACCCAGAATATGTGTTTCATTACACTAATTAAATCATTAGTGTAAGAATTCAATAGCTATTCTGGACTGCGCGGTGCGAGCGCCGGGCGCTGCGAGCAGCGGGCAGCCGGCAACGGTCGCCGCCGCCACCGGTGCCCGCTGGGAGGCGAGCGTGAGAACGGCGGGTACAAGCGTGGCAGCGCGCACGTGCAAAAAGTTCGTTAGTTGGATTGAGGCGGCCGCCGCCGAAGGATGTGCCGACGTGCGGCCGGCGAAGGAGACGTTAGCAGAGCGGCGACCAGTGCGGACGTGTAGCGAGGGCTCTCCGCTAGTGAATGGACGCATGTAATACGCGACATAGTTATGTGATTAGGAATCGCAAAGTAATGGACATGTAAACAGAACATTAGAAGTATCAGTATAGTAAAAGATTAGTGTTGGTCAAATAATTGACGTCGCTCTTCTTAGTTGGTGCGGAGGGAACATTCTTGAAAGCGTGCGGTACAGAACTGTGACCAGTATACGGAGTAGGCGGGGGTCGTGTAATTAAACCCACTAATGGACAGTGATTCGAAGAAGGTGCGCAGCCGAGGTATCAAGATCCTGTTCGGGGAAGAATTGTTGGAGCATCAGCCGTGGATGATCACCACGCCATCTGCTGCCGACGGCCCGCAGCAGTAGCAGAGGTCGACAACCCTGTCGGCACGAGCGGCTCGACGAACCTCATAGGTATTCAAACGGGGCCCCGAAGGTATGAAAGTTGTATTTTACTCTTAATCTTGGTACCAAGGCGGAGTATAAAAACGGTGTCTGATTATGTAAATAGTAACTTTGATTTAAAATAAATCTTGTCATAATTGTATTTCTATGTATGAATAACTTCCCCAACGTTGCACCGACTTACCCTAGGACCCATTCACGTAAAAGACACCCTATCTTAGTGTTATATTGCAGTGAAGATACCCGGCACCACCAGGTACGTCACAGCTGGCGCCCGAACAAGTGGATAACGTATAGTTAAGAAATGTGGCCTTAGGGAAGTTGGTGAAATGTTGGAAAATAATGTGCATGTAATTGATGTATAGCAGTGCAGGGTACAGATGAGAAGCAGGCAGTGAAGTGTATTATTGTAGACAACAAAAAGTAACAATACATGTGTTAGCAAAATATGCATAAGTCAAGTAAACATAATGAAATGTTGATAATTACAAAAATGTTGTTGCATAATTAATTACGGGCTGACATAGGCAATTATTTGTGAGCATCCAATATATAGTTAATATTGTAGTTACTGAGGTTATGAAGGCTATACATGTACATGTTACAAATAATATAATGTAATAGAATTCCAAATTTTGTAAGTCATATTAATAATATTTGAACTGCTTGGCAATTTTTTTTTATAACATGGAAATCAAAGAAATGGGGAAGTAGTAATAATTCTTATGAGAATATAAAGGTGGTTAATAGTGTTGTACAAATTATGCACAAAATTGTTTTTTTTTGCTGGGAACATTCACACAGTAGTGCATTATTTATTGGTGATGGTAAAGTGTGGGGAATTTATTAGAAAAGATACCAGGTTGGGAAATATATACCAGCAGTGTGAATGTTTGTTGTGAATATTTATATGATATTATTGAGGAAAATTCAGGGAGGAGATATGACATGCAAATGTGAATGATGATTATGTACATAATATAGCAATAAGTGCGTTGAAAAGTAATTTCAATTAATAAGGGATTTATTATAATCTGAAAGCATTTTTGTGTAATAGTATTAACGAGTCTATTAGCAGTGTATATGGGTTTCAATGGTAATAATATTATGTATTGTAAGGATTATGTTTATGCATTGGTAGGTGAGTGGAAATTTATATGGCTATTGAATTAGTGTTATTGTGTTTATGGTGGTGAGTGAGGCTTGTTCGGTATTAAGTAGCAATTGAAATAGGAGTGAATTAAACCATTCACGAAGAATATACAAGTGTTGTGGCGGATATAGTTACTTCATAGGATAACTGTGATATCGCTGGTAGGTGAGGCAAGTGGAAAATTTGTGCGGTATTTTAGTGTAGTGAGAATCGATCGGACAGCTCAAAGCAACAGAATGGAGGCGCAAAATGTAGTGCTGGACCGGGAAGAAAAGGCGGATGAAGTAGGGGAAATAGATGTAGGAATCGATAACAGCAGGTCATCGGAAAGTAGGGATAGTGGTATTGAAAGTCGGTTGGATGATACGTCAGGGGACAGCTTCAATAAAGATGTACAAATTACGTCAACTCCAATGAACCAGGCAGTAGGAAATCCGACTCGGGGAGGTGGGGACAATACCCATAACGACCCCATACAGATATTGATGAAGATGTTCGAACAACAGAGCAGGAAATTAGATGAAATAGGTGAACAGAATAGGATCGCAGAAGAACGGAGCAGGAAAACAGAAGAGCAGATTAAGAAAGCGGCAGAAGATCAGAAGAAAGCGGCAGAAGATCAGAAGAAAGCGGCAGAAGATCAGAAGAAAGCGGCAGAAGATCAGAAGAAGTTGATTGAAGAACTGTATGAGAAAGTAGACGAACAGAAATTATTTACAGAGGAGCAGATTAGGAAGTTGGCAGAAGAACAGAGTAGGAAATTAGACGAACAGAAATTATTCACAGAGGAACAGATTAGGAAGCTGGCGGAAGAACAGAATAGGAAATTAGATGCAATAGGGGGGCGAATAGAACGCGCCGAAGAACAAATTGAGTTAACGAAGAATGAGATGACTAAAATAGCGGAGCGGGTAGAAAGTCACGAGCAATGGACCACCGAAGAATTAGGGAAACAGAAAAAGGAGTTAGAATCCCAAGTAATCAATCTGGGGGGAGAATTAGAGAATAAGCTATATCAGCGATTAGATGATAGAACCGCTAAGCAGGACGAGAAAATTGAAAGGATACAATTGGGAGTCAAGGAAGAAATGCTGGAGAATAAGAGGGAATGCGAGGAGAAGGTTGTGTTATTACGAACAGAGATTGAACAAATAAAAGAATGCAAGGCATCCCCAATTGCAGCAAGCGGGACGGTACCATTTACCCCCCCAAGATCATTAAAATTTTCAGGAGACGGGAAAGAAAATCCATGCATATTTATGAAGGCAGCAGAACGACATCTAGATGTTATCAATACTTCGGAAAGGTGTAAAATTCAATTATTATATTTAATGTTAGAAGGCAACGCAAGGATATGGGCCGATACATTTGATAAGTTTCCCGAATCAGTAAAGGCATTTAAAGATCGATTCCTTGAGCGGTACTGGAATGAGGAAATTCAAATTAATTTTAAAATTAGCCTGATGAATAATCATTACAACCAGTCCATGGGAAGTTTGCGGGAATACGCAACAAGGCGTATTATGGAATACAAAACGCTATCCCTACCGATGAGCGATCAGGAAATAATATGTGTATTGACGAGACAGTTCCCAGTCACAGTGCAGAATCTGTTACGTAGTGTGCAGCACACCGACCTGGAAAGATTCCAGAATGTGTTAGGAGGGTACGACTTGACATTTGAAGGCGTACCAAAGAACAGAAATGAAGGGAATGTTAATATGGTTAGATCGGAACGTAACCAGGGGCAAGGGAATGATAGGAGCAACGATTACCAGAGAAACCAACGCGGAAGAGGGGGAGACGGATGGAGACCAGAGCCGGGGAACCAGAGACCGGACTGGAACAGATCTAATTCAAACCATACGGAGACGCGAGGCGGGGGCGGGAATGCACCCGACCGATTAGCACAGCCTAGCACAAGTAGTGATCAAGGACACTATTTAAACTAATAGAGTCCGCGGTGATAGGTGGCCCCATTGCGGACGCGGAAATCGATGATGTAAACGCGGTCTCCATAAACGCTATGCAGACGGTAACTCACGATACCCAACCGTGGCGGAGATGTAAGAACTCAGCGGTCAGAATCAGGAAATGTCCCACGATAATGATAGAATGTGAAGGTATAATTAAAGAAGCTTTAGTAGACACAGGGTGCACGACTACAGTAGTATCAGAGGAAATGTATGAGGAGTTAAAAGCAACAGGAAATGAGATAATGTGTTTGCCTATGAATAGGGCGTATGTGATTGGAGCCACTCAGAAGAAGTCAAGCCCCATCACAAAACAAATCATGTTTCGAGCCAAGATTGGCAACCAAGTATATGAGATGGTGGCCCTGGTAGTCAAAAAATTATTGTATTCGGTAATCATAGGGACGGATTTTCTGGTCGATCACAGAGCATTTATAGATCTAGAACGGCAAGTGGTGGAGCTGGGGAGCCAGGCGATAGGATTCGACTTGGGGATGGACGAAGAACACGAAGCATGTACGGGTGTAGTGGCTGACAATTCATTAGAAAAACGAAGCAAGATAATTGACGAATGGCATAGGAAGTCGATGGAAAGACTGGATAAGCATGGGGAAGAAATGAGAAGAATTACAGAAGAACGGAATAGGAAGCTCATCGGAATATGCGAAAAACCGTATGGGAAAGCGGAGGAACTGGATAGGAAAGATGAGGTGCTAAAATTTCAATTATACCATCAAGTAGATGCTAGGGTAGCGGCAGCAGACAGAAACGAGGGGATGACGAACCAAACCCATAAAGAAGTCAAGACAGCGGAGGGCAAAACGGTGGAGGTCCAAATCGAGGCCGAGGAGGATGTTTATAAAGTGAAAGTGAAAACGGAAGAGTTGAAGTTAATAATGAATGAAGAAGTGGACATGAAAATAGAAGAAATGGAGCGTATAATAGAAGAAGAAATCGTGGAAAATACACGAGGGTGCGAAGAGAAAATAGTACACGAAGAGGTTAAACAGGAAGAAGACGAGAAAATGCCGCCAAGTGTCAAGTATGGGGTGACACCAATTATGCCTCCAAAGTCGATGAAATCTCTGGGAGATGGGACGGAAAACCCTAAGGTAGTTATGCGAGCAGAAGAACGGCACCTAGCATCAAACAACATATTGGAAGGATATAAGGTCCAGTTATTACACTCAATTTTAGAAGAGAACGCCAGGACGTGGGCAGAGAATTTTGGTATATTTCCGGAATTTTTAAAGGTATTTGAAGACAAGATTTCCGTACGAAAACGGAGCGAAGAAACTCAAATAAACATCAAGAGCGACCAGAGGAATAGTTATTACAACTACATCACGGGAAATAGTAGTGGATACAGAATGAAGAGCATTATGGAACCAACAACATTAGTTGCTCCTATAAAATATCAAGGAATTAGTTGCATGTTAACGCAACAGTATCCTGTCACCGTGCAGAGCTTACTGGGCAGAGCAGATCATACCGATTTAGGAAGGGGTTTGAAGATATTGGAGAGGTACGAAGTCACCTTTGCAGACGCCCCAAAGCATGGGAATGAAGGAGATGTAGGCAGGTCCAAAATGGAGCGAAGTCAGGGGCGAGGGAAGAATGATGGTATAGTCAACCATTGGTACAAACGTAGAAGAGGTCGTAGCTGGAAATGGGACGACACTTACCAAGATGTGCCCAACACGCTGGAAGCTATGTCCTACAACTGTGATTTAGGAAATCAATGTCAGCAAAATGGGGATGAACCGTCATACAAGAAACAAAACATAGTAGGACACCACAAGCTTCAAATCGGAAACCTGGTCAACATGTATGGAAAATAGTGAAGTGTAAATAGTGTAATATTAGTGTTAATACAAGTAATTACATGTTAATTCGATTCTAAGTTATAAGTGTATATAGGGCGTCGAGGAATATGCAAAAGAGTGCAACCATCGGCAGTGACGATGTTACTAGTGTGAATTTTGTCCAGAAGCGGGAAAAATTCAAAAAAAGAAAGGGGGGGGTGATGAAACCCAGAATATGTGTTTCATTACACTAATTAAATCATTAGTGTAAGAATTCAATAGCTATTCTGGACTGCGCGGTGCGAGCGCCGGGCGCTGCGAGCAGCGGGCAGCCGGCAACGGTCGCCGCCGCCACCGGTGCCCGCTGGGAGGCGAGCGTGAGAACGGCGGGTACAAGCGTGGCAGCGCGCACGTGCAAAAAGTTCGTTAGTTGGATTGAGGCGGCCGCCGCCGAAGGATGTGCCGACGTGCGGCCGGCGAAGGAGACGTTAGCAGAGCGGCGACCAGTGCGGACGTGTAGCGAGGGCTCTCCGCTAGTGAATGGACGCATGTAATACGCGACATAGTTATGTGATTAGGAATCGCAAAGTAATGGACATGTAAACAGAACATTAGAAGTATCAGTATAGTAAAAGATTAGTGTTGGTCAAATAATTGACGTCGCTCTTCTTAGTTGGTGCGGAGGGAACATTCTTGAAAGCGTGCGGTACAGAACTGTGACCAGTATACGGAGTAGGCGGGGGTCGTGTAATTAAACCCACTAATGGACAGTGATTCGAAGAAGGTGCGCAGCCGAGGTATCAAGATCCTGTTCGGGGAAGAATTGTTGGAGCATCAGCCGTGGATGATCACCACGCCATCTGCTGCCGACGGCCCGCAGCAGTAGCAGAGGTCGACAACCCTGTCGGCACGAGCGGCTCGACGAACCTCATAGGTATTCAAACGGGGCCCCGAAGGTATGAAAGTTGTATTTTACTCTTAATCTTGGTACCAAGGCGGAGTATAAAAACGGTGTCTGATTATGTAAATAGTAACTTTGATTTAAAATAAATCTTGTCATAATTGTATTTCTATGTATGAATAACTTCCCCAACGTTGCACCGACTTACCCTAGGACCCATTCACGTAAAAGACACCCTATCTTAGTGTTATATTGCAGTGAAGATACCCGGCACCACCAGGTACGTCACAATATATATATATATATATATATATATGTGTGTGTGTGTGTGTGTGTGTGTGTGTGTGTATACACACACACATACATACATACAGGATAAGTCACGTAGCTTAAGCACCTCCTATAATTCACGGAAGTGCATCAGGGGATGGGGCTAATTGATACGTGTATTCATTTCTTATTTATCACTTGGGTTTTACGCGATATTTAAGGTAACTTTGTTATTTTCAAATCGAACTTAACTTCATTTTTCAGTCTATCATGACAAGGGGAAAAAGTTTAACCCAATGATATAAATATTTTTGTATGTTAGATAAGCATTTTTTTAAGTAATTTTGATTTTTTGCGACTAGTATTTAACGGATATTTTGAAAGTAAGTCTGCCACACAAGGCCACGCAGCGCTCCCCCTGCTAGTGCGCGCGTGGGGAAGGGAAGGGATCTGAGTTATTTGAAGATGGAAACATATTCCAAATATTCACAAAACTGTTGCAGTGTGGTTAGTATCAAGATCTCATGATACCCTGAAGTATGGCACTCCTTTAAATGAAGTTGAAAAAACGATCTTATTTCAATACTCAATACTTATGGCAAATCCGTATTTTCAATCCTTAGGTAATAAGGGAAAATTAAAAAATGCGAAAGGATGGAACGCAGGAGTGTAGGAAAAAACGGCAACAGCTGCAATATATATATATATATATATATATATATATATATATATATATATATATATTGTAATAATAGCCGTCTAATACACTAAACTAGCCCCACGTTGGGACCAGCCAAATGTAATGTGAGCGGGGGAGGCCGCCAGGTTCAGCTCCTGAAATGTGACTGGATGGAAGAGTTAGGAGGTCATGAATTAGCACAGAGTCATTTGTGACAAATAACAATTTATTCCTGGCACCAAGAGCTGCCAGGGAAGTTACATGTCGCAAAGGGCGACGCAAGTTTTTTTACTAAATCTACTCTGTGAACTGATTATCTTAATTACTAGTTATTAATTCCCTTAAGGCTAACATATTATGCTGACTCTTTGATGAAGCGTGCTATTCATCATTTAAGGTCTGCAGGGTCTGAGCGCGGCCACTTGCAATTTCTCGTCGTTACGATTGTTCTGCGAGACGGCTTCGTCTCGTAGTTTTTCACCAGTGGCTGCGTTGTCTCCGCGGGCGGGCCGAGGCGGCAGCCTCGAAGCAAAGGCGGCGGCAGTCCCGGGTCGCTGACCTTCAGCGGCGCGTCCTCTCTCGGCAGGTAGCGGCGCGTCTCCCTCTCGGCAGGTCGCCGGCTCGAGCAGGCTCAGTGGGGGCGAGTGGCCACGGGCGTTGACGTAACGCGGTGGGCTGTCAATCGGCCCGACGCGAGAGGCGGCAAAGGCTGGCGGGCCGATGCGGAAACGGCGCGGGATCCAGTAGTCTCCCGCCCGAGTTTCCTCCGCGACAAGTCCACTAGTCGCGTCCTAACTAATTCGATTCTGGGAAAGTCTTTCCCAAACTCGCGTCCCGATCGTAAGTAACTGAGTAATCGAGCGAATTTAGCAACCAAGAAGTATCTTGGAAGTATCTCGAAGTATCTCCGAAGTAGCTCTAAGTAACAAAAAATTAGCTCTCAAAAAATTCTTAGGAGCGTTCCGAAAAAATCTTAGAAGTCTGGCCGAAAAAATCTTAGAAGTGTCTTGATCTCCACTATGCATCACGTTTTTAAAAGAACTTCCTTTCCCCTTCCCAAAATGCTTCTAGCTCTGAATTTCTCCCTTCCCTCATGGCGAAGCTTCCCATTGGCTGAGGGTGGCTGCGTCGCAGAATTCTGATTAACCAATCATGTGGCAATTTTCCCGTATTTTTCCGTAGATTGTTCTCTGTCTGACACCAGCTTCTCTCTCTCGCTCGCTTCCCTTTGTCAGTTGTTCCAGGAGCTGCTCGCAGCTGTCTGGACACGTGCGCATGCAGAAGCGCATTTCACGGATCCTCGACGGTCGGCATGGGCTAATCGACAGCCTACTGTATTTAGTTTGTAAACAGCCCCTGCGGGAATTCGGGTGTCTAGTCCAGGCGTGTGCCAAGACGGGTGTGGGGGCGGGCATTGTTTGGAAGGGGATCAGTTGACTCGCTGAGAAAGGGTTTCGCTTACGACGTGTTGTAAATGCGTCGTCGTCTTAATTGACACCCGGCCAACCCCTTTGGGGGGCTCCGCCTTCCTTCCAGGGTGGTGGCAAAGAAAGTGGGCGCGAGGGTGCGTATTGTTCGACCGGGCTTCGGCCTGGGCCATTATGTCTATTTATGAGGGGGGCAATAAACGGTCCGCCTCTGAAAAGGAGGCTGAGTGCGGTCGGGGCGGGCCCCGCTGTCTAACGAAAGAAATCGTCGCGGCGAAGGCGGCGTCCCTTGACCCACTTCTTTCTCGACGCGAGCTATTTCCAGATGTAGAAATTATTTTGTTATTGGCGACGCCACAATAAAATTATATTAATTAATTAATTGGTGACGCCACAATATATATATATATATATATATATATATATATATATATATATATATATACTTTCATTGCTCAGCGCTATGATCGTGTGTTTTATTTTTCATCTTTAAACGTTATGGCAAACTTTACTCTTAGCTGTAAAGAAGAAGGCAAATCGATGTTGTTTGAAGGTTTGTTTTGTAATTATTGAATTTGGTTTTCTCACATTTCAATCCTCCTTACAGATCGGGTGATATATTTTAAATTTTGACGTTGTTCACATGCTTCTCCTGAAAGCGTGTGGGGCGGTAACTGCGTTAAAGTAATCTTTCTCGTCACAGGCTCTTTGAATTTTTAGCGTTGTTTGTAATTATTTCCAATTATCATCCCTGAATACCTTCACCAGAACTATGTAAAATGTAATATGGCGCGTCTGAGATTAAGACATCTTCAAAACGTTAAAACATCTTTCCACTATGGTAGGAAGTACAGTCTCTTAAGGCGACAGTGATGCCAAATGTGACGCTTTTCTGCTGTATTGCATTAACCAAAAGTTACGCGCTCGATTGTATCGACGAATACCGCAATGCGGCGGAGCGCTAGTTTAATACTAAATTAGTTAGTCTCGAAACTCTCCAATTATATGAATGCGTATTTTCTTCCCTTCCCTCACATCTAAACTATTCTCTTTTAGTAAAATATGAAAACTGGATTTCTTGAAATTGGGGAGATTATTGTCACGGTTCACTGCCGCAAGAATAAAATGAATGCACTTTCCTACGGATGGCATTTCTCAGGAAATCGTAATTTGCTTCCCTGCTATTGACGTGAATGCATCAGCTTTTCCTCATTTTATTGAGAGTTGTAATTGAACCACATGCACTTTGTTGTCTTGTTGCAAACTTACACCAAGTGTTGCCACTGTTTTGTCCACAATCCAGTGCACTGGTTTTCCTTAAAGTTTCCCTTTTACATTTTGTAAGCATTAATAATCATTTTTTTCCTCCACTATGGAGTACTTAACCACCCTTGCGCATTACAGTTGATGGATCACATAATCTAAATTAATTTTGGGAAGAAAAAGAATTTAAATTTAAAAAATTATAAATTATTAAGTTAGCCACTACCGAAAAATCAAAATGAAGAAAAGTAAACGAAATTACATTTAACTTTGGCGTGAATGAAACCATAACTCTAAAAAAACAACACAAATGCGTACTTTCTAAACACATTATGATGTAGCACCCGGAACACGTGGCACCGTGGCTGCGGCTGATCCAACAACTAAACGTATCGCTTCCAACAAAAATTAACAAATTCTAAGGATATTCACCAAGATTTGTTGTAAATTTATTATAGGTTCCAGGTGTAATTGTACTACTAATATAGGGGTTATAAAAAATGATGTTAATGAGGACTAAAAAGTTTGAATTTTTTAAACAGGAAGGGGTGTGCTGGATGTTCATTTACTGGAAAAGCCAGTAAGGTTCAGTTTCATACTAAACCTCAAAAGCGCCGTAGAAAAGTGACCGCCATTTTCAGCTATGAGCCGCCATCGTGCGAAATCCGTTAGACAGGTAAAGCGTAAGATATTAATAAATGTTTCAGAAAAAACTGTTTTCCGTGTTAAGAACGAAAATTGATCCTTGTACAATTTCTCACACGTTTTACAAATATTTCAACATTTAAAGAGTTAACAGAGAACTATGGACTATTTTACAAAACAGTCTCTAGTTATTTTAAAACGGAGATTTGCCCCCATAAACAGATTGATTTATAGAAACATTTTGATGAAACCAATTCCTTCCTCACTGACAGAGCAGCTCCAGAAAAGATTTTTGAGATATCCGTAAATAATGGATGGGCTACATTTAAATGAAATATGAAATTAAAGAAAACGTTTTTTATATTAAAACTGAATTACATAAAATTGTGAATTGGATACATGGTTATTAATAAGTAGTAATAGTGGCACTAGCTTAGATACACATTTTTTATTTTTATTTTTGAATTATATAACATCCCTTTATTTTACATTTTTGTATGACTTGCTGGAATTGAAAATAAAATGTTTAAGTAAGTAATATTAATATAAATTTTAACTAATTAACTTAACTTAAAATTAACTTAATTAACTTTGTGTACAAAGACAAAGAATATAAACAATCAATAACTTTGCAAAACTTATTATTCCAAAAACATCATGCATGTGTTGATGAATGATTACTGTTTCTACGGAATAAAGCTTTTAGAACATTGTGATCATTAAAATAATTTTAATATTAGGCAGGTACTGTATTTTAAAGAACACCTGAAGATGGATTTAAAAAGTTAGAATCTGAAATGGGTAATGTAAAATAAAAAACTATGGTAATTTTTTTTAAAATCTAAATTTAAGTAGAAAAGTTTAGTAATCTGATTGTAATTAAAGGTATCTACGATTAATTAATTTAAATGTCACTCTCATCTGTCAGTAGGAGTTTCTCTCAACAGCAATTTTTTCATGAACTGAGATTACCAATGTAATGGTTCCAATCATATGGTAAATCAGTGCTCTGTGACTAAATGTTCTTATTTATTTATTAATGTTCATTTATTTATTTGAATTGTAGATTGATTGATTGATTTATAATTAAAAAGAACAATATAAAACTGTATGCGGCATATTGGGGAGAAATATTATCTGCAAACTTCTTCTTGATCTCCAGAATCCCTTCTCTCATTCTTTTACTATAACATAGAAATATGGATAAAGGTATCTTCCATGCAATGTGATTGACAACTAGACATTGAACTAGACATTTTTACTCCCATGTAATAGGAATCTATGTATTTGCAGGAAATGTAGGAAATATGTAGGAAACTAACTGTAGATTTGATTTTACAGTTTTACTCAAGAAATAACTCACACCCACCTCAACTAGAAAAAAAGAGTTCTCAAATGCCCCATTACTGTCCGAAACCAAAGCTAGGGTCTATCTCAGAATTTCTCACTGAATTTCTGTAGCCACTTGGCAGTGTAGAATGCTAGTTGAAAGACTTTTCTAACTTATTGAGAATCATTATCCTCTGACATACATCAGCATGTGTTCAAATATTCCTATCCTCTTCAGGTCAGTATCCTTATATGCACGTAGATTACCTAATCCCAAACGTTGCTAATAAATACTAAAAAATCAGTAAAAATTTGTATTTATCAATGAAGATAAAAATAGTAAGAATATGATTAACTAGTTACAAAAGTTATGAGGTTAGTAATAAAAATCTTATAAATTTTTGCCAAATATTTACTTTCTGATTTTAATATTAAATTGCATTCACAGTTTCTAAAAAAGTACTTATTTGAGATGGCTGTACTCCCAAAATTAACAATCCATTGGAAAAGGAGTAAGGCTGCTGACACCAACCCACCATATATTGGCTCTTAGTCTAAAAAAGTTACCTCATGTCATGAAACTTTAGTTTCCCCTAAATACTTTGTTTTGGAGAATGTCTTATGTGTTTCATGGAAATTATTACTACTCGTTTTCTTTCACCTTTTTTTAGATATCTATGCAAGATTTATAAGTACATTTCATTTTTTCAGGATAGAGATGGGAATTCTCATGAAGGGTCAGATGATGATTCTGATAATACTATTCCTCATTCATGGCTTGGTCACAGAAACCTACTCAGACTCCTAGACCCCAGTTTCAGTGGAAATCATGAAGCATTTCTGGTAAGTTAATGCAAACTGAACAGCAAACACTCAGACCCCTACAGTACATGACATTAAATAGTAATTACTTCATAACCATTTTCAGTTTCATAAACATTTTTTATATACATTTCATCAAAAGCAAGAGAAAATTCAATTGAATTGTGAATGTTCCATTGAGTGATAAAATCACTACATAATTCAAAATTCTATTAAGTATTATCTCCATGTATTTTCCAAGGGAGAGAAATAAAAAAAACTTGCTAGTGTCACAAAACTTAGAATTTTCACATAAATATTAAACAAACTTTTTTCTAACAATCATTATAAACTGCCATGTATGGAGATTACTTATTATGAATTATTTGTATGTAACATTTCTTCTGCACACAAAGAAAATTGATTTTCAAAGAAATTAGTTTAGTTGTATTCCACTTTGGACAAATGTTTCAAAAGATTCAATACAGTAAAAATCATTATTTAGTTTCATTGATTTCAATCTCATTAAATTGTACATTGGATTTCAGTTGTATGTTTTAATATATTACAGAAAGAATGGAAGAAAGACCATCCAGTCATAATATCCCACATTACTGAGAAGTTGGATTTGAAATTGTGGACTCCTACATATTTTTCCCAAGGTTATGGGGAAAGTAAAGTTGATATAGTTAATTGCATCACAGGGGAAGTAATACCTGATCAGAGGATGAAATTATTCTGGGATGGGTTCGAAGACTTGGGAAGTCGACTGAAAGATAAAAGAGGTCACCCAATGATTCTTAAAATGAAAGAATGGCCTAGATGCACAATGTTTGAATCAGTTTTGCCAGAACATATGAATGATCTTCTTGGAGCTCTTCCTTTGTCTGCATGCACACATCCAAAAGGCTTATTCAATTTTATAAATTACTTGCCAAAAGGAATCTTAAGTGATGACTTGGGCACAGAATTACTATGTGGTTATGGAGCTGTTAAGTATCCCTGGGTAGGTACAAAAAAGGTTGATGTAAATAAAAGTGATTCATTAAGTATTCTGGTATACGTTGGCAAAGTCACAAATGAAGATGGTGGTAATGAGGGAAAAAAAGGTATGTATATCATTTTAAATAAATGAAGTCTTCTATTGTTAATTGACCGAAGAATACTATTGATTTCATGAATTGTGTTGTCAAAAGTTTTACAGGCAGTTAAAGATGCTGGGTGTGATCAACTGTCTATGGAACGAGTAAAAAAGAATGGAGATATACCAGGTGCAGTTTGGCATGTGTACAATAGAAAAGATTCCAAGAAGATAAATGATTTACTAAAAAAAATAAATTTTTCAAGAGGTATTCTTTCACAACCAAACCAGAATTTAATTAATGGTGAAAACTGGTATTTGGATGGTATTCTTAGAAGGCGTCTTCAGCGAGAGTATGAGATTAAAGTTCATGCAGTCCTACAGTGTCTTGGAGATGCTGTAATAATTCCAGCTGGTGCCCCTTATCAGGTTTGTTTTCTTTTACTTATCCAGGTGTGAATCCACAGGGAGGGAAATAAGGGAAAAATCCCCCTCACAATTTTTCATTAACCATTAATTTTAGTTTATGGATTATGAGGATATTTGAAGTGCCTCAAAGGAGACATTGGGAACCATTTTACATGAATATTGTGATTCCATGCAAATAGCTTCCTTGAGTGTTACAAAGACAAGGTATTTATTTTCATGACAGAAGAACACAGTGTGTTTAGCATCTGCTCTTACTTGTGACAAAAACTATTATTGAAAATGTAATTTTAAATTTTCCTTTTCAGAGGGGCTGAATTAAAAATTTCAAACCAATGAAACAGTGACACAATTCAATACAATTCATGCTTTCACTTTCATTCTACCTTATTCTTTTGTATTTTGAAGTTGTTATGCTAACAATTTACTGTTTTCCAATCAGTTCTCAAATTTATATCCCATTTCCATCATTGACTACCTATTTTTTTCTTATGTCACCTATTGTTTCTTTGTTCACTAAAACGATTTTAATTAACTTTGAAATCTTTCTACATTATGTAGATCATATTTAAAAATAATTTGTTTACATTTGCAGGTTCAGTATTTAAAAAGTTGCATCATGGTGAAGCATGCTTTTGTATCTCACCAGAACATAAAAAAGCTATGAAATAACAAGCTTCATCCTATGTGTTGTGTTCATTTTTAAATGAATCTCCTACGAGATCAAACTAATTATGAGATACATTGTTGTGAAAAGAATTAAGTTTGAGCACACATTCAGACAGAATTCTTTTAATTACAATTTAAAACCTTCGTCAAAAAGTTTTATTGTGTATTGCTTGTATAACAAAAATTAAAAATGTTAGCAAGGAAATACATTTAATAAATTGTGTTATTGAGCTATACTCCATGATGATTCTGTAAGTAATTATAAAATTACACAAACATTCATTGATGTATGTATTATGTCATGCTCATAACTTACCTCACAAATGATTTCTTACAACCAATCCTAATTAATATGAAAATGAAATACCCTCTCAATAGGTTTTATAAGTAGTTAAATAATATATAATTGAAAATGGTAAAGAAATTAATAGATAAGGCTATTACTACACTTTTACACACTTCACACCCTATATTGGACAAATATGTAATATATAGTACTAAGACACATATAGACTATATATAGGACTAGGATAAGTATAGTAATAAGAATATTAAAATAGAATTACCGTATTTACCCGAATACAAGACTAGTTTTTTTTTTCTTTCGAAATATCTCAGTCGAAAAATGCGGGGTCGTCTTATATTCACAAATTTAGCCTAATCGGTTGGTATTTAAGTTTTTACAATGCCATTCCATGTCTCGTAATGTTAAATACCAACTCGTAAATGTTGGCGTAACAATAAACTACAATGACGGTGAAAATATCGCGCGTAACAATACGTAATTATATTCGCGTTTGTATTCTCGGCATCCACAGCGAATTTGTCAGGAAATTCAGACCGATATTTTTGAATGGGCCGGTAAAGAGAATCTCTAACCGAATGTCATTGTTTCAAACGACACGTAACGAGAAAATGAATGCCGTGAGTTTGTCACACGATGCGTGTTCGACGAGGTCGTGCGGGATCTCAGTTCGCGCACGGCGAATAGGAATCTGCGTCTTGAATAGAAACAGAGGACATCAACAAGTGTGGGACGGATAAAAAATCTGGCGACAGAAGAGAATGTTCTTAGATGGTGTCTGATGAAAGACTACGAACAACGCAAGCTTAGTTTGCAAAACTTTCAAGAGGGACCTAAAAAATCAGAAAATGTCACAGCATGGAAGGATGACCAAAAAGAAAAAAAACATTGATACATGTGGAGATGATGATTATAATGATATTAAGGCACAAGAAAATAATAGTTCAGCAATAACTCTTAATATTCTCAACAACAACGCAATTTTCTAGTCAATAACACACTTTATAATTTTACTTTAACTAAATAGTAAGAATTAGTGAACAATTTTAAAACGTCTTAGAAGGCCTCTCCAAAACTAGGGGGTCATCTTATATTCGAGGTCGACATATATTCGGGTAAATACGGTAATTAGATGAGGAAAGAAAAGAAATCACTCGACTTACTAGCACGTATCATAAGAGTGTGCAGCAGCACCTGAACCTTGCTCTCATAACGGGTATCTTCTCTGAAATCAAGACAAAATGAAGGAGCCACATGACACACAAGTTGCAAAGGAGAGACCATGTGATCATCAAAAATCTTACATCTCATATACAAACATCTTACACATGAAACATGACAACAAACCAGACATTCCCAGCCCAAACCAGAATACTATATGACCAACCAGGAAATAAAAACCTCAGATAAAATTCCTGCAAATAAAAGAAAAAATGGAAGAAGCTATTGTCAATTATCAAAAAGTACCAAAACAACTGACCACACTTTGTGAAATAACATGAACACACTGCTAGAGGTGTTTACACTAGAATTACATCTTGAGTTAGAAGGGATACTAAGTGTACAGATCATATTGAGTAGTACATGATGAAGTAATATCTGAACAATAAGAACAAACAAAACTATTGAAGTGATAAATGATCTTAATACAACAATAATATCAACAAAAAAATAAAAACAACCAAGAACTAGAAGAAAAACTTAGCAATACAACCCAGGCGTCAGTACCGTGCAAAGACCTATCTACACTGATTTAGTGAAAACCAAGAAAATTATTCATTTGACTCCAGCACAATCATATCAACAAAACTACAGCACTCAACAGTAAACCTAATGGAAAAATCAACTAAAACAGATGCTCAAAGTATCAGGAAAGAAGCAGACAATGAACTTAAAGCACATTCACAGAAGATAAACATAAAACACATGTGGACTACAATCAAATTACAATAAAAGCAGCAAATTAGCAACTAACAGAAAAATCAAAATTGCATTTCAATGACCAGGACTTTGCACTATCTGAACACGTAGGTGGCAAGGCAAAGGAACAGGTGATGGTATCACATCTATTCTCATTATCTGTATAATAAGTTAGATAAACGTACACATACTAATGCTTGTGTTCTCAACATAGGTATCTAAAGTTTTTGACACTGTTAATCATAAACTATTGACATATCCATCAGATATAATAGAAGGTATTGCCCTAAAATGGCATATTTTAAATGGTTAAGGTTAATAACACAGAAAATGCTCAGAGAGATATAAAAATTGGAGTTCCTCAATGAAGTGTAGGCCCTTCTACGTAGAGTAATGCATTTTATGATATATGATCAGTTTATAAATCTTCCAAATGACTTAATTATACCATATGCCGAAAATACATTTATCCTTGAGTCATGGTGAAAATTTGAAGAGTGCTGAAAAGACTGCCTACGAATATCTTTCAACAGTTGCTTGCTGACTTGCTCACAATAATTTGTCACTCAATATTGTTAAGATTAAATGTATATATTTTTGTAATTAATTTTTATAGTTTATGCAGTAACATGCAAGTTCAAAACGTAAATATCAAATACCTCGGTCTTATAATTGACCAACATATTACATGAGCCTTGCACATTACTATTATTGTCCAAAAAACCAAACCAGCTTGATTTTATATTTTCAAAATTTTAAGAACTATTAGATAAAGTGTTGCATCTGTCTATTATAGATTTCTCAATAGTTTCACCATGTATAAAGTTTAAGCATGGAAATCAGTTTACATCAATACTTACTCCAAAAAAATATTTAATGTAAGAGTAATGAACACTGTCAATAAATATTAATGACATAAGAGACAAGTCAAAAAAAACCTTTTTGAAATTTTAAAAAAACAAAGAATAAAACCATAGAATAATATTAAAAGAATATATTATTCTAACAACTACAGGCACAGAAAGAATGCATGTAAGCTAAGGCATGAGAAGAGTACACAAGTCTTTCTGTGAACTGCATGTGATGCCAGTAGGCGCACTGAGTCTGGCAATCCAACGCATTGCATGCCAAAGAAAAGATGGGTTACACAATCTATCACCCACCAGTTTATCAGGTGGCAACCTTGCCATCTTTAACTCAGTTAGATATTGAGTTCTTAAAATGCACTGGATCTACTAGACACATGTATACCTATTGAAGGATTAATAACATTTCTAAAAGGCTGTTGAAGGTATAAAATGAATATTGTGTGAAGATATGTTTATTCTTCCGTTGCTGTGTGGAATATTACATTGTGGGTTTTATCTATATTTTTCATTGCCAAAACAGAATAAAGAAACAAATAAGTGGGAAGAAAAAATAGATTGTGAAAACGTTGGACGGTAGGTAATTATCCACTTTGATGATGTATACTTTTGTATAGAATGAATGGAAGTTTATAATAAAAAGGATCCAATGTCATTCCAATCATTTGAAAAACCTATGATTCCAGCATTGTAGTTGGAAAAAGGTTCTGTTCTGTATCTGTTCCCACAAATATTGAAGAAAATAATATTTATTTTACTTTTTATGGAGTTTGTTTCAGTAACACTCGTGTTGCTTTTCTGCGTCATTTTCTTTGCCTTTCTCGCCACGACTTCGTTTCTGTGAAATGTAGTTTCTAAGTGCGATAAACTACTCATACAACATATTCCATCATTGTGCAATTGCATCTTCTGAATTGACAGTTTTTATTGCAAATGTGAATAAGCTGAAAACCTGTACAAGATGGAATAAAATATTGGACTTGTGGTAACATATATTTCATGAATAAACAAGCATTTTGAATTGTGATTTATTTTCATTCCTTGATCTTTAATACTAAGTATACCTCTATTTTGTCATTCTAGTTCCTGTGTATAATGTGTTCCTCCTTCCTACTTGTATACGGATTGCACTGAAAATTATCATCTTCTCTGAAGATATTAGTGGAATGGTGGGCTGTAGGAAGTACAGTGTACTGTCCTTGTCGATGGTGTTAGGGGCTGCTCAGATCACAGAAAGGTCATTAAAGTATTGATTTTGTACTTCTGTACTATTCTGGTTTATTCGCCTTTGCCTTTTTAATTTTTTTTTTATTTTTAATTTTTTTAATTTTAAATTTTAATTTTTTTTAATTTTTGGATTTTAATTGATTTTTTTATTTTTTACTTTTATTTTTTTATTATTTTTATTTTTTATTTTGTTTTCTCTTCCAAAAATTAACTATCTTATCATATCATATTCTCTCATTGTCCATGTCTGCATGTGTTGCTATCAGTTGAATAACTGATTGGTAATATCTCAGTTTTGCTCCCTTGGACTGTTCAGAAACAGCCTGTTTCTGAACAGCTCTTTCTATTTCCTGCTGATAATTTTTTCTCTAATTTCTTCTTGTATTATATCTGTTAGTGGTTCTTCCATTCGTCATTTATTTCTATATATTCTTAACACTTTTTAAGCTTTTCAGACAGATTTTGTTTGCACTTCTTTATCTTCCCTGGATCTTTTTGTTTTGTATATTCCACCTTTTTAGATTTTGAGATTTCAATGGATGTTTGATCATTGGATGTGGTGATTGTATTTTTTTATTTTTACAATTAGTTTCAGAAGATGGTGGTCCTAACCAATATTGGCTCCTTGAAAACATCTAGCATTTTTTACGTCTTTTTTTACTAATACATAATCTATCTGGTCCACTGTCCTCAAACCAGGGGACAGCCATGCTCCAGCCATGTTCAGACACTTTACTTTTCAATAACACTGGTCTGTGATATTTTATTTGTTTCTATCTGTTTTTTGCGCTGATTTCAAAACTGCAATCAGTATTTCCGTATCAGGTCCAGTTTTTTCTCTAAAAGCCATTACCTGTTTTTGACATGAGTAGTATTTATTAGATATAAATGGTAATACAAAATATTTTTTGCTTATTTTTTCAGGTAGGTTGTTTTAATTACTAGAGTTTTGTAGCACATATTTAAGAGAAATACATTTCATCAATAATATGAATAGAAAATGGAAAAAAAAGAAAAAGAAAAAAAAGAGAAAAAAAAGAAGAAGAAGAAAAAAAAAAGAAGAAAAAAAAAAGGGTAATAGAAGTTACTGATGAAGATGAAAAAGCTTCTGGAAACAATAATGAGCTTAACATTTTTTTTATTTTGACAGGTTATCTCACTATTATTGAGAATGCAAGGAGGTTACACTAAACATCTCCGCTTTCTTTGTTTGTGGGAGAGTCGGGTAGACTCCAAACATTTTACACAACATGAATGGCCATCTTGAAAAAGTCACACTCAGTAGAAACAGAATTATTGCCAACTCATTGACCCACAAAAAATTCTGTTCCCACCTCTCCTCATAAAACTAGAGCTAATGAATAATCTCGTTAAAGCAATGAATAAACAGAATCCTGCTTTTCTTTATATAAGGGAGACATTTCCCCTCATCAGTGAGGTAAAATTTAATGCAAATATTTTTGATGGCCTCCAAATTAGAAGATTAATAAATGATCCCAAGTTTGAAAAGACTAAGAATGAAATAGAAAGAAAAGCTTGTCTTGATTTCATAGTCACTTTAAAAGATTTTCTTGGAAAGGAATGAAGTCACGAATATGAAGCCATCATTCAAAGTCTCCTGAACAGCTTGAAGAACATAGGGGCTCGCATGTCTATAAAATTGCAGTTTTTGAGTTCACATCTAAATTATTTTCCAGACGATTGTGGGGATTATAGTGAGGAACAAGAAGAAAGGTTCCACTATGACATCAGGATGATGGAAGAGAGGGATCAAGATAGCTGGGACATCAACATGATGGTTGACGTTTGTTGGTGTCTGAAAAGATATGAATCTGGAGGGATACAT
Source organism: Gryllus longicercus (assembly GCA_038098605.1). Lineage (NCBI taxonomy): Eukaryota > Metazoa > Arthropoda > Insecta > Orthoptera > Gryllidae > Gryllus > Gryllus longicercus. The sequence goes on from JAZDUA010000491.1 coordinate 91,851, forward strand.
GAACGAAAGGTGCTTAAGTCATCACTTTTATAAAATGAATTGCCTTATATAAAAAACTTTAAAATATTATAAAGGAAAGGTAAAATAGCTACATTTATTTCAATCACACACATTTATTACTCACAAAGGATGCGTACTGAAAGGAAGAACGAAAGTATTATTTTTTCCGCAATATTTATGTTTTTTAAATACAATTTTCTATTAACAAAGATTGCTCTGAAACTATCTTGGGTTTTATTCTCTTAATACTTTCATTTATGTAATCTAATGTTGTTGTCATGTCTGTTATCTAGTAATTGACCCGCCATAAACAGTATATTTCGTAATGGTAAAATCTATGGTTAATAGCCATAGAATCCATAGCACAAAAACTAGACATGATTGAGCAAAACTAATATTATTTTGGAGTTCAATGAGGTCAATTATTATAAAAACGATTGAAAAAATTTAAACATGAAATTTTTCTTTACCGCAAACCAGTTTAATAAATTCTCATTTCTATAATAAATACATGTTATTTTTAAAGTTTTTTATGTAGAGTTTTGAAACAATAACAAGTATTTTTCTAATTTCTATGAATTTTCTTTTTCAGAACAACCTTTACAAAAGTTTTTTACATTTTAATGTGCATACAGTTTCACATATTGAACAGAATGATGTAGTTTTTTTTTGTGTCTTCATCACTTATAGGATAAAATAACAGAATTCACACAAAATACATGCACTCTCAATTACCATACACAAATTAGGAGACAATATGTCAGTTTAAAAGAGCCTGTTGCAGTTGAGGCGGTGCCCCACTGGCAGATACCTTGAGTAGGGAAACCCCACAAACCAACGTGTCAGTCTGTGCTGGATCTCATGATCCAGCAGGAGAAGAACACTGACGTCTTCTGGGATATAATGTACATTATGCTTATGGAACAAATGGCCTTTCTGTTAGTATGCTCGAACAACACAAAATAATGAATCGATCGTAGGTGAATGTATGAGTGAGTGCTGTGCGAGGGAATGTATGAATGAATGAGCAAGTAAATGATACAATGATTGAATGACAGTTGATCAATTGACCTTCACTTTTCGTCTTATTGCTACTCAGTCAAGTCAGACACTAGTTCAGTAACAGTTTGTCACTAATATTTTTTCCAGATATGGTACAATAAAAATAGTTATTTATATCTGTATTCTAAATTTTAAGACAAGTGTTGTTCATTTTCTGACCGAGTTTTTCAAATTCAGTATAATGTCTAAATTTTAATTGCCATTTGAGTGTCTGAAAATATATTATTAATTTAGTATAGAACTCATATTTTTTTTAGTGGAAAATATGTTTAAAAGTTAAGATTGCATTATTTTATTATATTTTTGCTAGATTATAATCTTAAAAACTTGGAATTTGAAAAGTAAACATTAAAGTAACTTACTTAGTTATGCAGCAGCATGAAATTCAAAATATTGTCATTAACCCATTACAGCAAACCATTTGATATCAAATATTTATTTAAACCAATGAGGTGTTATTTGATGCCGACTGGCAAAAGTTTTGGTTTGTAGTGCGGTAACACTTCCTTTTACACTACATTAACACTTTGTGGTCCCCAGGGATCCACAAAGACAGATTTAGAATATTATATGCTATTGTTAATATTAATATACATATTGATACATATTGGTATCTAATTCAAGAAATGAACTTCAGTTCTTTGAACATTATAATACAAATTGCAATTCTGTAATTGAGATCTATGTATGATTGGCCTGGATAACTGAAGTGATTGGTTGTGATGAGAGCATACAGCATGTATAAAAAGTGCTGTGAACTTGAATTCTGCCTTGTGTAAGTGTGTATGTATGTATGTTTGTTTCTGGTCTATCATATCTTTTGTTTGGTTGAGGGCTATGCATTCTGTTAATCACAGATCAAGGAGTCCATAAGATTAATATACTTGTGTGTAGTTGAAAATACACTCCATTGTACAGAAGAAAGTTATTGGTGTAAGGCTTGAAAAACTGTTGGAAGAATAGAAGATTTCTTATAATTAGTTTCTTCTATGAAAGGTTTTTTATGACTTAATGACTTTTTAGGTAGTGAACGTTTTAAGAAGTAAAAGGCTACTGTATGTTTATTTATTAATATATAAAGCCAGCAGGATATATCAAAGTATAGACGTAATAACATGCAAAAAATTATAATATAGCAATGGTGATAATGCATCACAGCAGTAATTAAACATATTTAACAGCAGAGTTAATTACAGTATTTAAAGAATCAGCAAAGTTGTTGATGCTCAGTTCAACATTAGAAAAAAATTCTTTAACATTGACAATCATTCTACAAAGAGCACTATTTAGTAACTATTAACTTGTTGTGTCTATGTAGGCTCAATGCGTCTCCTAGCTTAGGGACCATTGAGCGCACTATGGAGGAATGCTCCGTTAACATGTACAATTATTGGAATAATCCTCCATTATTAAGAGCCCTCTAGGGGCTGTTGTACTAATATTGAAAGATCTATAATAACACAAAGGGTAACTTGTGACAGGCAGTGGAATTTGTTCATGAATAATGAGGTAATCAGCAAGGTTCTTTAAGATTTTAAGAAATGTAATTATCCAAAATAACTGCCTTCTATTGGCTAAACTTTGGATATGAAATTTAGCCAACAAATTTTCATGGTCAAACTCACATGGGGGATATGTTTTCAAAGATTCATGTGATCTCACAGATATACGTGTAAAACATCCATGTTGTTAACACTAAAGAGTTTCAATTAATGTTTTTTGGGGATTCTAAACTACTGAAAGATAATAAAAGATAATCCCCCTCCTTGGATATGTTTTCCTTATAAGCATCAAAATATTGCTAAAAAAACCTTCATTGGATATACCTCACTCCAGGTGTAATGGATAATTAGTGTTAAATTCTTGCTGAGGAAGAACTGTCAAAATTCTAATAGTACTTGGATAAATGCACGTGAGCCAGGGGCAAATCCAGCTAATCATTTCTAAAGGGGCCATCATACATTTTTGTAAATAATTAACATATTTGTTATTATATGGTATATTATTTTTGTAGTGTACATATGATACTGTACAATAATGTTTTTTTAAATAATTGCATAATTATAACATAAATAAATATTTAAATCAATTTTGTCAAATAAAGGAAGGTAAGAAATGTGAAGTCTATGTCTTGCGGGAGGGGGTATGGCCCCCATGACCTTCCTTCCTGGATCCCCCACTGACATGAACATGTCCATCTGTTACTTGATGTTAGACAATCTTCTGATACATCATTCAGACCAAATGAGAAGTCATTCATGCATTTTGGTCTACTAGTGGAGAACTGGCTGTTTCTTTCAAATCCTTCCAAATCATTCTATTAGTATCTTTGTCAATACATGTTTTGGGGGATTTTAAGATTGTTTTGGGGCACCTGAATTGCATTTTGGGGGCTTTTAAGATGGCTAAAGAAGTTATCAATCATTCATTCGAATCCTTTGACTAGACAAATTGATTGGCACATTATTTTTTGCTGGATCATTGTGCAAAATTCTAAAGGAATTCTAGAGAAAACATGTTTGGGGGATTTCAAGGCACCTTTAGTGGAGAAACTCTGTGAATTATTATATTCTGCCTTTCCAGCATAATGTGAATTGTTACATCTTGGTTCAACTGATTGACAATAAATAAAAGTAATTTTGTAATGAAAAAATAATGTTAGATTCAATCATTGGTAGCTCAGTGATTAGAGAATGCATAACACAAATAAAAATGTTAAATAGAAAATATTTGCCAGAGACTCCAAGCTTAGGTAGTTGAAAATAATAGTTGATGCACAAAATTTGATAACCTCTAAAATCCTAAAAGAATATTATGAAATATTAAGACCATTCATGTAGGGAACATTTCATTTTTATGCTGTTGTGATTGAAGAAGTTTCTTGAATTCAAAATAAGTTCATGATGCAATATAATCTAAGTTTAAAATTTCTGAAAATTTCTCATTTGGATTAATGTGTATAATAATTATATGCTGACTATTTCTTACAATACATTAGCCAAAGAACAAAAATTGTTTTAACTGAAGAAGGAATTTTGAACAAAATATATACCACTTTTCATGTTTTGGAGCTTATTGTGAAAGTTGGTGCGGTACTGCAGTCCTTGCACTCTTCTGTTTTAACCTGGTATTTTTAGATAACTTCAGTTCTTATCTAGTAAAATGTTAATAAACAAGATCCACAAGATATCTATGAATTATTAATGGAGAAAAATAATGGTAGAACAATTGAGTCAAAAATGTAATTTTGTTTTCACTATATTTCCATTTTCTTTCATTTAACCAGGTGACAAAATCCATAGGAAACATCAATAATACAGGCACACAAAGTAAAAAAGGTTGTGAGACCCAAAGACTTAACACATATTTCTGTATGTATGTCAACGCGCTGAATCTGAAGCCAGAATTGCGCCACCACCCTCCTTTTTTTTTTTTAATTCCTGAAAAACCGCTGTGAAATTGTATTTTTTGATTCTAGGGGTTGTTGTCAGACCCAAAGATTTCACATGATTCTCTATGTATGTCGGCATGCTGAATCCAAAGCCAGAATTGCGCCAACACTTTCCAGTTCTTTTTTAATTGTGAAAAAATTCTTCCCAAAGCCAGTTTGTCATTAAACAATTTTTTCCTTAAAAGAATTCTATTTTCCATAGAGCTAGTACTTGTCATACTTGTAATATCGTTGGGAAAAGTTTGATGTGATTTTTAGCAAATAAAGATGATTTTTATGTAATAATTTATATTGATTATGACTGTAGAAAAAAATCACATGTATAAAACAATTCATGTTTATTCAGCATGCTGGAAACTTTTTCCTATGGGCTGTGATCCCTTCGCTGTCTTCCCAATTTTTTCTTCCAAAACGTGGGATACATATTCATTCCATTTTCTTCTGAGAATCTTTGCTCATTCAATGAATAGCTGCAACATGCATTGTTCCCTTATAGGGTTGTTAGTTGTTCCTTACATATTCTATTCATGAAACCCTCCATGAATTTTCTGTAGCATTTGTAACATTATGGTCTCTGGTATTTGACTTTACCTTGCTATTTCCGTTCTAGTTTCAGCAGCTTAAGTATAGACAGAGGCATAGTTACCTATTAGGCTGCAAGACAGAGCCTATCAAAACATTTAATGAAAATGAAAAACTGTTTTCATTACTTCATAATGTGCTTATTGATAATTTTCCAATTCACAATTATATTTCAGCCTGTCCGGATGGCCGAGATCGCTGAGGTAGTAGTGCTGTAGCGATCTCGGACCAAAGGATCGCGGGTTCGAGTCCCGTCTGGAGCATGGTTGTATTGTGTTCGCCCTTTCACACCCCAATCATAATAATATTGTGTCATCCTCATAGTTACCATATCATTACATGCAATATTGGTCGCTAATGCCCTAGTAGTTGATGCGATCTTAAATAACAAAAGAGAAGAAAAAAATTACATTTTATGTATGGCCCATTGTAGGTTTTATGCCTTGAACTTCCTGCTAAATTGCAAACTTACATGTCATAGGAGGAAGACTCCAGTGTTTGAAGTCTTCAACATATGCGCAGTACATGTGCTCACGACATGCAGTATGCTAAGTTACAATGATCTGTTTGATTCTATGAAGGCTGGCCTTTTGAGTATCCTTGAGTTCGCTGATTGCTTGTGATGGACTCACACCACAGGCACACACACATTCACCAACACAGTTTATTAGAATGACTAATCTCTTGTTGAAGCTAAAGACACTTAAAAAGGTGACAAGAAACAGTGTGCCGCTAGAAGGGTGATAAAATGACATTGCAGTTAATACACAATTCGTTATCTCTCACTCAACATCATTTTGATAAATGCCAATTAATAATATGTTAATTTACATTGGAGAATACCCAGAAAAAGTTGCCAAGCTATGCTACAGAGTATAGAATGTTCTACAGATTTGTAGATTCTTACTTTAATGTCAAAGGGTAGGTATTATTATAGTGTTATTCAGATAGCGTGACACTCTGATTTCTTTCATGGCTTCTTGATCAATTTCATTGAGCAATAAATTTGAACTTGATATATTTTCATATCATATTGATATACTTTTTATGTTTTTTAAATATAATTTAGTTTCTTCTTTAAAAAAGGTTATTGCTAATTTTTAATTTTATTTTAAAACTAAAAATTAATTCTATTTCTATCTATCAAATCTTGAAATGTCACTTTATTAAAAGAAATATTATGAGAATATGTAATGAACATGTTTAAATTTCTAATATCAGCAAGGAGTTATTTTGATTATCCCTAATTTAGAAAAAATTGCTGCTGAAACAAGCAGAAATTCAGAAAACAATGGAGAAGCATCATCAATGCTGAAGCATAAAAAAGAAAAAAAGTTGGCAAAATATAGTAATCTCACGAAACGGTGCAAAAAGGTGCAGTAAATTTTATTCACTCTACTTCATTTCATCCCCACAAATACATGTATTAAACAATCAATATGAAAACAGCTATAGTTTTAAAAGGTATTGCACCTTAAAACCATTTCCCTGCTTATGAGAAAAGATTCATATTTTATGATTGAGCACACAATCGTTTGATTCTTGCCTGTTGAGTTCAGTAAGTTCAATACTTTAGTGAAGTGTTTATAGATTATTGAACTTTTTTTTCTGACAATATCTTCATTTCATGGAATTCTAGGTAAGTTCTTCACTTATGTTAATATAATATACAATATATTATACAATACACAATTCATTCTTAAACTTTAAATGCAAATTATTATGAAATCAATATTTCTGAATTAAATTTGGTTTAATCTTCAATGTATTTAACATATTTAACTTAATTTGATAGGTAATATGATAATTTTTATTGCGTATTTTATTTTCTTAGTCAAAGATTTCTATTATTTGAATTTTGTTTCTTTGTAAATGTTGTGTGTTATGTTCAATTAGTTGTTGTTACAAGTATTATATATGGTGCTGAGAATAAATGTCTTAAATAAGTGTTCTCGACTTTTTTATTTATTATCAGTGTCAAATTTTTGTAAAGTCTAGTACCAATCATAACATGCTTCATTTAACATATTGACATATGTCATAGTAATGATTTTTTTTTGTTATCTCTCATCTAATTTACAAAGTTAAAAATGGGAGGTGAAAGGGCCTCATAAGTGGAATAGCCTAGGGCCTCTTTTCATCTAAATCCCACCCTGGGTAAACCACTGAACTTTGGTAGTGCAAAACCTTAAATAATAAACAAAATTATTATTTTATTAAAATAAGCAACACTATTGTCAACTACAATACATACTGCCATCTGAATGTAATTTCTGAAATCATCAAAATTTGAAAATTTTTGTTAATCAACTATGAATGAAGGTGAGTGTACAAAAAATGTTTTATAAACCTCCTCTGAAAAGTTGTGTTTTTCAGACCATGTTAAACTTCACTATGCTCAACCTCAAGTGGTAAATGACTCTTCGAAAAAACTTCCACTTTTCAGCCTTGTTATCTAAATGTAAATGTATGTTGTACTTCTCAATATAGTTCAAAATATAAATTTATTTCATCATTTATTACAAACATTTTACATTTCAATGAATATTACTAATTGAATTGTCTTCATACAGTTTCAATTCTCTAAAAAACATTATGTATTATTAATTGAATCTTTAAAAAAATTAAAAAGTAATGCAGTTAACTACATTTCTATAACTAAGATATCAATATTTTCTTTTCATCCACATTGCATTAATAAAAAACTATGAGTTAATTTGAACATAATAATTTTTCTTTGAAAAGTTTGGACTGCTCATCTGTTTTTTTATTAACATGTTAATTTAATATTTGTGAAGAAGGATACAATTGTACCTACACTTTACCAAAAATATTGGCATTACCTTCATGTGTTATGGCTGAAATAATTTTCTTTTGCTCAGAATACTTGAGTTATTGTTTTCTTTTTCTAACGATTTGTTCTCAAACACTCCTCCACTTCTGTTTCATTACCGTCATCATCCAAAAGATTCACTGCTTCCATTGGATCTGAAATGAAGAAATAATTCATTAGAGTGGGCATACATGTATTGTCTTTTTTATTGAACTAAATGCTTCATCGATATTTATGAAAATACATTCCCTTAAAACTTTTAATATTGGCCATCTTTATTTTTAAAGGACTGGATTATACACAAAGTATTACAAAAATATTTTTTATTACTCGAAAAATTACTCTTACTACCTACATTTTAGGAACAATACCTCATATCCTCATTTTTATGGAAAATGAGCTTACTTCTTGAAATGAATATTCACTCTTAAACGACACAATAAAAAGCTTTCTTTTGCTAAAATAATCCTTGAAATATGTATTGCATTGAAAAATGTGATTACAAAGTTTTATAAATAAATAATATATATTTAATTATATAGAAGAATGTATAAATTACTTTTGGTTTCCAGTAAAATTACTTTATTAGAGATACAAGGAATTGTTTCTTAAGTGTTTGTAAATTATAAGGAATTAAATGTATTGCTTTCTTAAAGCCTGATCTCTTTTCTTTAAAATTCATACATAGTTAATTTTTGTTTCATCATTAGTAATTTAAATTTTATAAAATCATTACTATGCTAATCTCTAAACACTAATATCACACAAGTCATTCTTCTCTCAGAATAATAAATGTATTGTTTATGTTTTTATTAAATATTATGCATGGAATTTAGAAATTCTTGTCAATTTAGGAAAGAACATAAGATTTTATATATTTTATCATTTCATATCAGGTGTTTGGCAATATGAATCATAAATTTTTATCTTGATTGAACAATGTGTAAAAATGGTATCTAGTTTGAATCAGAAGCGATGTGTAGGAGGAGGCAAAGTAGATACTGAATATGGAAAAAAAATATAAAGAAAACATTACCAGATTCCTACAATATATAATTTCTATACAATATTTTTTTCTTTTGAGTGTTTTCAATGTGGAAGGTAATCATCATTGCACTGAGACAGCAAACAGCTCTGTCACAGGAAGAGGAGAAACAAAGTGGTGATCTGAAGGGAAATATTTGTCTTTAAAGACCTACTTTACATAAATAAATTCTATAATTCATTAAGAAATGCTCAAAAAATTAAGAAAGATAATGCATCCTAGACTTATACACAGTAAAACGCGCAGTTGCTGCTGCAGAATCCACTGTCATAATGGGGCAATGTTCTTCTAGCGAACATTAGTAGACATTAGAACATTATTACAATTTTTTCATATATATGTTTAGTATAAACTTTCTTTGAGAAATTATTGAATAAAACAATTATTCTTTGAGCAAATCACTGCCACACCTTCGAAAAAGATGAAAACATGTCGATTTCATTTCAGTTATAATATACATTTTTTCAGATTTTTTCGCTTCTATTTGTTTATATTATACAGCATTTTTATATAATCTGATTTCATTGGGATTAGATTACCCCATCATAATAACGACTAGATTTAGTGTTTCGCGTCAACTGCTGAGGTGGCTCCGTAACTTGGCTCCGAAAGCGTAGTGCAGGTCTTCATCACGTGAGGTGCCGGTGATCTTCCCCCGCTGGATGGTGAAATCCGGCGCCAACCTACACGCCGTCTTGCCAGGTTTTCCCCATCCGAGTATCTCTCAGCAGCGGGGCATCGCCCCACCCAAGACAAACTCTAAGCTCCCGACTGGTCTCCCGGCATGTGTGGCAGTATAATATTTGTATATGTAAGTCTGTGTAAGGGGTAAGAATGGGTCAAGAGGAAGAAAGATTTCGCGAGATCCGTGACCTGTTTGTTAAGGGACTACTCTGGCATTGGCGTTGATCGGAGAAACCACAAAAAAAAACCTACCAATCAGAGCTGCCGGCCGCTAGAATTCTCCCCCAGACAGCAGCTTAATTCGACCTAGCTGTGTAGTTGGTGTCGAAAAATCATGCCACTGTCAGTTCTCGAACCCTAGCAACGCCCGGTCAGAGCCATGCAGTGATAAATAGTTGATGCACTGAGCCACCTAAGCCGGTAGCAACGAATAGAGAAATGCACTTTTGGGTTCTATATTATGGTCATATACATTTTGCAATTGCGTTTACTCGGAAACAAAGAACATCATTCATGCAGAAAAAAACAAAAACTTTTTACCTTTTTACACATCAACTTTCTGAGTACGCTTACACCCCTTTAGGACGTATGTCCTCAAAATGAAGAAACTCGAGGCTTATCCTTCATCCATTACAATATTCAGAATTCGGTAAAATCGGAAAGGGACACCTCAGAATGTTTCCTTGGAAGAGTACTTGTGTTAAATGTTTTTAATAATGAAATGCAGCTGAGATATTCAACAGATACACATTGTTTTGTTGTTTAATGTTTCAAGTACAGAATATACAGAGATCGGGAGGTCGTAGGGTTGCAGCCACGATGGAGGAGGACTTTCGACACTTAATGTAGGTAGGTCATATTCAGCTATCGTTTGGAAGAGATAGCGACCGGGTGTTCTGATCTGTAGTTTTCTGCGGTGAATGAAGGAGCAGTACTCTAACACAAGAAAACGGACATCCCGTGATCTTTCCCTGCGTATCCTTATTCTCACCTCACTTCTTTCACACAAACACACACTCACACTCACACACGCGCGCTCACGCGCACGCACTGTCGTCCCGACGGTGGCAGGACTTTCGACACTAGCTATGTAGCGAGGTCGAATTCTGCCGCTTTCTGGAGAAAAATTCTAGGGACCGGCTGCTTTGGTCGGTAGTTTTCCGTAGTTTCTACGATCAATATCAGGCGAATGCCGGAGCAGTAACCTAACAAACGGGCCACACTTGGCGGGATACCGGTCGGAAGCGTAGAGCATGTCTCGGCTGGGGCGGTGCCCTGTTGATGGGAAATATCTGGTTGTGTTGTGGGAATTCTCGTCAGCCGACGATAGGTCGGCGCCAGATGTCACCATGCAGCGAAGGAAGATCATCGCTACCTTTCAAGGAAAACACATGCACTACACTTACGAAAAATTGATCTTAGCAGTTGACGTGACGGGAATCACTAATTAGTCAATAAACCGATTTCAGTCGCTGTCTGAAAAATAATTCTAGCGGCCGGTTGCTCCAATCAACACCAGGCGAATGCTGGAACAGTACCCTAAGAAATGGGCCGCGGACCGCGTGCGATATTTCCTTCCTTTTCCTTGTCCTATCCTCATGCTAAGTCTCAGGAGAGAAACTGGTGACCAAACTTCAGATAATTTTAATGTCTTTTCAATGTTAGAAAGTATATTATCCACAGAAAGTATGCATGAATGCCCAGGAGCAGAACATTTTATTACTGATTATAACTTGATCAACATCTTCGTTTTTGAGTAAAAAGAGGCAATAGCATAAGAAATATTGGAGTTCCTGTTTTAAGGAACACAGCTATCCCTCCACAAAATATACTCCCTAATATTAGGAAATACTTAACTTATTTTGGTAAATATTGTTATCACTGGGCTGGCTATGTCATTCTCAGAATAACCGCAGAGTGCCTCATGCAACAATGCACAATATCCTTTTTTATCTTTTAAGCAATACGCATTTCTCTTATAGACATTTAACTTTCGTCTGTAGAAAGAGCAACTTTCATTATCTCGCGGAAGTGCAATAACATTTTTCAAGTCAAAACATACAACTATCCTGTTACTTTTACGGCCAGAATAGTCATTCAGCCACGTATCTATAGTATCCTCGTACACAATGATCACTTTACATGCTCACTCTATATCCTAACATGTCATATAATGTGACCAATACTTTCAACTACGTGCTTTTTCAACGGGTGGTGCATATATAACTGTTTCCCAGGTTTTCCAAAATATGCAGAGAGAACTATATTTATTTGAATATAACTTTGAAACTAATGCGAATTTAGTTACAAAATATTTTTTTTGAAACATATAGGCTTTCTCTATTCATAGTATACTCGTAAGCAATAAAATCAGAAATGACAAGAATTGCAGGTAAAACACTCTGGTTCTCACGTCGCGTAGTCACAACATCCCCTTACAAATTATGATCAAGAATACTTCGCCACAAAGATTGTAGAGAAGTGTCGCACGGGATATCTAGGTCTTCAACTACAAAGACGTCACTTTCCAGGATAACTGGAGTGGACAAATGTTATCTCGCTTCAAATAGAAGAATCAGAATGGAGTTCCTGGAAGGCATACGAAGATGAAACTGTGAAAGCAATACAGTTTTTGCTGAAATACATTATTAATAATGCTAGGGTTATATCTACTCCCCGCGTGACAACTTAGAAGTTAAGTGTATTCGAGGTACAACAGGATATCCATGAACATATTACAAATCGCAATGCTGACATTTCGCGTGAACCGGGTGAGATAGCTCAGGAGAACACCTTTTTCCCTGCAACGCCCCCAGCCGGAAGGTCCTAGAGTTCGAATCCCGACAAGGGCAGATTTTCGACACTAGCTAAATAGATAGGTATGCATCGACCACTTTCTCGAGGAGTATTCTCATGGTCGGCTGCCATGGTAGGTAGTTTTCCGTTTTCTACAATAAATATGAGACGAATATCAGAGCAGAACCTTGACAAACGGGCCACAGATTGCGCGTGATCTTTCTTTTGCCATCCGTGACCCGTACTTTCCTCACACATACACACACAAAGACACACAGACACATACACACACTGACACTGACTTCGATACTGACATCGACACTGGCAATGACAAAGACACTACTACACCGCCACACTACCACACATGTCGGAAGGCTAGTAGGTAGCCGAAAGCTTATCCAGGATAGGGCGGTACCCCGCAGGAGGGGAGATACCTGGTGGAGGAAATCCCCGCAAGCCGACGCGGGATCATACGTCCTACCGAGGGAGAAATACTGTTACCTCTCAAAATATTGCATGCACTACATTTACCGGAGTGACAATTGTAGTTGACACGCGTAAAAACACAAAATAATCAATTTCCGGCGGTTTGTGCCCCGAGGTTGATTTCTGCGACAGCCGACCGCTTATGAAAAGTCTGCTGTTTGACAAAAGATAAAATTCAGTACCAAATATTTAATTTCATTACATTTATTTTTTTTGTCACATAACACTAAAAATTGTATGTGGCATATAGGGGAGAAGTATAATCTGTGCACGTTTTAATTGAATTAACGCAACGTTTTAATTGAATGTAACTTCAAATAAACTTCTCCCCATAGCACGTCATACACAGTTTTTAACTGTTTTTAAAGTAAATAAATAAATAAATAAATAACTGCAGAATCTCTTCCGCGTCTTTTACCCACAAGTTGTGGAATAGTGAATAAAAGTATCAACAAAGCGATGTTAGCAGCATTTGAAAACGACAGTTTTAGTCCAGGGTTATAGACAATTTATTTGAATCGATAAACTAACTACAGATTTGAATAATTACACTAAAGAAAAAGAACCGTTGGAGTATACCAGATCCATGATACTGTAACAATGAAACTTGTTACAGTATCATGGATCTAGTATACTCCAACGGTTCTTTTTTTTTTTTTTCTTGTGAGTATTGCTAACAAAATAGTACCCCACACCCCGGCTCTACTCTTACCACAACAAGCGAAAGGAGAGAACAAGGAAACGTGTGCGTGGTGAAGCTACATTATGTCCAGAGGCAAAACAAGGGGCTATCTCATAATTTGCTCAAACTGGACGAAACATCATTAGAAGAATGAAAGATAGTGCATTTTTCGTTGTCGCGAACGCAGATCGTCCAAAGTGGTTACGAAGATGCAGTATGTTTTGAAGATTTTTTAAAATTGCGCTACTGCATCTCCTGTACAATTCGCGAAGTAACGCTGATCCCGTTGTTTGGTCGCGCGCTGAAGTTCTCGGCTGCGAATGAAACGCGCGTACCGAATTGAGGAGCCTGGGGCAACGGTAAGATTAACTACAGCAATTTCAGCAAGCCTCACATTGTAGGGGAGGGTACTGCACAGTGACACAATAGTTATATATGCATCAAGAGTGTCTTAAGGGTTCTAATGATCGAGCGGCGTCAAAAAAACAGAGGGCCATTAACCCATGGCTTTTTGTCGCCCGAGATCATTGAATCCACAGGCACTGCGATTAGTTCTTTTATCAATTTTACAATATTACACTACTGGTTAAGAAGAAATATGTTTTTTATTTAGTTAATTTCTCTGTATTTTAGCAAAATATTTTAAAGAAAAAATCTGTAGCAGTGTTCTTCTAGTTTTCTTCTTCTATTACTTCGTTTCTACAGTTTCATGCGCAGCTAATCTATTTATTTCCACTCTTTTATACCTGCTGCAACATGACTTCCAATTCTTATCCCATCAGCGTATCATCTTATCCCAATACCTTCGTATCTCATTCGCAGTCTTCCCTTTTACTTTCTTGCCCTTACTTAGTAAGAAGAGAAAGTATTGTGTGCCGGAAAATGCCGAATTTTTGACAGAAAAACTCGTATTGGCGTGTCCTGGTAACGAACTGGTGAATAAATTATTCTTTTATATAGTAAATTACTTCCTCCAAAACACCATGTATCCAGGATTCATGATTTGAGGGTCCGTGATTCGGAAAGGTCGATTGACAGCAAAATGTCTGCCTCTCCGCCGTCTATCCATTCGCGTTCACCGTAAAAATCATAGATTTTTTAAAAATTGAAAAAGCGCATTTCTTCGGCGACTTCCTACAACTACAATATTGAAGATAGATATTTTCTTTCTTAATGCAATGTTTTTAATGGCAGATCTTAAAATGAAGTCATGTACAATTCTTAGAAAATATGTATAATTTTCACTTAATTTTGTGAAAAGTAGAAATTTTTAAATTTTTTAGGGTCATGGTACTAGTCTCATTTCTGGCGAAAGCTGCGTATTTTCTAAAATTGCAAAAAGTCAACCATTCAAAACTACAAAATTGAAGACAGTTATTTCTGCCTTCAACAGAATCTGTTCTAAAAAAAACGCTCTTTAAGTATCGTCATGTACAATTTTTTCAGGTAATTTGTGGTTAAAAATTAATGCAAATTATGAAAAGAACATTTTGTCACAAACTGTTTAATTTTTTCTTCAAGGTTTTGCATGTATAAAACAAGGGACGCTCAAATGAATGACGTATGTGTCAATTTTTTTTGGTATTAACTGGCACGACCTGAGTTCGAGTCTCAGTGCGGGATTATTATTTTTTGGTTGAAAACACTGTTGCAGCTTCATGTATAATATGGCGGAACATTTAGAAAAAAAATCGAGAAAGTATGTGTTGATATAGCACCACTAGTTGAACAGTAGCTTACCTTCTTGGGTTCGCGAATGTTCGCGTAGAGCTCTGCGGCCGGTCCACCAGTCCGCCAGGTTGCCCAGCCACATGCGTAGAGCTCCACGGCGGCCTCTCGCGGCACCTCCTCGTTCTCTTCCGCCACCCTCGCCGCCGCCGCGACCTCTGCCACCTGGGCCGCCTCCTCCTCCTCTTCTGGCGACGCCTCCGCTCCCACTGGGTCCTTCTCGGCAGCCTCCGTTAGCGGGTCCGTTCCCGACATTATGGTGACCGCCGCATCGGACATTGTGGTGACCGCTGCCTCGAACGTTGCGAACGCAGTTGATGTAACCGTTACTGCAGCGCGCGCCGCGCCCTCCGCGTCCGCTGCCACCCCCGACGCCTGCGCCCCCGGCTCCACTCCTTTCGCCTACCCCGCCGCCTCCGCGACCGCCGCGGGGGCGCAAGCGTACGGAGCGGCGCGACCAGCGGGGTGGAGGCGGGGGCGGCGTGCGCGAGGTCCCGGGGCCGGGGGCGGGGGCGGTCCTTGTGGGGGGCATGGCGGGCGGCACGTGCGGCGTGGGCGACGCGACCGGTGCTGGCCTCGCGGACGGTGCGGGCGGCGCGGGTTTTGCCGTGGATGGCGCGGTAGAGGTCGGCCGGGTCGCGGGCGTCCCGACACCAGGCGCTCTGCCGTCGCTCATCTGCTCGCCATCCCTCGACGCCGTCGACTGACAGTCACGCGGCCAGCCGGCCGGCTGCGAGAGCGCGAGCCGTCCGCATGAAATACTGTCGACAGCGTGTGCAAGATGGAAGAGGTTGGCCAGCACTTGCAGCGCGGCTGGAGCGCGGTGGCGAGACGGCTGCACGCGCTTATCGCGGCGGGCGTCCTCCATCGCGGCTGCATCAAATGAGCGCAATGGACCCGTTTGGCTTCTGTGGGTCAGGGCATTTGTAGATCTGTTTAACTTGAGCTTGTTTATTTCCGTCTTTGTCGGCGAGTTAGTCTGCTTCTGTTCTTGCTTCTGAGACTCCACCTCTACCTGTGTATTAGGGGTTAGCCTTGGCTCCGTACTGTCACGCATCTCTCGTCAGGAGAAATGTACTCGTCGGACTCCTGTGAGTCTGAGCCTATGTGTGTGAATCTATCTTTGTATGACTCGTTTATAGACTATATTTTTTTTGTCGGCGAGTTACTCTCTTTCTGCCGTCGCCTCTAAGATCCCACATGTACTTGTTTATACTTAAGGTATCTCTCTTTGCCTGTTTGGATACGTCAAACACTTCAGGCAGAATGTGCCCGTCTGACAACTGGAGGTCTGAATCATTGTGAATGTAGCTGTCTTTGTTCGACTCCGAGAGCGATCACCGTTCTGTCGCGAGTGCGGTCATCGGGCTAATTGCGGCCGAATGCCTACTATCGGTCTGCGGCGTGTATGCAACTGTCTTTTTTTATCTTGAAGGCGACGAGTCTCAAATCATTTTATAGACAGACAATGCGTTGTATAACCTAATTTATTTTTATTTTTCAACAAATTTACAACACGTTTCAGGGATTGGTTGTCCCGATCATCAGAGTAAAATTGAAATCCATATTACATTAAATTTTATTCATTTAAAAATACATTTTAGATAAAAACAAAAGGAAATGTATGATGTGTAGATCGATTTTACTAAACATACCAGAGCCCATTAAGCGTTTTGTCATCAAACAGACACCAAAGTCACAATATACATCAACAGTACACCATAGCAACAAAATACTGCAACATAGTGGAAGAGTGAATGCCAACGTTAAGGTTCACTGCGCATTATATGCAGCAGGACGTTAAACTTAGGAAAGGAAGGAAGAAGGGAGAGGAAAAAGAAAGTAAATATGGTACAATATTTTGTTGCTATGGCGTACTGTTTATATATATTGTGACTAAGGTGACTGTTGGATACCGTTCGTACTTGGGAATGTTTCACTCTTCACTTAATGCAATTCGAGAGAATTAGTCCGAAAACATAATTTACTCTCGTATTCATTTATCAAGGGAAAGAAGCTGAATCTAGGACAAACTAAATCGTATTTCTTCCCCTTGATCCATGATCTCACGTTTTGAAACATTCTTGCATGTTTTTTTTTGTTGTTGGCACATTTTATTTATTTATTTATTTATTTATTTATTTATTTATTTATTTATTTATTTATTTATTTATTTATTTATTTATTTATTTATTTATTTATTTATTTATTTATTTATTTATTTATTTATTTATTTATTTATTTATTTATTTATTTATTTATTTATTTATTTATTTATTTATTTATTTATTTATTTATTTATTTATTTATTTATTTATTTATTTATTTATTTATTTATTTATTTATTTATTTATTTATTTATTTATTTATTTATTTATTTATTTATTTATTTATTTATTTATTTATTTATTTATTTATTTATTTATTTATTTATTTATTTATTTATTTATTTATTTATTTATTTATTTATTTATTTATTTATTTATTTATTTATTTATTTATTTATTTATTTATTTATTTATTTAATTTATCTATTAATTAATTAATTAATTAATTTATTTATTTATACTGTCATCTGTCATATGAACGCTATTTTAGTTTTCATTTGTAAGTTTCAAACCTAGATAATGCCTGAATTCTACGTAAAGAATTCCATATTTCATCTAAGCAAAGGAATGCTAGAGGTCACTCAAGGTTATGCAACCGGCAATGCACGCGTGCTTTGCGTGCACGTGAGACCCTTAGGTTACGCGCTCACAGATGTTTTGTGCGCCACCCAGCCGTTGCCACGAAAACAACACGCAGCGTTTCTATCTATTATGCGCACGAGTGGCGGACGATTCTCTCCGGTAGTGGCAAAGACGCCACCATTTATATCACTCGGACGGTGCACCCCTTGCCCGAAGAAATACAACACGGGATGACCTCCCTGTGCCAGCGCGCGGGAAAAAAAAAACTGTCTCGGCAGGTAGGGAGTCGATCACTAGGAGATAGCTTGGGAAAACACGCGTTTCTGTCTTAAATTGTGGTTCGAATGATATTTCTTTGACCCCAGTTAATAAGCTGATAAGTAGTCATTTTGCTGAAAATGAGATAATTATACTCCGGAATTCCCTGAAAGATTTTCTTCATTTGTGCACGACCAGACAACCTTAATTCCCTCAGGCTGATGATTATATGTATTTACAAACATCACGTAAATTTCTTAAAATGAAAAACCCTAGCAATATAAGTAAAGTTGTCTGTTAACGCTTGCTAAAATATGTTGAGTTGTCTCTTTTTTCACGCAATAAGATTATTTGAAATAATTACAGGAGAAAAAATATTAGTATACTTATCAACTCATTCACGTAAATATTTTTGTTGAAGAGCGTATGACTAACCGAGAATATGCTCAACATGACGAAATCTTGCTTAAATACAAGCTGAGTGTGTTCTTCTTTGTGGATATTTTAAACTTATAACACAAAGGAGCCAACAGTGAGAAGATAATCATAGTAAGTTAAGAGATGAATGTATATTACGACCAAGAGAAAGAAGATTCTCAAGTTATCCAATTCTGTGAATTGATTAGCAAGGATGTAAACAAAAATAACCTCTTGTGCTACACTGCACATCAGACACTTGTAGAGGACGTACTTAAGAAAATACGACAACAAAAGGTCAAAGTGTGTGGCCCTTTCAGACGCAAGACCATAGGCAGCAGCCAGTCTTATTTAAAGGAAATTAACTACGAATCCATACGGAAACGCATGACTGTCATCGTGTTGGTGCGAAAATACTCATATTTTAGTTGCTCAAGCTTCTGTGAACCAGTGGTGGCTGGTGCTAGAAGCGTACAAGAGTAATAGGCTGGTATATGCTTTTTATTCGCACAACTATGTTCTATGATCTAAATGTCTAGGATTTTCATAATGTTCCCCAAGAATATTTTGCCATATCTCAGGTGCAATAAATATCCGTTTGACGAAATTTAAACAGTGAGCAGTATGAAGGCTGTGTGAAAGATTTCTAAAAGCGCAGCCGATTTTAATTTTGTGTTCAATTGGCTTAAATGGATATTCCATTCGAGGTTTGACGTATTTGAGATATCCAGAAATTTTGTTACTACGACAGTTAATTCATCGTTCATTCATCCCATCATTCATTTTAAGTGTAGTACACTATTGTCTATATGAGTTGGAAACTGCATTGAAATCATTTACTCTTCCTTAACTTTCAATTTATTACGAAACCAATTTGAAAATTCTGATAATGTACTCTTTTCCCTTTCTTCATTGAAAAGAATATTCGTATCATCCATAAAGAGAATTTTTCTTCCGTTTTGAACCGTCTATGGCATTTCTTTGGAGGAGATGTTCTAATATTGAAAACCGTTTGTTTACCTAAACATTTGAAATCTTTGTCAAAACAACCTAATATGCTATATCGTATGCTTACAAGGAAAAACCACTAAGTCCATTGTAAAACGAAAACTTTTTGTGACATCTATATACTGAATTGTTTGCTCAACAATCTGGGAATCCGCTTAGTGATATCTCTGTTCAGTTTTTAGAAGTAAACCGGAATAAATATACTAACTCCACAATTGACAAATTATTGACAGGGAAACCCTCTAAAATCACTTAACGTGTTCTCCCTGAGAATATTTCTTGATACTTAAATTGAACGCTACTCGCCAACTCCGAATGTGACTGAAATGAAAATCCCCCCCCTAAATTTTTTTGAATGAAATGGAACCAAAAAGAGAGTTTGTCAGTATTTTTTCTTAAAACGCTATCTATAGGAAAATATTCCAATTTCTTACTGACATAAAGAGAAGAGTGGAGTCTTTACTGCGAAGACAGATAAAAGCAACCTCCATAAAACACAATCCAATAAACCTGAAGGTGTAAACCAACATATCGAAAGTTTCCCAACTGTCAACTCTCTGAATCCACGAAAGTTTACGCAGAGAAAATATTTGGATCCGAAATTGAGTATAAGTAAAATGTAGATGTTATATAACAGTAAATGTGAAGATGAAGGACGATCTGTGCTATGCATAACATACGACAGTGCGAAAGGAATTGAAATATCGGAAGCTGTCTAAAATTACGCTTCTCTTATGAAGAGAAAAAATACTTAAACATTGCCAAATGTAAGGATAAAGAGAGAGCAATTAGTGATGGTAATTTCGTTTCAGTCACATTCGATCTGCAGTGGATACTACAAATACAATCTTCAGATGACAGCCAGCTGTACTATAGTATACACTTTTGTGTTTATAACCTAAAAATTAATGAATCAGGTCCGAAAAATACTGATTATTTCTTTGTATGGATTGAAATAAAAATGAAAAAGAGACAGCTCTGAAATTGTCTCATGTTTGCTTAAATACGTGACAAGTCTTCCCGAAAAGGTAACTCTGATTTCCTTGTTTTCCGATACATGCGATGGTGAGAACCAAAGTCAACATTTTGCTGCACTTTTATTGTATTTAGTTCAGAATACAGATATTCAGGTGGTATAAAATAAATTAAAGATAAGTGGCCACTCGTATGCATAAAGAGATTAACTGTTAATTTTACTATGTATTATACCCATATATTATAAAATAAAACTTCAGCACTTGTTTAGTTGATGGTAAATTGTGTTCAGTTATTGTTTTTTATATTAATAATTAGTATATCCTATTAAAACACATATACTCTTCGGCACTGCATATGCCACTAACATATGACATTATGTTAGATTAGAGACCTGTAAGCACGTGCGACACGGTCGATGAAAGCTCTTACACTCTTATGCTTGGGCCTGACTCAACGGTGGGTGATATGTCTGAACTTCCCCGTCATGCGAGTTCGCGCTCAAGTCAGCACGGGTTATAATTCTTCAATCTCGACCAAGTTTTGTACGGGCATGATTTTAGGTTTTTGAACGACATTGGAGAGCGAACGTTCAAAAATTTCAAAGTCGGAAGATAAGGGACATCCTAATACTAAGGGCAGGAGTATTTTTCGTGTTGGTTCACTTGACTCAAGACAAGACGCATCAGGTAACAACGTAACAATTTAATAAAATGAAACATATTTCCTGTTAAATCCATGAATACATCACAAATAATAACTTGCTCCTTAACTGAAACATATATCATTTATATTCTTGACTTTTGAAAACTTTCTAAACTAGTTCTTCTGATAAAAAAACTCTTTTCAAATAGTGAATACTATTCCCTAATTTGAGAATCCTCTTTCCTTTATGAATTCCATTGACATAAAATAACCAATAATACACTCCTGATATTTAAACTACATTTTAGTATTACACAATGTAAATCCAAAGGAAAATGTTTTCACAACCATGAATATTTACAGCATGCCAAGTTTGGCAAAATGGAGTAGGCTAGATAGTCTGAGCACTATACGGTCCACCTAATCATTCGTTAGCTCCTCTTCACAAAAAGAAACGAATTTTTCTATACATTACAGTCTCGCCTCCGGCGTTGTTATCTCCCTCAGCTGTTTTGGCGTCTTTGGCACCGCTTTCCCCAGTGCCGTCGACCCCAACTCCGCACCGTGGCAGTCGGTCGCTGCGCCGCCCCTCGAAAACCTTTCGGGCACCACCCGAAGCTTTCTGGCTCATTGGCACGACGCAGCTGAATACGCCGCTCGCTGCGAGATTTTCACACGTGCAGACCACACAAGTCCCTCGACGATTCGCTAATACAATGTCCTTCACGCGATCGTGTGGACGCTACCAGCAGATCCTTCATCCACAATATCCACAAAACATTTTCTATTTCCACTATATTTTATCACTGTCGAACAGGAACTTGTCGCATATATACTTTTTCATCCTTTACTACCAAAAGACACAGTATTTTTACAGCTCGGCCGCCCCTATTCCGTTCACGCCACCACGTGCATTTCGTCGCCTGTAGTTCAACACAAATTTGCAAAATACAAGTAACTTGTAACATGCAAATTTGGACAATTTTCTTATAGCTAAATTCCCATATGTGCTTTTACGACGATCAGATAACTTGCGATTCTTTTATGGGATTTTTAACGCAGTTTCAAACTGTTCGCAACACTTGCAACTCACAATTACGCGAAAATCCACGTAAATTTTGCGAATGTTTATGTTAATTAAACTATTCACAATGAGTATTAAACTTGGTTCCAGTTCCTCGAATACAAATACTAATTTTAAATGAAATCTTACACCAACGTCTCACCACGAACTACAGTATGTACCTTTACTACTTCACGTAATACGTCGGTGGTTCTTACAAATTTATGAGCGACTGCCTCCTCCTGGGAATCGCTTTAGTTACTTCCGCTCGATTTCCGTAATCGATTGTCCAAAGAACAGCGCCATGTCTCTGTCACCATGGAATGTTACAGCATTCCCACTTTATGAAGGGAGTATATGCGACGTCATAAAATATATACAGATGTCCGGGAGGAAACGTCGAAACTTCGAAAATAAAGCTCTGAAGACAATTTTAAGCATATTTTGTCTAACAAAGTACTTCGATATTCCGAATGGCAAAGCCGTATTAACCACTAAATTTATTTTTGAAAAATGCTTTGTATGCAAAAATTTGAATTCCATACACATATAAGCACTCTAGACACATGTAAATTGTTCATTATTTACAAAAGAAATGGATATATTTGTTCAGAAAGAAAAAATAAAACAAATTAAAAAGCAGTCAAGTTGTATACATTGGGTAATTTTTTATTTCTGTGTTAATTTTTCTTTCAGAACAAATATATTCATTTTTATTGAAAATAATAAAAAACTTACATGTTTCTAGATTGTTTCTATGATTCTGCAATGCAAATTTTTGCCTGCGAAGCATTTTTTTCAAACCAACTTTTGAGTGTGTGTGTATAAAATATCCCCTCTCGAACTTTCTTGGCAGCTACTGAAAACAAGCTGGTACACTTTCTTTTTAGAACTCGTCTGGCTGGACGACGTAATGAACGCAATTTATGTTTAAGTTCTTCAATACTGTCTTTCAAAGATGATCTCGACTAACATATGATTACGAGTGATGCATTTTAACACTATCTTCCCTAGCTCTCAATAATTCATGCATTATAAGCGAGCAACGCCATAAATCCACGCAAGCCATAATCTGAACGCTCAGTCCGCGTATTTCCATCAATTATTGAATTGAATTTAATTGCCTTATTTACGTGGCAAGACTCGAGCCATTAGGCCTGATTATTCGTCTGACCACGCAAATTTCGCTTCGCGTCTTTCACCAATTAACGGAGCAAGGAGGTATTTCTTGGGCGACGGAACAG
Organism: Gryllus longicercus; assembly: GCA_038098605.1. Lineage (NCBI taxonomy): Eukaryota > Metazoa > Arthropoda > Insecta > Orthoptera > Gryllidae > Gryllus > Gryllus longicercus. The sequence goes on from JAZDUA010000491.1 coordinate 115,500, forward strand.
GCGATTTCAATTTAGCACAGTGGCTTCATTTAGAATTGAGGAACTTTTACATGCAGTAAATCTGCTAACATGGCTCCTCTGAATGAAGGCGTACGAAGGATTTTTTTGCCCTAAAAATAGACGGCTTCGATCGGGGTTGTACCCGCGACCTTGGGTATAACAGCCCAATACGCCAACAGTTACAACATCGCCGCGACAAACACCATTATGTTCAAATGTGTTCAGAATAAAGCGAAAGGATGCAGGGGACATCGGATGTGGAAGCCAAAACCACGTTATAAACAAACGTTACTGCGCTGTAGATTGTAATACCCACTTATACAATCATGCATATTGTATTTAATTATATATGAAGAGCTCTGCGGCTAAAGTTTGGTACCGATTACTAAATTCCCACACCACCGTCAGGTGGTAGAGCTTTCTTAAAAAACTTTGAAGTGAGGTTCTTTCTTTCTTTCTTTCTTTCTTTATCGCATTGTATAAACAATCTCCAGATTCAATATTAACGGTGTAAAAAGTGTTCGAAAACAAATCTTCGCACTGGCTTAGGTGATTCGTGGCATCAATTGATTTTACTGCAGCGCCTTTGAGGTCCTAGGGTTCGAGTCCCGACAGTGGCAGGATTTTTATTTTTTGTCAAGTATATTTATTGAAAGATGATTGTGATATTCGACATTTCTCAGAGATATTTTCCATTCATCATGGGACGAGGAGAGTTGAGAGACTACGTGTGACCATGGATTCGTTCTGAGCCTCCGTGGCGTGGTGTTGGCATGCGAAAACATTCCATTTTGGAATTGCTTCGCCAGCAATACCTGCAAAGAAATGGACGCGTCATCCGCGGTGGAGTCTGATGGCATGCGTCCCAGGGCATGACACCTGGAAGGTGACACCATGCCTTCGCCGAGTCGAACGGACTCTACTGGCAGCAACTTCTACGCCGCAACTACCGGGTAAGCTCTGACCATTAGGTCGGAAATTTCAGATGATAATCTAACACTGATAGGCTAACGACAATCGGGTAACAAAAAATGGGCAATGTACCAGGTCTACAAAACCTTTCGGGGCAAAACGGTCGGTTCGATAGCTTAGTGGTTAAAGCAATTGTATACATACCAGTTGGCGGAGGTTCAATTTATAATAGGAGCGGTTAATGACCTAAATAGTTTTAATTTTAATTAAATACATTTTTACACAGTAACAATGTCATTTTATGGATGAAATTTCGTGTGCAAAATACTTCCGAAGTTGCCTTTGACTCATGAGTGTGATAATATTTTATCAAATACTGATTTCTATAATTACGAAAAGCAAAGACGTCTCAGGGAATCAACTGATGTCACTGCAGTGTCTCTGACTGGATGGTCCTATGGTTCAGGTCCCGATGATGGCAGGATTTTTGACACTAGTTACATTACTAGGCTGCAGCTGACGTCTGGAAGAGAATTCTAGCGGCCGTCTGCTCTGATAGGTAGGTTTTCATGGTTTCTCCTATTAATACCAGGCGAATGCCAAAGCAGTTCCCTAATAAAGAGAAAACGGACTGAACGCGATCTTTCCTTCCTCTCTCTTGTTCTATTTCAACCACTTACGTACACATATCTATAATCGCTTGCACTACACTACCATCCTTGTCGAGAGAACAGTCAGAGGCTAATTGCTTGTTCTGACTGAGGTAGTACGACGTTGGTGGACAATACCTGGTTGAGGAAAATCTCCGCTAGCCGACACCGAATTGTAGTTCGACGCCAGATGTCGCCATACTGATTGGAAAGATCACCGCCACCTCTCGTGATAAAACATATACTACACTTACGGTTCTAATGACCTTAAAAGTTACCGCGCCAGAAATGACTAACCAATCTATCCGAGCACAGTCAAGCGAGTGCCGGAGAAGTACAGTAGATGAGAATGGCCGCTCCGAACTCAGGCCGCTCCGAACTCAGGCCGCTCCGAACTCACAACATCCGGTCAGTGAGTTCGGAGCGGCCGTCTCTTATCAGGGGTGGATGACCTCAGATGTAAACAAAAACAAAGGCCGTGCGCCAGTCTGCGGTTTTGCGGTGAGCAGCTGACGGCGACGACGAGACGGCCTAACCGCAAGCATGCGGCGTGCTTGCGGTGAGCATCCGGTGTCAACATCCGTTGCGAGCGCAAGTCGCCGGCGGCGGCGGCCTTGCGGTGAGGGGTCGTCTGGTCGCCGCCGCCGCCAGCTGCGTGGAGGGCGTGACGTCACGGCTCCCAACAGCCAGCTTGCCTGCCTGCCTGCCTGCCTGCCTGCCTACCCTATGTACCAACCTCTGCAAACGAAAAACACTAAGGGATGCAAAACAACATGATAAAAAGGGAGCGGGGAGAGGAGAGGATTTAATTTTTTTTTTTCTTTTTTTTCCCTGCACGGTGGTGACAAGAGGGTGGGGAAAAAAATAATAATAAATGACAAGACGAACACCAGTGAGTAGGGTAGAACACGTATTTATTGATCACAACATATACATTGTTTGAACTTCTCTACATTGAAAATACATGAGGGTTGTTGACAGTCTCTCTCTCTCTCTTTCTCTCTTTCACACGGACGCAATGTTGAGAAGGCGTCGTAGTACTTTGAGATTGACGGCGTCGTTTTCTTCGACGGGGTCGGCGACGTTGGTGAGACGTTTACCTTGAAAATGGTAGTCTTCTCCGTTTTCCCCGGTGCGACGAAGGGTGTTGCGATTGATGAAATCCCGTTGAGACTGCATCGCGTCGTCGACGTAGCGTTTTGAGGTCGCATCGTCTTTGTGGGTGGGCAATGCTAGGTTGACGATGCGTGCATTTTGCATGTTGAGGTTGCCATTTTTGGTGATGCGTAATTTTGGAATTTTTTCGAGATGTTTGTGAATGTCATTCACATGGCGATCGACGTACGTTTTGTTTGCAGCGTCACGTGGCTCTGAAGGTTGACCGACGTTTGTAATTCGAAACAGATCAGCGTTGAAGGGCCCAGCGTCTTGCCATTGCCGTAGACACTTTGCCTGATTGGCAATCAGCGTTTGCAGGTCGCCGCGTACGTCCTCGCTCGTTTGAAATACTTGCCGGAATACTTGCCGTGACGTCACGCCCTCCACGCAGCTGGCGGCGGCGGCGACCAGACGACCCCTCACCGCAAGGCCGCCGCCGCCGGCGACTTGCGCTCGCAACGGATGTTGACACCGGATGCTCACCGCAAGCACGCCGCATGCTTGCGGTTAGGCCGTCTCGTCGTCGCCGTCAGCTGCTCACCGCAAAACCGCAGACTGGCGCACGGCCTTTGTTTTTGTTTACATCTGAGGTCATCCACCCCTGATAAGAGACGGCCGCTCCGAACTCACTGACCGGATGTTGTGAGTTCGGAGCGGCCTGAGTTCGGAGCGGCCTGAGTTCGGAGCGGCCATTCTCATCTACTAAGTACTTTAACAAACGATCTGTCCTTCGTCTTTCTGACCTATTATGACCCCTTACACTTCCACATACATACATACATTCTTCACATTACCACACATGCGAGGAAAATAATTAGAAGTTTAGAGCGTGTCCCGGCCGGTGCAGTGCCCCGCTCATGGGAGATATCTGCATGGGGAATACTTCGCAGGTCGACTTGTAGATCAGCACCGAATCTCATTATCAAGTGGGGGAAGAAAACCGCCTATCTTGTGATTAAAGCATGGACTATATATAGGGGACTAATGACCATAGCAGTTGACGCGCTCGGAAACACTAGGTAACATAGGTCAACAATGAGAAATCAGAAATTCAGAAGAAATAAAACTATGTGTGTTTTACTATGAATCACGCTCCGATTCAAATACTTTCTTACAATTTCTCTAGCACGTATACGTTTTTTATAAGATGGTTTTAATTTTGCGAATGTGTGAATTATGCCCCAAAATAAGGACTTGCCTAGTCAACAATGAAAAATCATCAAAAAAGAAGTTCTGAGAGATTTACTATATGTCAAGACGTGATTCCACATATGGGCGTAATTTTCTTTAACACGAATAGTTTTTTGTATAGGATGGTCTTTATGTGGTGAGTGTACGAATCCCCAACGGCAAAGCCGTTCCTCCAGGAATTTCTGTTGCTGGTGATGTAATTGGCTCTAATTTTTACTAGCGTATCGCAAAACAGATTAAGAAGAGACAGAAACCGAAGAGTTTCTTAGGGGCCTGGAAAAGAGTGCTATCAATGTTCCTCTAGTTTATCCCAACATTATATTGATCCCTCTTAAATAAAGCTTGAATTATTTTGTGAAAACAATAAGGAAAGCAAACTGAGGATCATTCTATTATTTCTGTCAAAATTTTCCAAAAATCAGATCAGCAAAATTGAAGGAAGAAATCTTCTAAAATACGAGAGATTTCAAAATATGGTTCGTTCACACAAACGATGACTCCAGAAGAACAAGATGCTTGGACTAATTTTGTGTGGAGTTATGAACATTTCTTAATAAGAAATAAATCATCAGATTTCATGGAATCACGTCATTTAAATAGTTAATGTAATCAAGAGGCTTTGTGTACATATTGGGCAGTTGAATGTCACATAAGTTACACTTCTTTACACATCTTCATCGTGCCATACATAACAGTGTATGTTAATGAGAGTAAACAACATAACTGGAAATGCACATTTAAACATTTGTTATATCTTGCTGAGAAAAGTTTAGAAGATAATACTTACGAACAACCAGCCACAATTATTCGTTCTGGTTTTGAAGATACCCGTATTCCCAACGTTGCAGCTCCCAAAAGCGGCAATACAAAATGGTTCGTTTGAGATTCTCTAAGTGATTTCTTTTGAACCACAAGTACACCCTACTGTGCGTAGTTACTGTTGCCATCTTTATTCGCGCACCCCTTGTATTTCTTGCGTTTATTCGTACCTTTGTGTATTCAATAAAATTTATTATTCTTATTCTTCTCAACACGAAAATGAATATTTTAGGATGCACTTTCTAGATCGGTTTGCGTAACTTCAATTCCGATGGCTGGAGTTTCTGAGCTGTTCAAGATGTGATTCCCAACATGTAGGGCCGAGTTCATTTATTTTTTCATTCAGCTTGTTTGTTACGCAGTATCTCTCTTCAAATGTTCTATAATTTTACGCGCAAAAGTGCTGCCAGTGGAAAGAGCCTGATACTCGTAGTTGTGGTATTTGAGGGATTAACTGGACATTTTAACGCCTAATCTAAAATGTATCGTAAATCATACATTAACATACATTTATATCGAAGTGACTTAGTTAAATCCATCATAAAAACAGCCTCTCGATTCTAAGACATACTACTTACTTAAAGTAGAAACTCATGAAATTAAATAATTTATGAAGAAGTTTTAATATTTAAGAAAATAAATCGATTTTTATTCCTGTTTAATTGTATTCTATTTATTGGAACAAAAAATTCAATTAATTTACTTTTGGCTTCCAATTAATCGATTAATATTTGTTTTCGATTAGTTGTTGGCATTACTATACGGTAGTAACAGTCGCAGAAGGGCAAAGAAGGATTTTCAGAAAAAAAAAATAAAACGTAAATTTGCAGTTTTCGAAAATTGAGGGTTTTTTACGAAAATGAGACCTACACCGTTCAATTCACACTATCGCCCAACAAAATGTAATGAAAAACAATGGAGCCATTTCTTTGAAAATTTTGATACTGTCTCAGGGGCTTCATGTAAAATACATCCCAAAATTAAAGTATCGGTTTCAGATTCAGGAAGCCGCGACATCAGCCAGATTGGTTGGGAATACCAATTTTGTAGAAAATCGGCTTAACGATTTTGCCGCTAGCATTGTTCAGAGGCGGACAGACGGCCCGGCGCACAGACGGCCCAGCGCACAGACGGACCGGCGGACAGACGGAGACTTTTGCCGTCATTCGATTTATCGGTATTAAGAACACAGAAAACATGGATTCTGATTATACCACGTGTTAGAAGACGTCTTTCTAAGTTTAGTGAATGGATTTATCCACTTCTTCGTTATCAAGGCCCTCTGTCTAATGAGTTTTCTGCCGAAGATTCCCCATTTTTCTGCGCAGCATTACATAACTTTCTCTTAACTGCGTAAGCGGTAGCGAAAAAGGAAAAAGTGGGTGTGGGGGGCCGTCCAAAGGTGGAAGAAGGTAGAGGGGAAAGAAGAGGAGTGAGGTGAGGAAGTGGCGATGATCTGGGCATTTTCCAAGCGACGATGCACTGAATCCATCTCGTTTGACAAGTTTCCTTTACATCAAAAAGGAACAAATTATGTAATTTCTGTCCAGACGTAAGACAGAAAATCTGAAAGTGTGCTTGAAGACTCAGGAGAAAATTAAAAGTCGACGGATAGCTAAATGCAAACATCGTTCACAGAAGTTCACCCATGACTAATTCGCTGTTTTACAACTTCATATCAAACACTTAAAAATAAAGTACCCTTGCTTGGAATGTACTCCATTGGATAATAATTAGCTTAATTCCAATTCCTATCAGCCAAAGATTTTTTATGTCACCAGTTCAATTCTCGAATCTTATTTGTAGCTTACGGTTATCTTTATTTTCCAGGAAACCATCACAGTTAAAAAGCAACTAAAAATTTTTGCAGTGTGAGGCGCGCTGCCATACAATGTGGGAAGCCTTCTTATCTCTGGGCTAATTTCGTTTTATCACAGCATTCAGCGCGGAGTATCGAGGGAGGCAGACGTTGGTCTGAGCGATGTTAACATGTGTTTAAAGGTATTAGTTGTATTGAAGATAAGCCCATCGTTTATTAAAGTATCTTTTACAGCATTCCGAATTCAAAAAATTGTATCCATTTGTTAAGTAATGGAAAGTTATAGATTGGAGATGTAGATTTATTAAAGAGCTATATGCAGAGACAATGGAACAAAAACAGATGTCAGATGTAGGACATATTTTACTAGATTTAATTCTAGAAATTATGAATTTAATGCGATGGGGAAAATCTTTCTAATGCAGTCAGTACTTTTATAATTTATGCTTAATCAAATGCGTGCATTATAATTTGCAAAAACAACAAAATATTTAATGCAATATATGCACCCAGAGACCGACAAAACATATTGGACCAACACTGACATGAATAGTTAAAAAGTACTTATAAATTACATTAAAAGCATTTTTAAAAGTCACTGATATATTCTCACTTTTATAGCTAATCATTCTAGTGACATGAGTATACTTAGTAAATGTGGGCTCGAAAACACACAAAATGAGCTTACGCATTCTCGAAGTAAAGTAAAACTTTCTTTATTACTCATCTTCTGCCAAATACCTTTGCAGGTTCTGGAATTTGATGAAAAATCGTAGTAAATTAATAAATAATCATATAAACAAACATATAAACAAACAAACAAATAAATAAATATGTTTCAGTGAGCGCCAACTGGCAGGATACGGTCGTGTTTGTGTCTGTTTACACGCGCGTATGTGTGCGTGTATGTGTGTGTACGTATGCGTGTGCGCGCGTGCGTAGGAGTGGGCAAACTTGCACAGGGGTTGAACGTGACTCGAACTGATGCTTGAACGTGACTTGAACAGGAGATGGAACGTTATTTGAACTGGGACTTGTACGTGACTTGTACTGGGGGCTTTGAACGTGACTTGAACTGGGACTTCAACGTGACTTAAGCTGGGAATTGAACGTTACTTGAACTGGGGCTTGAACGTGTCTTGAACTGGGGCTTTGACGTGACGTGAAATGTCTTAGACATGACTTTCACTGGTGCTTGGACGTGATGGTAGAGTATGGGTTTGCGATTAGTTTATGCACACGTGTGTGAGGCGTCAAGAGAATTTCGTTCCCTCATCAGTAGAACGGCAATTTCAGAGTTAATCATCTCGCAGTCGCACATCTCTCTCCCATGATAACTGGGTAGAAATGCGCCCATGAGAACATGTTTGCACACGGCAACGCTCACACTCAGGGTTTCCCCTTGCATCGCGTCTATGCACCGATTCGCAATTCGGAATGGCGCGTGGATATGTTTTGGACAGAACAGGTGACTATGTTAAGACTTGATGGAAACGGTTGCGGGAGATTTGGCTCCCAGAAAGCCGACCTTGTGATCAGGTGACGAATATTTTCATTCGAATTGATATTCTTGTTGAATTTATACTTTCTTTATAATTCTCATTTTTCTTGTTGGTATCGAATGACATCATGATCATCTTTTCAGAGTGTGAGCAACACGTCACTTTTCGTCTCTGAAACTATACAAAATTGTTAATTTTCTCTTTATGATAGATTATCTGGACTGAATAATTTATCATTAAGTCTGTCATGCTTATCTGTATAAAACGAGTACATTAGTTAAAGTAAAAATTAATTGTGAGCGGAGACGTACTATTTGCAGGTTTTACGACGCTAATTGATCAGTATGATCGAATTTCATACAGTGAAAGATCGTACAACGAATGATCGAATTTCATGGAACCAGTCGACGTCAAAATTTTGCCAACATAAAATTGAATCGCATTTTGTTAATAAAAGGCGAAGATCAGCTAGATGTACCGATTTCGCTCTCCGGGCTTCGTTTCCTCGATCGCACAGCTGATGTAGAAAAACTGTTCACCAACCCCACTTCCACATTCATATTTTCACTTTTCTTCAATTGACTAAATGAATATCCGACTTTTCACAGTCAATCATTACTTTAAATACGTTATTCCGAATTCAAATGTACACTAGTAACGTATTTTTTGTAAACGTTTTGTAGCCAAGGCAAACTACATTTTAAATGAACATGACACAAGACTCGTGCTGTATTACTTTTTTGTATTACTTTATTTCTTGGTTCAATATCAAGCAACTGTAATCAGTAGAGAGAGGATTTTTATGCCCTGAAATGTAAGTTCACTATGCGCACGTTTTGTTGAACTCTCTTCTAGCTTGTAATTGTAGGAGTAGAGGTAAGGGCGAGTTACTATTTTGTTAGCAATGCAGAAAAATCATACATGCAATTCGTTTACCAATGCAAATAAGTTTTCTATAACTCGGGATGGAAAATGTCTATTTTTTCAAATATTGCTAATCTCGCGCTTTTTTAAAATTTATTTTTATTTATTTATTTTGAACTTTTACTCATCTTTCAACTATTTATAGTTAAAATGATGGGAAGGGATTCTGGAAACGTGCGCAGAAACTCAAGAAAACGTGCGCAGATGATCTTCTCCCCCGTATGTCACATATAGGTTTTACTGTTTTTTCACTAAATAAATCTCAATCTAAATATTGAAATATGTTTTTTAAAAACATGAATGTATGATTTAAAAATTCTGAAATATGCACTTTTCATGATTCATTTTCATTGATTGTGTAATGAATGCAATTAAAATTTATAATTACATTCGTTACACAATCAATTCATTACATTTCCTGTATTCCTTGATAAAAATTCACGAGATGCATGCTTGGAATGAAAATATATATTTTTGTGAAAAATAATGTAGTCTACCTTACTTTTCAAAACAAAAAAAATTAAGTACATATTCACCTTAGTGAAATATTTTATACGCCTTGTTCCGTTTCTTGTGCCTGAAGAATACGATATCATGAAATGAGGCATTGACATTAGAAAGGTCGTAAATGGCCATGCCAATGGCACAGAGAAGGTAGTATGTCCATATGTAATCAAATGAATTTGCAAACGTAGTCGCTACATGAAGTAAGTTGTGTGTACACTGCTGTTAGCGAAGATAAGGTAATACGCCATTTAGAGAATAAGGACGTATCGTGCTATTGAGTAGTGCTTGTGTTTGTTATGATTGTTCTGATACAGATCTGTGTTTATCATTGAATATGCCTCCAAAACTCCTTCCATTTAGAATGGTAAGTTAAATTACTGTTTGTTGATTTACTGTTTCTTGAGTGTTTAAAGTAACTCGTTTGTAGGTTATACCGAGCAAAATATTTTATTTTCCAGGCGGCATGTAAGTGTTGTCACAAGTGTCGTGAATTCACTGAAGATACTATACAAAAAGTGCACACACATTTTTGGAAACATACAGCTGATGTACAAGGAACCTTTCTGATGGGCGTAATTAACATCGTGAATATTAAGAGAAGGCGTAAGGGAAACTATGATGACCCAGCACCAAGTACGAAGCAAGTTTCTGTCACTTATTGCTTACTCGCTGACAATGGTCATGTGTGTGACGTCGGGGTGCGAGTGAAACACAGACACGGAGTTATAATGTACAGATTTATTTACAATGTTTCTATACAATAATTTCACTCCTGAGGAACTAGCGCTGCACTTCCTGCACAGCACTTCCCCGAAGCTTCCCCGCCTCAGCCTGACACAGACCCCAGGGGCTAACCTTAGCGCCGCTCTTCGTCCCGTGGCGAACAGCTTCATGTCGCAACCGAAGCGAGCAATAACCCCAGGCGTGTGACAAGTGAATTCCGCACCGCGATTCGGCTCAGACTCGAATCCGGCCGTTCCTTTGCTAGCCCCTTTTGCGAAGAATCACGTGACCGTCCTAATCTAGTTCACATGTTCACAAGACAAAATATTCTGAGGTTAATAAAGAACTTATTAAGTCACATACAATGTCGTTTCCCATTCATGAAAGTCACTACTCGCGGCGTAAATAAACAAAATGTTACCCCAGCCCTGAACTCAATATTCATAGAATGTACCGGGCGTTCAAAATATTGCACCGTAACAATAATGTTGATCAACGATTCTACAGGAGAGTGTTTAAGCGAGAATTTCCCAAGTTATCATTCCATAGATTTGGCCATGACACCTGCCCAACAAGTGACAGACTGAAAAATCAGATAAATTGCACAGTAGGAGTCAGCAAATTACGCATTATTGCTTAGAAAGAATTGATTCGGAAGAGAGCAGAAAAAATAACAACTACTCTGAACAGTGATAATAGAATGTCACTTATGCCCTCAAGTAGAAATGTACAGTGAGCATGGACATGCGGCAGGTAATATTTACCCACACATTAATTCATTCAAATATGTTTTATAGAAGGCATCTATCAAATTAGAACCTGTGCCTATATGTTGGTGATATAGGACAAAGTCTAATGTGGTTGTGGCATGAGGGCATTGCCAGTCATGGTGGAGAAAAGGTCGCCTCTTGTGTCCTAAAATTGCTCTCATCTTTCACCACCATCAAACGAAATATACATTTATGGACCGATAACTGTGCAGGCCAGAATAGGAATGGAATGATAACTGGTACTAATTTATGGTACTAATTTGGTACTAATGGTACTAATTTATCTTATTGCGAAGAAACAGTTTGATATAGTGGACTTGAAATTCCTGGTTTAAGGATATTCCTACATGCCTTGTGATAGGAAATTTAGCATCATAGAGAAGAGGAAAAAAATGCAGGACCATGGTTCCAGAAGAGGTAGCAGAAAGGATTCGAAGTGCGAAAAATGTAAAACATAATGGTGATAATAATGTAGTTATGATGAAGGATGAGGACTTCTTCGACTTTTCTGCAGAAAGTGACAGGTTTTTTATTACAAATCCTTAATATCCTTAATATCAGCACCCTCAGCTGTATTAGACTAACAAGAGCTTATTTTACTCTAATTAAACAAGACAATCATTTAATGACCTTGAAATATGGTCACAGCACCGGATTTTTAAAATAAGAGAGTCATTAACGTCACTCACTAAAATGCAGTGCTTGCAATGCCTTGAAAGATCAGTCATCACTGATGCCAAAAAGAGTACTTCCTTGATGCAAAGTATCATGCATTTTACCGGATTTGTTTTTGCATAATGTAAAAATAACATTAATTCAGAGTTTGTCTAAGATGTAATTTCTATGTTGTATTTTTAAAAAATATTCATGGACAAATCAGCGCCAGACTTCGAAAATGTCGTAACACTGACATGAATGTATGACTTCCATTTAAAGCAGTTTCTGTATTAATGTTGGTGAAAAAGTGTTCATAAATTTGTTTTTTGCTTACCCTGAAAAATTTTGTTTTTGGTAGTTACTACCTTTTCTATGTCAACGCTTCAAATATCCTTCATTTGCACTAGTATTTTATCATCTATAGAAAATAAAATAAAACGCAAACCGTGACAAGCTCTTTTTATCAAACAACGCTCACAAATAAATAGATTCTGTGAAAAAATGAAACGTTGTAGAGATATGTCTCCATTTTAACTCCTATAATTACACAAATATGCGCCAACAGGAAAAATCGGCCAAATATGCATAAATATGCACTAACATATTAGTCTGCATATCACCCAATTCTAACCAAATCTCAAGAAATATTATTTAGCTATGTCTTTAAAATTTTTAATACTTTATCAGTAATAGCAAAACTTTAGCAGAGTAGCAAAATCAAGACCGAGTGTTGCCATGATGACAGCCAACCTTCTAAAAGGAGACAGCAAATAAAGGAGTCGTTCATAAATTACGTGCCTAAGCCAGTGATGAAGATGGTATACACTACATGACCTGAAAATTAATTGAAGAATATGAAAAGTGGAGACTTGACATTAACATATCAAAAACAAAATATATGGTAGTAGGAGGCAATGGTCAGGAGCTGATAACTCCTAGACGCATAATTAAATGTGAAAAGGAATACAACTATTTGGGTATAACTTTAACAAGTGATAGTCGTGATAGCAAATATGTACCGAACAAAACTAAAAGAGGCAGGTAAGTTATAAGATCTTGACATCCATTGACATGGAATTCAAGCATAAAAAGAAGCACCAAAATTTCACTATATAAAAAAATTGTTGAAAGTCTATTCATATATGGAGCTGAATTATGGGCTATTAATGCCAGGGATAGAAGTAGAATCCAAGGAACGAAATTGTATATTAGAGACGTGTTGTCAGGTTACAAGAAAGGAAAGAATTAAAAATCAAAGAATAATAGAAATAATGAAATCTGTAAAATCAGCCATACAGCAGATAGAAACAAAGGCTATATTCTAATAGGCATTTAAGAAAGTTGGACAGTGAGCGACTGCCAAAGAAGGTGTGAGAATACCATGCTGAAGAAAGAATATATAGGGGAGTACCAAGAAGGAGACGTAAGATCAATGATGGCAGCGTGAGATTTAAAAGATGGTGCCTGAAGAGATACAATGAAATGGAGATTAGGCAACGACAAAACGGCGACAGATGTAAAATACTCGCTTTACAACGTACTACTATTTGCCGAAAACGCTTCTTGCCACCTATATTCATAAATCAATTTAATAGAGTGTAAGAGCTAAGGTAGGATGCATAAATTGCTTTTTTCTACACCAGCTGAGTCGATGTCAACAACAGTTACAATCAGTATTTCGAGAGCAGCTGCCCGGATTGGTCGCCTCCGTTGTTTACTGCGACCAATGCCAAACTGATGCCGCAGCAGCATCTTACACAACAGGACAGGGACGGGCGTTGTCTTTTCTTCTTCATTTCGTGTCCTTTCCCATTTTGTTGGCTCCAATAATGGTAGAACCAAAACCTTTCTTAGTAAACAACACCCGTTTTGAGATAGCAAACATGGGTTTCGAAAACAAAACTCTACGGAAACAGCCATATTTCCTTTTCGTAAAGATGTCGCCTCATCAATGGATCAAAACGAAGTAACTATTGGAATATTTTTAGATTTTTCAAAATATTTTGACATCATTGATAATAACAGTTTACTTTCAAAATTACCTTCGAATGGAATTCGTGGTATTGCTCTAGATTGGTTATGTTCGTATCTTAAACAACGACCTTAGAGAGTAGAAATACCTTACTGGAATAATGGAACATTATGTACACACCTTTCTGATTCTTTGCAAATTGCATGTGGAGTCCCGCAGGGATCTATTTTAGGTCTTATTCTGATCTTACTGTACATAAACGATGTGCCCTCGACGATTAAAAACGGAAGAACAGTTCTCTTTGCTGATGATAAGAATATTCTTTGCAATAAAGAAACCGTAAATAGTACAATAGCAGATATTTCAAATTGGTTCCGTAATAACAAATTAATAGTAAATGAAAATAAAACTGTTTCAATGCAGCTTACCATTTCAAATAAACAGCTCTGCACTTCACTGAAAATGAACGGTGTGTCATTGGCTGATGTTAAGGTAATAAAATTTTTAGGTATTTCAATTCAGTCAATTCTTAAATGGAACGTCCATTTAAATGAATTGAACACTAAATTAAGTTCTTATGCTACGCTTTCAAAATTCTTTCGAATTCAGTCAGCCTCTATACTGCTAGTTGTGAATATTTCGCGACTGTTCATTCCCGCCTGGGATATGGCGTAATATTCTGGGGAAATACATCTTAAAGCTCTCAGAATTTTAAGTTACAAAAAGAAGTTGTAAGAATAATAAGCAAATCCCACCCACGTGATTCTTGTAAGACACTCTATTAATCCACGTATATTACCATTACCTTGTCTCTTCATATATGAATCAGTGTTTTTTGTCAAAAATGAGTTATTTAAGGGCGGTAATATATTTTCAGGAAATGCCGATATCTATAACTACAAGACTCGACGCATTAATCATATTCATCAGGTGACAGGATCAACAGCTCACTACAAAAAATTCACTCACAATACATGTGTATTATTTTACACCACCGTGCTAGATGACAATAATCGTTTAAATTCAATACAAAAGTTTAAGTCCCAAGTAAAATCTTTTCTGCTGCACAACTGTGTTCATACTATTAGAGACTATACCGAAAGTAATATTAATTTTTACAATGACATTTAGTGAATTATTTATCATTTGGATTGTTTAATTCGAAAGAACCTGTAACAAGTATTGTACTTCAGCTTCAGGGTCAGTGATCCCCGTCTCGATCAGGTTTTCGTCCTGTTTCCCTGATCCTTGAACAAATGCTGAGATGGCCCCTTGTTTTGCTTCTGGACATAAACGTAATTTCAAATTAACTTCTCGCAATAGCACTTCACATACAGTTTTTAACTGTTTTTGACGTAAATAAATAAAATATTCTTCTATTCAAATAAAAAATCCTCATATAGCTCATTCTCTATTGATCTAGAAAAATCTACAGGACGCAGTGGCAAGCGGCGTATACTTTGAGATACTGTGCGATGTTCATGCTAGTAAATCGGAATAAATTCGTAAAGTGTATTTTAATTCTTTCTATGGTCTATATTCTATAAATTGATATCTCATTTTTTTCTATATTTCGACTGTTTCTCTGAGATAGATTTGTTCAACCATTTCACTTAAAATTAAGCTAGGAGCTTCCTTATTTCGTGTTTTACCAATATCTATGGTGGGTTTTCCGATTAGAAAGTGTTACCAATATAGTCGGAGACAAATGCCCGAAATGCTTAACTCGCTGCAGAGGCTGCAACGCTCCCAATCTCAGCCGAACGCGCCACTGGCTTTCTTGCCGTTATCACCAGAGGGAAACTTGTATGCCTTACGCGGGGAATGAGCCCACACAAATGGCGAAAAGCGTATCTTACAGGCCCAAGCATCTGCGTTATATAGATTGTGCTAAAATATTTGCTGCATACAATCTTATCATAAATGTATTCATACCAGTTTTATAACTAAGATAGAACATAAAAGGTACAGCAATTGTATTTGCTCTTGTCATTTCAGAGCATGTGCTCTGGAGTGGGAGGCTAGGTGGGTGAGGGGAAGAGGTGAAGGGGAGGCAAGTGAGCAGGGGGTTTTTGGTGCGGGAGGTTCGGAGGCTAATGGATTGTGGTGGGGTCGATGTGCAGGTGAGGGAACGGGTGGGGAGGGGTCTGTGGAGTGGGAGGTGAGGTGGACCTGTGGTATTGCGTTGCGGGGGGGGAGACGTTGAAGTCATCCGACGGCGGCAGTGGCGGCAGACGCGTCGTGGACGAGCAGGGACTCCGACGCACATCGCCTCGCGCTCCGCAAGCTGCACGTCGCCGCCGCTGCCGCCGCCGCCGCCGCCGCCGCCGCCGCCGCCACCGCCGCCGCCACCGCCGCCGCCGCCACCGCCGCCACCGCCGCCACCGCCGCCACCGCCGCCACCGCCGCCGCCGCCGCCACCGCCGCCACCGCCGCCACCGCCGCCACCACCGCCTCCGCCGCCTCCGCCGCCTCCGTGGTCGCCGCCCCCGTCGCCGTCGCGCTCGCGATTCGCGCCCCCTTCGCGTCCGCCGCCGCACACCTTCCGAGCAGCTCCGCGCCGCCGACCGCCCCACTCCGAGCTCCGCAGTGCAGTCGGCCCGCGCCTCACGCCTCCCCCAGCCGCCGCCGCACATGGACGTGGGCGCCCCTTCTGGCGAGCGGGGTGACGCGAGATCTGCGTGGCGGGCGGCCGTCAACAACCCCCTCGCGTGCTGGGCCCTCGCTCGCTCCCAGTGGCGCAGCATGATCCAGGCGCTCTTCACTCTCGTGGTGCTCGGCGGGTGCGCGCTCATCGTCGGGGTGGTGCCGTTCGACGAGAAGCTGCCCTTGGTGTTTCGCATCCTCATCGTGTGCTGCGCGCTCGTCGCCATGATGTGCCTGGCCTACGTGTCCATCCACCAGGCGTGGCCCTGTGTGCGTGCTTGGTTTCGTCGCCGCGAAGAGGGCGATCGGCGAGAGGAAGCGGTACCGCTGGCTCGGCAAGAGCGTCTTCGGGCCGCGCTGCTGCCCCCGGCTACGAGGAGCCACTCGTTCGTGTTCAGCTCAGCTTCGCCCAACCCTCTGCCTGAAAACCCACCGCCGTACCAGCGCGTTCCCACCCCTCCGCGCTACACCAGCTCTCCCCTGCGGTCGCATCCCGCCTCGCGCCCCCTCTTCTTGCCGAGCCCGCCCCCTCCGTTCCCGATTCCGCCTCTTCCTATGGGTTATCCAACGCGGCCTACCGCCCCTTCGTATGTCCCCAACCCCTCCATCACCTCTCTGGAAACAGCGATTCAGAATTGCTACTATTATGATCAGGTCAGGGAGCCTTTGTTCAGAGAATATCCTCCTCCTCCACCTTCACCTTTACCTTCACCTTCTCCTTCAGCTTCAGCTTCAGCTTCAGCTTCACCTTCACCTCCGAGTCCTAGAAATGGAGTCGAAGAACATTCAAACAGTGGTTCTGATAAAGAAGATGAAGTTTAGCCAGCCCTTTTTAAGACTGCTCAAACACTTCGAATAGGTGTCTTTCTCTCGGATGGATGAACAGTCTGATAAACATTTAAGTTACTTTACGTCCCTAGTTCTTC
Source organism: Gryllus longicercus (assembly GCA_038098605.1). Taxonomy (NCBI): domain Eukaryota; kingdom Metazoa; phylum Arthropoda; class Insecta; order Orthoptera; family Gryllidae; genus Gryllus; species Gryllus longicercus. The sequence goes on from JAZDUA010000491.1 coordinate 132,676, forward strand.
ACTATACTTTCGAAGAATGAATGTTTGTCAATGAGTGTTTGAGAATGACAATGAAAATTTGCCATGTTACGTTACGTTTTCGACATGTGTTTCAAACATTTCTTGAGTGAGAGTTTTTCGAAAGTGCTTTATTTACTTCATTTCATTACTGAACGTCCCCGAGACTTCTCTGAATATTACGAAGTTTCCGGGAGAAACGACTCAGAAGAACAACGTTCCGTTACTATTAGTTAATATCGTGCACCTCTTTGTTGTGATTTTTTTGACTATCTTTCGAAAGTGTATGTTCTTTTACTTCCCATTTTCTTCACCAGGCGCCCTTAAGATTTGCGGAGATAGAAGTTGATGAAAAGTGTACAAAAGAATGTGCAAAAGAGCATCGTAACTTTGTTATTTTTATAACTGTCTTTGTATGACTTGATTGTGGCGTGTGTGTAGTGAGCGTATGCAAAAATTCAAGGACTTTTCTTTGTCCACGTCTCTGCCTGACACCTCGAAGTGTGAAATTGATTAGAACTTTGTAAAAGAAGATGCAAAATAACAATATTGTGCTGCTATGATTTGCGCTTCAAACATGGGGATAGACAATCTTTCAAAACGAGTTTTGTTGTTCTTTTCATGACCTCTCCGAGTCGCTTGACAAGTGATTACGAGGATGTCTTTGTGAATAAAGTGCAGAATAATAACGCTACGTTGCTCTGTGCGTGACTTTACTTTTGTGTCTTCCGCGGGTACAGTTTGTCAGAAGTGCTACTTTTGACTCCTTCTTTATCAGATATTCTCAAAACTTCATATGTGTAAATCTGATAAGGATTCCGGGAAGTGAGATGCTAAGTAGCATTGTTATTTTTCTTTTTTGATGATTGATTTAGGATTCTTCATGTGTACTTGAATGAAGTGTCTCCAGCAAGTTCTATTACTTCATTTCGTTCACTGACATTCCGAAAGTAAAAGCAACGAGGACAACTTTGCGAGTGAAAATACAAAATAGCAACTTTATATTTTTTCATTATCACTGTTGTGTCTCGAAAACTTTTCATGCGTGTGAACGATCTTCCAAAATTAAATTCTGTTCGTTATTTCTTTTACCAGAGATGTGTGAAGAGGATGAGTAAATGTGTGCACCTCACCATGAACTTCACCAACGGAAAAAAAATTTAAAAAATAAAAAATGACACTCCATGCGTATGCTTTAGATATGTCGTCCTTTGGGAGTGGACAGTTATTTAGGAGTGAAAATACTTTTACTTCTTCACTTGCTGTAACTCGTGCGTTCTGGCACCTTTGTTGAATTGACTCATTTTCTCTTCGGCTGTCATGGCCGGATATTGTCAATTGTCGGCCAATTAATGTCAAGACAGTCAACATTTCTGCGCATAACGGACCAATTTTCTCAGCGAAGTAAATTGACAGTAGTGTACCAGTGTTTCTATTAGAACGCAAAACTTTTTAATGGTGTTTTATTTTTTCGAAGTTAACTCAAGTAAATACACTAATTTGCAAGGAAAGATATTAAATGTTTTGGTTAAAAACAATGAACATGTGACAAAACTAATCAAAATATTTAAATCTTCTTAAAGTGTGTAAATGCAGAAGTGCTAGAGTGAATCTACATTTATTTGCAAGGTTAGTGCAGTCTATAATTAAATCGTAACAATGTTCTATTCTAAAGTTCTTGCAAAGCATCTATAAATATTTTGCATAATCAACATAATCTTTTTTAGATGTTGCTCTCTCTTCCGTACCTTCATGCACGCAGAAAACCTAGGAGACGATCCACCCTTTCACAGAGTTGGAAAGAGAAGAATAATGGAATTTTCCTGTTATCTTTTGCCAATCAAGCTTAGGTAAGTACTACCTGTATATATTCTTAGGAAGTCTTTGTTTTACTGTTTTAGTCTAATAACTTGATCAGCATTCTGTGTGTCTTGTAGATATCTCGGAAATACCCATGGTAAACTATGATCTATGAATCCGCAGCCCCCAACCACCAAATGATTTCCAAACCTTACAAAAGGGCTAAGTCTCTCAAATAATTAACCATTATACCCTAAAATGATTTTATTCTCACTTACTACTAACATGGGGTTATTCAAAACCCCATGTATTATCTCCGTGACTTAGGCAAGAAAAATGTCAGGAATAAATCTAAATTGTTGGAAACACATTTTTACTATCATGATTTTTAAAAAGTACATTTTCTTAAATTTATTTCATTATACCTTATCTATGTAGATGACTAAAATGGCTTTACAAACAAACAAAAATTCATGACAATGTTCTGAGCAAACAAGTGTGTCGCATTTACAGCACGCAGTTTTTTGACTGATTTTCTATCGCATATGGTTTGAAAATTGTTGATTTTTCTCAATAGTTCTTTTTTGTGTACCCAATAGTCTGTCAATGGTATTTCGCAGATTATCAGGGAGGTTTCCTGTCCTCGTGTTGAGGTGTTTTATTTATCATAGTTTTTAATATTGAAAACCTTTGATCAGATTAGCAAGCTTTCGTAACAATCCTTCATGGTTACGTGTGTGGCTTATTGCTGTACAAATCGTTCGGGGAAGGTGCGAATTACTTTTCTTTTGTAAGTACTTACTTTATATGGCTTGGAGAACATATTAAAATTTGAAGATATTGGTTAATATTTGTGATGATTTTCTTCATGTCAAAGAGGAGAGCACTGTGAATTAGTTGTGCGAAAGAAACAACTGGCAGCCTAGTACACACAGCAAGTTATGCTCGGTTCATTTTCAAGAAGAGGATTGTGATAAAACTTCTTAATAATACTCTCTATTCCATTGATTTTAGCGGATTTTCTACCACACGTAAGATACGTTAATTGTGCAGGAATAATTATCCACTGAAGTTGTCTTCAAAAGGATAACTAACATGATTATTTTTGACGTCTTCTACAAAGAATCCGGAAAGTTTTGCACAATGTTAACATCAATTGTATTACTAGTCCATCTACAAACTCGAAACTTTAGAACCCTGCTCTTTTGACTTCAGATGAGAGTACTTAATGTTTATGTAAGGAAATAGTGAATAAGAAAGTAAGAGTACAGTAAGAAAATGCGCTCTTTAAAATAATATCTTTAGTATGGTAGCAAGACCTCGAATATTGTGACAACACTAATACTAAAATTATTTCGTAATAATTTGTGCATCACATGCTCCTTCAGCTCTTGTTGGTTCCTATTAGGCAGGAAGCATGATGGAATGTTTGTATTTTTCCGAAGAGCTCCAACAATAGTTAGTTTCTACTCGTTCAGTATTTCACCAGAGGGACAGACGTTCAATGTTATATTTCTATATGTACCATAAATAACACGACTTAGTGTTCTGACATAATGCGATGGTAGAGAACCTTTATTTTAAACCAACTTTTCCTTGCCAATATAAAGGAGAGCATCTATCATATAAAATGTACGGAAATCACAGAGAGTCGTAATTTTTATGCCATATTGGTCAGGTTTCGAAGGAATATAAACTCTAAAAGGGCAGTTACCTTTTAGTCCAAGGAGTTGCTCATCTATCGTGCAATATTCGCGAGGAGTGTACATAATCCTGACATCGAAATAAATTGTGTCCAAATATATCTACCGGGAGCGAATTTGTATTCTGAATTTCAGGCTTCCCCGTCATCAAATAGCATACACGTAATTAGAAACTCAAACCGCTCCCTGAACTTTATGCAACTGAATATTTCTTGTCCGCGGGGTCCCCCGTTTCTCATACTCTCTCATGCCCATCTTCCCTACAGTCGAAAATGTACATGAAGCCGATGAGAGCGCATATTTATCGAAAATTTGTTGATCCCTCATACCTGCAAACTTTGTAACGCGCATCACTCATCTCAATTTTCCGTGTTAGCAAAATCAATTATTGAATCACTGAACAAAAGATTCCAAGCTTCTTTTCCTGTACTCGTATATTTTGCTGCTTCCTTTTGGCCTGGAACACGCCATTATATATCTTTGCTGTGTACGAAAGGAAAGTGGCTCTTTCTTCGGCCAGATATAACCGTTTCTTCCCTCCCATACACAATCTGTATTATCTAATAAGAGTTCTTCACATTCCTTTCCCTCACCTGATATTTCGTCTTCATATTCTGATTCTTCAACCACGTAATCTTCTCCATCAGTGCCGTCGCAATTTGAATCAAACTTTCTGACATCATCATTACACAACCATTCCCGTAAAACATTATCAAAATCCCGATCTAAAGAATTTAGAGATGTTTCCAAATATTTTAATGGTCCTTAACTACCGTTGTCGCTCATCGTGAACATTAATTATTCACACCTCTATCACAAAAACTACACACTTTAACACTGGGTTAGACACCCCAGAATCACACTATCATACAACCTGGATCCCCTCCCAGAATCACACTGCATGAAACTGTGACTTACAAAAATGGATATGGCCGAATAAGGCGGTGAAAAGTATCCCCATACTAAATAGTTAATCGTGATGCTCATATGAAAGGGAATAAAAAAATGCCGTTGATACCCAAAACCTTAGCTTCCTTGGGCTATCTTTTGCAGAGATACAACGAGAAACTTATTTTTTTATGTTTTATTTTTCCTCAGCTTCTATGGGGTGGATTTCTTGCGGTGGGCACTTCTAGGGGGCGGATTTTAATGCAAATGTCATCTTTTTTCTTTATAACAATGCCGTTTAGTATAGAAATTCATATTATGCTATGACAAAACGAAATGAACCATTTTTACGTAATTTTTTGCATTTTTCGACTAATGTCATTTTTTACCTATTTACGTCATTTTTAATGCTTTTTTTGCCGATTTCATCGATTGTAATATCATTTTAATTGCAGTTGCTGCAAACAATATTTACGGGGTGCAACAAATGTTCACAGAATTCCTGAGTAGCATATTCGATTTCTTTACTCATATATTGTACTACCAGCAATATTTTGTAATCTAAGGTTTCTGTGACATCTATCGGCGCCAATGACAGTTTGGACGATTTGTCAATAAATAATGACAGAGATTTTCTTTTAAAGAACAGTCCAAACCTAAAGTTTGTAGGCTGAGTTCACTTGAACAAATTTTATCATTGAAATAATATCAAAACCTTAATTGAATTTGATTGAAATTGTTTTCTTAATATAGTTTTATAACTACACATGTTGGAATGTCTTGTAAAATCGGAGTATTCGAGAAATATCGGAGTATATTAAAGTTTAAGATCCGAGTATCCCGTTGAAGGCTGGTTGTCAGTTTTTAATTGGGGTTGATTGGTGCAGTGTCATTCAGCCCCATCCTCAGTCTGGCAACCATATCTAAAACTATTTCATTTGATAGTGGCCGTGTATATTAATTTATAATTAAAATTTATCTGAAAACACCGCCACACATAAAACGCCTCTCCATGTGCCAAATGGTAGAAACGACGAAGCAAATATGGCATCAGGTTCATCTCAGTTGCGGAATAGATACATACATTTGATGATTAAAATTATTGTAAACCCCACTCTATATTAGGTCTTACTATAAATCTATAGAATTTACATTTCGAGTAAACGGCCCATAGACCACTTAGAGAAGTAAGTAAATTCTAAGAAAACATATTACTCAGAATAAAGACAGTTATTATTGCCTACCTTTTCTTCATTTACAATTAGCAGACCGGCTTACTCACGAATTCATTATGAAACTATTAATTCATATACGTGTAGAATGATTACGATTTTTTTTCGAAATATCACTGTTTTGACAGAAAAGTTGAAAATACTTAAGGCAGGTCTTCCAACACAAGAAAAATGCAGCAACCAACCCACTTTCGGATGCAGGTCTTATCTCTGCCATTAAATTCAACAACTTCATTTGCTCATGGGCACGGACGAGGAACGTTAATATCTTCAGAAGTGGAATACAACTTCCTTCTTGAAGTAAAATTAAAAGTATCTTGCATTTCTTCATTTCATTTCATGTTTGAATGGAAGGTCCTAGGGTTCAAATTTCAACGGTGGCGGAATTTCGACACTAGCTTCATAGCTGCATCTAATTCAACTATTGTCTGAAAGATATTTCTAGCAGCCGCCTTTTTTGATTAGTTGTCTGCGGAGTCTCCGATTAATACCAGGTGACTTCCGAAATAGCACTCTATGAAATAATCAATAGACAACACACGATCTTTCCTTTGTGATAAATGCCTCCCTCTCACGTGATATGATGGCTTTATACCGGCAACAATCTGATCAGCAATTTATTTACGCAAGCGAAATTGTAAGAGTAAATTCCCTGACAAGTTTTTTTTGCTTCACCGCAGCAAGCGATGGCAGTTTTATTAGCTCTGGGTTCCGCAAGTACTGTGATCGATAATTTCAGGAAGAATATCCCAGAGCTTGCGCGAGATCGATTTCGTGATAAGTGCTGGAGAGTTTGTTCAAGTTTGAGCAGTGCCACATCGATGATTTTTTCGACGTAGCGGAAGCAAGAGATTCCGCGGCAAAAAAAGAAATATGTTTGTTGTATCCCCGGTTTAAAAGGATTTTATTTTATGAGATACAATACTCAAAATGCCCTGTCATGTGGGGTATTTGCGCGTGAAGACTACGGTATTTTGTTCCACGGTCAATGATGAAATTACTTTTTACTAAAAGTGCGGTCCGTTGGGGTACACGCTAATTTATTATTATTATTATTATTATTATTATTATTATTATTATTATTATTATTATTAAAACTAAGATAAAATTCCACGAAAGCGTTTCTAATATCAAACTGTAGAGTAACTTAGTAAAAACGATTCACAACACTTTCATGCTACGCTAAACATAATGACACTAAATACACAAAGTTTGTAATTCAGCTATTTTACAAAGTATAGCGGACATAAGAAGTTCAAGCAAATTGAAACTTGCGCTCCTTTTCTTGTATCGGCAACCTCTTTCTAGAAAAAAATTTGGCAATGTGGACTAGAGCAAACGCTAGCTCCATCTTGCGGTCGTCGTGTTAAAAACTACCACAGGCAGTTCCTGCAACAATGTACAATAATCCCTTCCTGAGTGTTGATTGATTCCCTTCCTGAGGTTTCTGGGCGCGTCATCTGCTACGGTCATTAGATCCGTAAGTATAGAGCATGATTTCATCGCCGGAGGGGGAGTTAATGTCCCCCCGATCACAAGATCCGGCGCCGACCTACGTCGGGTTGCAAGGATAAGGAATATCCAGGAATATCCCAACCAGGAATATCCCAGATCCTCTTGGGTGGCTCGTTGGTTAGCGTACTCGCTTTCCAACCTAGGGACTCGATTCCCGGCTGAGGCAAATTATAACTGTGCGCTTTTCTTACAAATGTCTCAGTATCTATTGCTGTGTGACGATGAGAAAGCCCATCTACGATTATGAAGACTAGAATATGCGGTGAAGGGATGTCTTCGTACTAACCACGTAAACCCCTTATCCCATAGCTGAGAGTCCGGGTCACCGCTGGTCGACCCAGGCGCGTATCGGGCTGTCGAGCCAAGGACGGGACAAGACAGGAATCTCCCACCATCGTGTCACCACCACAGACGGGACAAACTGTAATTTTCCCACTGGCCTCCTGACAAGTGTGATAGTATAGTGCATGCGAGTATGGGTGTGTGTGTGTTAATAAGGAATGAGAGAACAAGAAAGGGAAAGAAAAGGTCGCGCGCGGTCCGTGGCCCATTTCTTAGGGTACTGCTTTAATATTTGCCTAATAATGTGCGGAAAATACACGGAAAACTACCAAAAAGAGAAGCCAGACGCCAGAATTCTGCTGCAGGCAGCGGCTGAATTCGACCTAGCTGTCCCCTTACTGGTGATAAGCGGTGTCTTGTAGAGAGAGATATCTGGTGAGGTGGAGGACACAATCCCTCACACTGGTGTAAGTCAGCGACAGAAATCACGGTTCAGCGGGGGAGGAACACTACCACTGCCATAGCCTCCGCCACTGGCACCTCCATCCTCCATGCACTTGCAACTAATGAATTCTGTTGTTGATGCACCCAAATAATATGTAAAGATTCGTTCGCTAGTGACATCATTACTGTCGCACGAATATCCAATGAACTCCAATTGTAGATATTAGCGTACATGAAAAATGTGAACTGAAAGTGTGACATGAAGATTTTCAGAAATAGATATAAGAATCAGAATGAATCATGTTGAAATTATGAAGTAACGTGATATCTGATATCGTAGTTTGCATTCCCATAAATTATCATTGCCATTTCCCAAAGTCATGCCTTTTATGTTCGTATGGAAATACTAGGCGTTTCCAAAATAAATTAGTGAGAAGTAGTTCGTGATCATTCTTTCCATCTCATCACATGACGCATTTTTAAGAACGTTTTATTTCAATAATATATCACCACATATGATGATGTTCGAATCACTGAGCAGACAGGAAAACATTCATTCCGACAGTAGTTTTTTTATGATGGAAGCAAAGTTCCTATACCATTTTCTGACTGGACAGGAAAAGGAAATATCACTATTAACACATAGAATAGAAAATAGGAATACAATTTTTAACATTATTGCATTTGTGAGTGAAAGTGCTTCAAATGACTTCCAATCAAGTTTTTCGAAAAGTCAAAAATTTTCTGTGATAATGAGCTTCAAATTTCTTTTACAGTAACGCTTAAACGCCATTTTTTAAAAAGGCTCCAAATTGTTTCATTAAAATTGCCAGTAATGACGAGGTTTTACTCTTCTTGTTCTTTAAGTAATATTTCGGTTCTACTATTAGGAAAGTGAAAAGTTGAGAAAATGTCAAAAAAAAGTAGGCGGTGATAGATGGCAGCTGGCAAGAGGATGGAGCAAGAGCGTAAAGCCAGTCCACAGGAAGGCAATTAGAAAATTTTACTACGAGAAAGTCTGTGTCATTCTGTAGCAGAACTAGTGTTATTGTAATGCCCTTTCCCAGAGCAAGGAGACGTTTTCAGTCCCAGCAATGGAAAATACCCCGAAGGAACAACGATGCTGCATGCGCCAATCGATGCAACGATGAAGAAATCTGCTCCCTCAGCCAATGTGCTGCCCGACAGAAAAGCAGCCCTGGTTTTGGGTGAAGACCATGCTGGTTGAAATGTTTCTCTGAGAGAAAATATTAATCCCAAGCGACGAATCATTTGTGTTTTGCTGTTTCAGTTGGTAGTTTTCGTACCAAATTTCGATGCACATTGTGGGATTGTGTAGTTTTGTGACTAACGCAGACTACGTACGAAGTGTTCGGGGAAATAAAAATAAAGAGAAAATGTACTTACTTGCAATGTAATGTAGTATAGTCTATAGAATCAGTGAAATAGGGACTCTTGAGTTATATAGCGAAGTGAGACTGATTCATCAATTGTGTTTTCATCTTTTCATGAGAATTTCAGGTCACGAAAGAGCTTGAAAAGGTTTCATATATTACCGTCTGTATCTCTACGTTACGTGTATAATTCTATTTGGTATTGAAAAAGTTATGCAGTTCTTGAAAATTAGCTATCTCGATTTTCGTAGTAAGTTTCTACGAATAGAGCAAAGTGCACTTGAAAATATGATTTTCATTGAAACTTATGAATTTAAAAAAATTGGGAACCATTGTTGGTTGTAGTATAATATTTCGTAACCATTGCAAATAATGAGAACTAGTGGTGCTACCAAATCACATACTTTCTTGCATTGTTTCTAAATGCTACGCAATATTATACTGCTACATAAAACAGCAAAAGTGTTCTCCATTAGCAAATTCTTTTCCGCGCCGAGACACGAACTCATATCCTCACAGTTAACTTACCGGCACTCATACCACTACACGACACAAGCGCCGTCTTGCAAGAACTCTGGCAGAGGCATAAAAAGGTAAATGCCCTATACATGTAAAAAACAACAATAAAAATGTCCGTTAGAAACTGCCAAAACCTCCAGTCCGTTTAGATTGATCAGGGAATATCAATTATGGAGAAAATACGCTAAACGGTTTAGGGGCTAGTTGCCCACAGATCGACTGAAAGCTGTTAAAGTTGATTGATTGATTGATAGTGATTCCGGGCCCGTCAACTGCTAAAATCATTAGTAAGTTTAGTACATGATTTTTATCGTTAGGTAACTGTGAGCTTCCCCGTGATGGCTAAATCTGGCGCCAACCCAACGTAGGTTAGCAGGGTTTTCCCACAACCAGAAACCTCAGACTAGAGAGGTATCACCCCAGCAGAGACAAGCTCTAAGCTCCCGACCGGTCCTCCGACATATGTGGTAGTGTCGTACATGTAAGTATGTGTGTATGTAAAGGGAAGGATAGGACAAGGAATGGGAAGAAAAGGTCGCGCGCGGTCGGTGGTCCGTTTGGTAGGTACTGCTCCGGCATTCACCTGGTGTTGATAAGAGAAACCACGGAAAGCTACCGCATCTCTCCCAGGCTGCCGGCATGGATATCTAAGTCGGTCCCATGGGTAATGTATATATTGTATTTAAATTTCATGTCGATAGATTCATTACTCCGCATAAATCGATTCATACAGATGCACAGAAAGTCAAAAATTGATTTGACGTTACATTTATTTTAGAAATCAAGAGAGGGTGAGTTCATAAAATGTTTAAAAGTTAAAATTGGAAAAGCACACTGACACGTACGATATATTTATTTTAATCGAGTGTATTTGTGAGTTGACGTGCTTCAAATGATTTTCAATTAAGTTTCAAGAATTCTCAATAGTTTTCTGAGGCAACAGATTTCTGACAAATAATTATTCCTGAGTGAGGCTCAAACCAGCTACCTTTCCCTTCGAAACGCTGAGTCCATACCCGACATTTATATATTTCGTCCACTTCGATGTGACAGGAAAGTGGCATATCTATAATAGTCATAAGCGCATGGTTGTTTCAATTCTAGCATTGGAAGCCGAAAAATTGAGAAAACATGAAAAAAATGTTCTTTGGGCGACCAAAGAAGGAATCGGGAAAAAGAATCAAGCATAACCGAAAATATAGTTCAGACTAAAGAGATTAGAAACCTACTGCGAGAAAATCTGTAGCCATCATATAGTACCACTAGTTTCTAAATTAAGCAACACGATTTATCAAATTTTTCGTTACCAGAGCCTGGCAATTAGGTTTTTCTGGCGACAATTCGGCGTTTTCTGGGGCACAATTACATAATTTTCTCTTCTTACAAAGAATTCGTAAGGGGAAGATAGTTATATTAATTTCTGAACCGTTAAGGATATCTAAGTTAGTCTCATGAGTAGTTTTGTTAATGAATTTAAATTCCATGTCGATAGATTCATTAGTTTACTTAAATCGGTTCATACAAATGCACAAAAACCCAACAATTCATTTTACGCTACATACGTTTTACATATCGCAAACGAAAGTTAAAACAAAATGTTTAAAAGTTGCAAATTAAAAAAGCACAATTGCATTTGTGAGTAGAAATTCTTCAAATTATTTTGAATAAAGTTTCTCGAATCCTCAATAGTATTCTACAACACATTCATCAAATTAAAATCCCCGTGTGGAACTCGAACCAAGAGCTGAATTCCAACACGAAATTTAACAGCCTCAGTCATATCTAGGAGGACAAAACCACTATATTTCCATATTACACAAGACATAATTGTTTCAGTTCTAGCATTACGGAGCCGAAAAAATGTGCAAAAACTTTGTTTCTCGGGCGGCAAAATAAGGCCGCTGTGAAGAGGATGAAGTACTGAAAAGGCTAGTCCACACTAGAGGAATGAGAAAACAAACTAGAGCAAAAAAGTCTGTGCCGTTCAATAGAACTACTAGTTTTTATTTATTTATTTACGATATGCTGTTACATACGAGAAGAAACTAATATTTTTAGAATTTGCATACATTTCGGATATTAATTAGCGAAATTAGCTAATTTCTTTTAAAATAAAAGCACTTGACAGTTTTTAAACATGTGATTGTTACCCCTTTTTTGTGATTTAAGGTCGCATTAACATCTACGTCATTAGCGACACCTATTGCATTTAACGGTATGGTGAGGATGACTGAGGAACTGTGAAGATGGCATGATATGGTGATGACAGTGGCTGAAATGACGAACACAAATACAACGTTGCGCGAGGCAGGACTCGAAAGCGCGATCCTTCGGTCTGAGATCGTTACGGAACTACTGCCTTAACAATCTTGGCGATCCGGACCGGCGTTTTACCCCTTTGTTTAAAGCAAAATCGCTGTCTCCAATTTTGTAGTTTTAAAATGTTCACGTTCTTTTAAGCCTTTTCGAAAAAATGGAGCTATAGCCGAATGTCACATTAACACAATTTTTTTTACCGTCCCTTATTACATGTGGAGAAAATTTAAAGAAAAGAATTGGACTGGTTTTTGAGAGAAACTTTGTTTAGAAACTGCATTAATTTCAGATTTTAATTAAGAGAAATCAGCTCGTATTCGAAAAAAAACGTATATGACCTTTCTTAAAGAGCTGACTTTTTGCAACGGACTTCGTTTAAAGCAAAAATCGCTATCTCCAATTTTGTGGTTTTGAACTGTTCACTTTTTAGTATTTCCGAAAAAATCGGAGCTATAGTCGAAAATGGGACCAGCACCATACATTTTACAGTCTATTATTACATATGTGGAGCAAATTTAGAGAAAAAATTTTGAGAGGGTTTTGAGAAAAAATGCCTATATATTGAAAAACATTACACGGAAAGTACTCATATTTTCCAAAAATTGAACGTGAACTTATTTAAAGATTCGTTTTTATGGAACACATTTCATCTTTTTTTATTTTTATGGACGGACAGACGGATGGAGAGACAGACGGACGGACAGACAGATGGACGGACGGACGAACAGGCGGACGGACGGACTTAATTTTGTGATCAGTTCATTTAAATGGACGTTCCATTTACGTTTGACTATGACAGACATCAAAATTGACAGTGAATGGGAAAGGTGAGTATACAGGATTGGGAAAAATACTTGAAAAATGTATTTCAGATACTGAATACAGAATACATTGCCGAAAGTATTTTAGATACCAAATACAAAATACTTTCATAAAAGTTAGCATTATTTTATCAGTATTTTAGTGAAAGCATCCTAGTACGTTGAAATACCTGCTTTATGATATTTCTTAAAAACGATTTGTATTTTTGAAAGTACAAGTAGAAATCCTATTACACGTTATGATGCTTTGATACGAAATACTTTCGTTTTTACATGAGTGTTTAGTCCCTCGTGTTACCTAAGAATTGCTATTCTGTGAAATTATAATTTTTTTTTGTTTTTAAAAGGAAAGTACGTGTTAAAATGAATGTGTCAAGAAACCAATTACGTTTATTGTTTGTATCAATATTTTTTTAAACCGTGTTCCATGATAGCCAAAGCAAATAGTCTAGGAATAATTTTGAGTGTTCGAATTTATGTTGTAGTAAATATTGAAACAGATGAAATTGAAAAGAATTAAATTAATCAAAAGAACAACTATAAGGACCCCCAAAATACCGTAAGCCTACCTTTTATAAAATATTTTAATCTAAGGGACTTGAAATGCATGAGATGTATTTTTTCTTCTCGTGCAGTGAAAAACATGGTTTCCGCAGCACCATGTCTGTACAACGCACAGATGCTCGTCTCTAGCAGTCAGGTGTCGAAGTGCAGCAACTTTGCTGAGGTAGTAAAATGGAGTAAAGTGGAAAGACCGGACGGGGGAAAGGTCACGTAGAAATGAGTAGGTCGAGAAAGAAAGATAAGATGTGATAACATGGAAGGGAAAGGGAACCTGCCAAATTCTCATTGCTGTTTAAAATGGCAAAGTCAAGCTGCATTTTTCTTTAAAATGAAAAATGAAATATAAAATTATCAGAAAGTTTATTACAGGGTAAATTGACAAGAACTATGTACCATTTATGTTTTGATGTTTTTTGAAAAATTGATTTGATGGATATTACACGTATCGTTACTTCAGGTTTGTGTTATATCACACTTAATGGTAAACATGTTGCATTCCAGGTTTGTATTTATTGTAGAGTTAACTTTAACGTATACAGCCTCAGATATTAATGTAATTTTGCGGGGTTCAGAATCCACAATTTAAACACTGGAAATGTCCACTGAATGATTAAAATCATTTCTATGTCGTAATATTGAATTTAACCAATGAGAGAGACCTCTAATACTTTGTTCCTAAACTGTATCTTGGGTCAACAATTTGTGTGAGATTTTTTATAATATTTTCCGTATTGAATAATTTGTGTGTAACTACAATTACTAATACCATCTATTGACTAGGATTTCTTAAAATTGTTGACAATTGATGGTTAATACGGGATTCTAATATACTTTACTTCATCGTTGTCAAAATTATCTCCAATGTTGACACTATTTGCAGTTTCGTGTACTTTATGAATTTTACTTTTAATATATTTATCGAAAGATACTGATGGATAGCCATTTATCTTTAGTAATTCTTTAACTTTTACTGTAATGTCCCAAAGAAAACGTTTATCAGACAGTCTCATGATCGTATCAATAAGCAAATTAACGAACTCTGTCTTGTGTTGTTCGGTTTTTGATAAAACGTTCCAAGTCGATCCATGAATACGTCCGTAATTACCAGTTGGAAACAATCTTTCTAATGTTAAGCTGTAATATCGACATAATTAATAATCTAAGCTTTCATCTTTCTCTATTTCATAAATAAATTTGATACTTTATGAGAATTAAATTAAGCAAGTGTATCATCAACACGGTTTTCATAGATTACTGTTTTAATTGTAATTATGTTTTTAATAAACTGTCTAGTTGAACACTGGTTTCTAGTTCTACATGAAAACCTCTGAAAACAAAGACCTCATAAACCCACTAATGGGTGTTTCGTCAAGTTGGTTATAAAGTTAGTCCTTAAAATTGCACTTCCTTCAAAATACGTCAAAATCCTTCGGAATGTGCAATTTCTTACAAGACCCAGATAATATTTCATTGCTTCATCATCAATGGAGGCTAAAATATACTGTGAGGGCACAGTAAATCCGTTTATTTCTTCAACTTGGTAAAGATTTCTGATTAAGTATTGATTATCCAATTTCAAAACATGTTTCAATTTTTGTTTACAAAATTTCCAACTTTAATATTGGGGAGTACCTACTGTTGATATAACTAGCCGTACGGAATAGCCATGTTTAAGTAGTTTGATTCGTACGTATGTTCAATATGTTCCGTTGTGGGATCAATCCAGTAATATGTCTTACTATCTACGAATTGAAAGTTCTTCTGTCGTGTAACAGTATCCTGAAGCTTTCCAATAAATAAACTGATCTTATTGTTATTTATTTGTTTTTACTTCGTTGTATCAGCTAACTGAAGGTTAACTTATTTATTGTAATCTGGTCTGTCAATAGCAACATACAAACCCTGCCAGTCACTCTAATCAAATAGAATATAACAAATAGATTATTATTGTTTTCTTTGAGAAACCTATTAGTGAAAAGTAAATTATATAATAAAAATGCCATGTTCATTATTATGTTTATTCACTTCTTCAATCAAATATTCAAGTGTAAATGTGGCACTGCTGACACGGAAGGAACGTTTCACAGTACACTAAGGCTGACGCAAGACATTGCAGCTTGAACTTTATGGAGACCAAGTTAAAAAGAATTAATTCTTTGGGTAAGATTTAAACCCGGATGCTAGTCCCGAGCATATTATACCACGTGCGACGAAAAAACTTTCCATCATTCCTTATCTTTATTTGGGACGATGCGTCATAACCTATGTGGCTTCCAAATGCTGAGCATTGGTCACGTTCTGCGAACATAAACGTGCAAATATGAGCACAATGGTAATAACATTCTTTCCGTCATAACGTGACCGTTGAGACGTAAACACACTGTGAAACAATACATTGAGTAAAGGTTACGAGATGTTTCGTCAAATAAATGTCGTAATTTCAACATGTGGGAGTCTTGGCAAAGAAGTCTACATCATAAAATACGTATAATGTACGTTACATTAGGGCACAAGAGATGAGAGAAGAATACACCTTTTCAATAAAGGAAATTGGGCCCGACATTAATTTGAAAATACTTATGTGAAAAAAACTTGGTTTGATCAAACGTTTTCTTATTTTCTCGTGTACCAAAATGTACGTCCTACATTGATGTTTTGTTTACCCTATAGATGAGTTTAATATACTAGATATTAGCCAGTCTAGAATCCTAATTCTCGCTGCACTACACAGAGACAAGTGAAGTCATTGGTGCACACGACTACTGTGTTAAGCAAAGCAAAGCAATGTGACGCAACAGAATACATAAAAAGTATCATCATTCTGCACGTTCTAACTGAGAAATGATAATATATTTCTGGTATTTGTTTCAACGACACTTTTGACAGATTTATTTTAATGCATTCACAGCAGATAAATATTTTATTGGTGCAAGTAATCTTCCTAGATGGATTAAACCAATTTCCTTTCATTCAAAACTATTTTCGAATCAACATTATCAACATTTTTTTATTTATTATTCTTGATCACTTCTGGTACTCTCGTGCAAGACCCTATCCACCAAAATCATCATCATATTCTTTAGAATTTTTGCAACGTTTTTTCTTTTTACCTATAGTTTTTCGGCATCGTTACTAGTGACGATGTTAATGTCAGTGTTCATGAAAGCAAATCAATCTCGAAGTATTGTGGAAACTTTTTTGGGTCATGTGAATTAGGCCAATGGAGATCACGGAGTCCGGGAATAAGCTTATTGTCCGGCCAACTGAGTGAGTGATATCTATTTCCTTGTATAGTGGTGTTTAATTGATTGATTGTTTAGTGGTTACTAGCACGTCAACTACCAGGGTCATTAGCCCGTAAGATAACTACAGGTTCTTTGCTCGGGAGGTGGCGGTGATCTTTATCTCGCTATATGGAGAGATCCGACGCCAACCTACCGTCGATACGTCCCCAACCAGGTATCTCCCACCAGGGGGGCACCGGCCCAGCCGGGACAAGCTCTTAGCTCCAGACGGGTCTCCCGGCATGTGTGGTAGTGTAGTGCGTGCTAGTGTGTGTCAGAGGTAAGGATAGAACAAGGAAGAGGTAAGTGAGATCGCGCGCGGTCCGTGGCCCGTTTGTTAGAGTACTGCTGAAACCTTCGCCTGATGTTGGTCAGAGAAACCAGGAAAAACTACCCACCAGAGCAGCCGGTCGATAGAATTCTCCTCCAGACAGCGACTGAATTCGACCTAGCTAACGAGCTAGAGTCCTGCCGCCGTCGGAACTCGAACCTAGAACCTCCCGGTCAGAGGGACTACAGTAACATGTAGTCCGTACGTAGGGGTGCATACGTACTACATTACTTTACTGTATTCTTGTCTGTACCATAACTGTGTTCATTAGCTAATTGTTTGACACCGGAAGCACTGCTCAGGAGAACCCATTGGTGCGAGTCGTAGATCATAGTCCTGTAAATGTAGTGCATGTTATTACCCGGAAGGTAAGTGTGTCCCCCCCGCGGGAATCTTACATCCGGAATCTACGTACATATCCTTGTTTTATCCTTCACATATGTTCCCCAGCGAGCCACCATTCAAACCACCAGTCATTCGAGCCCCCAGTCACAACATGCTCTAAGCTCCCGACTAGTCTGACGAAATACTTGGTAGGGTTTTTTATGCAAGCACGTGTAATGGTAATTTTATTCAGGAATGTCAAAAGTGTCGAAGTGGAATCACGGCGAGTAGAAATAATTGGTCGCTGTACCTATCCCATTGCAAAAGGAACTTCTCTGAGATCCGGCAGGAAGTAACGGGAGGACCCTGGGTACGATCGATTCTGAGCAACTGGCCTCTAGAATTCTTATCCAGGCTGCAAGTCTGTGTTGCTCGGCGTTAACGATCACAGCCTTGCTGTGGCTTGACGTTAGATGTCGTAACAACAACAGAGAAAACACCATCACCTACACTTTTGTCTACGCCTAGTACAAGTTTATTCCTACACTCTTGCCTACGACAGCAGCATAGAACTTCAAAGCTTATACCAAAGCTAACGCCATCGTTAATTCGAATCTTCAAAACAACGTCAAGATCGGCACAAGAGCCAATGCTGGCGCTGAGGACAATGGCGACCAACATTACGCCGACAACATAACCTACGCGAACGCCATTGACAATGACAATGTGAACTCTAAATTTAGCAAGGCTATTAGTGCCAATATCATCTCGGTTTCAAACGACAATGTCACCATTCGCGATTTCATCGTAAATACACATTTTGGGGACCCCTGATATCGAATTTTTTTCAAAACGTCTGCCCATCCGTCCGTCCGTCCATCCGTCCGTTCGTTCGTCCGTCCGTCCGCCCGTCCGCCCGTCCGTCCGCCCGTCTGCCCATCCGTCCACCCGCCCGTCTCTCTGCCCGTCTCTCTGCCCGTCTCTCTGCCCGTCTCTCTGCCCGTCTCTCTGCCCGTCTCTCTGCCCGTCTCTCTGTCCGTCTCTCTGTCCGTCTCTCTGTCCGTCTCTCTGTCCGTCTCTCTGTCCGTCTCTCTGTCCGTCTCTCTGTCCGTCTCTCTGTCCGTCTCTCTGACCGTCTCTCTGACCGTCTCTCCGACCGTCTCTCTGACCGTCTGTGAACACTACTAGTGCCTAAACCCTAAACCATACGTACAAAGTCTTTCACCATGGATATTTCCCCGCGGATGGGGCTCGACTCGAGGCGTTGATATTTTGAAAAACGTTCTTTAAAATTTGGGGGGAATTTACATGAAGCGGACATTTTCAAAATTTACTCTAACAGGGTTCCAATTTTTTTCTTTCAATTTCTTGTAAAAATAGAATAAATACAGTTATAAAGGGGGCATAAGACAGATTTTCAGTATTAACTCTGAATTTTTGAAAATTCCAAAAATGTTTGAAATATTTCGGGCAACTACCTACAACTCCAAAATTGAAGATAGATATTTATTCTTCAAATGTAATTTCTGGTCCACGATTGGTTCTTTTATAAAGGCCATATACCTTTTTTTAAACATTTAGTAGTTTTCGCGCAATATTGCGTGCAATATTTGCAATTTTAAAAAAATTACAAAGAGATGTTCTCAAAAACGGCTCTTAATTTTTTCTTTAAACTTATGGTAGGTTAGTTATAATGCACTCTATAAGATGACATAAACGCCATGTTTATCCAATCTTTTGTTTTTTTAAATTACAAAAATAGAGAAAGATAGACATTTTTCCTTCAAATAAATGTTTTTATCCATACTGAGTGCTTTCGTTAATTTTATGTACATTTTTTGTAACTTTTAGTTGTATTTGTGCAATATTGCGTGCAATATGTGCAATTTTAAAAATAACAATACGAAGATTTTCTCCCGAAAATTCCAATTTTTTTCTTTAAACTTTTGTTAAGGATAGTGCTAAATTACCTCTATAAGATGACATAAACGTCATACTGTTCACTTCCTTTTTTTTCAACATGACAAAATGTTTTTTTCTTGACTCCCACGTCGTTAATATTTATATTAGCGACGATTTGTTTACATTATTATATGATGAGTACACGTACTTTAAATAACATCATATAAAGCTTCTCGAAAAATCAACCGTTTTTTGTGGAAACTAGCCCAAATTCCGCATTTTCAGAAACGACATTTTCTCAAAAATTACTTCAAATTTTTTCTTCAAATTTTCCAAACGGATAGTGCTAATTGTACTCTTTAATACAATTGGGGTATTCTTTTGTATTTTCAAAAATTACACAAATGTATTATTTTAATGTCTCTCACGCCGTTAATATGAACATTTCCAGCAATTTGTAAACACTTGTATTTGTAATTTAAGGACTTTAAATGAGTTTAAATGACTTCTAATGAAGTTTTTCGAAATTTCAAAAACTTTCTGCGAAAAAAAGGTTCAAATTTCGAATTTACAGTAGCGCTTAAACGCAATTTTCTTAAAAACGGGACCAAATTCTTCAACGAAAATTGCCATTTAAGACAAGGGTTTACTCTTCTTTAATATTCTTAAAATAATATTTTCGTTCTACTATTAAGAAACCAAAAAATTAAGAAAATTTCAAAAAATGTAGTTTGGGTGATGATAAATGACAACTGGCTAGAGTATGTGGCAAGTCCAATAGGTAGCAAAGACCAAAGGAAATAGAAAACTAATACAGGCACGTCTATGCTATTCTGAAACACCGCTAGTTTCTTTGTCCTATCTGTACGTATGTACGTGCGTGTTAGTTTTGCGTAATTTCTCTGATGAATACCAGATGAATATCGGGATAGAACCTGAATATGCGGACCACACGCGATCTTTCCTTCCACATGTCTGTACCTTCCTCTCCCACACAAATACACCCACCACACTTTTTGAAGGCGATAAACCTGATAATAATAAATCAAGAAGTATATTGTATGAACTACATAACTAACACGATAATAAAAATTCGTTAATGTAAGTTTCAATTATAAATTGATTTTTTCTTAACTTGTTTTAATTTATTCAGAACCAATAATAATCTTAACTGGACATTTAGAGGTCTGAAGAAAGCACCATTTAATAGCCATAAAACGAGACAAAAAGCCGTCTCGGCAATTGTCCTACTGATGAAGGGAAAAGTCAATGAAACTAAGGGTTATTGACCTAGCAGTTGTTAACAGTACGCTACAGGCAAAACTATGCTACAATATTTCGTATTAAGTAACATCATACAAACAATTTTGACTATTGGCTAACTATTGCACTCACAAGGAAAAAGGCAGCATCTACACATCTATGTTATCTCGCACCGCGCCCTAGCCCACGGCCCTCACCCCCGCCCTCCCCCGCCCTCCCCCGCCCTCCCCCGCCCTCCCCCGCCCTCGTTCCCGCCCTCGCCCTCGCCTTCGCCACCCAGCCCTCGCTCCGCGCCCTCGCCTCGCGCCCTTGCCCCCTCCCCCGCTCTCACCCCTCAGCCCGCGCCGTCGCCCCGCGCCGTTGCATCGCTCAGCGCCGTTGCCTCGCTCCGCGCCGTCGCCTCGCTCCGCCGCTGGCGCCGAAATCGGATGCGGCCTCTTCATAGCGCTGGCTGCTGACGACTTCTGCCTCGCGCTTCGGATTTCCAGCGCACAAGGCGTCGGGTAGCTGCAGTCGAATACTTTTGTTATCGCCACGAAAGAAAATTGACGAAATTTATTCGCAGATAGGCATTTGCGCAAAATTTCGCTGGGTGATACAAATCACTTGTGCTCTGCGATTCCTCGAGCAGACGAAATTAAATTCAACCACTTGAAAATGTATATTTTTGATCAGTTTACTTAACAGACATAAAAATACTTTTCTTTGTTAACTCAAAAAATAACCTTTTACCTTAACCATTAAGCAAACGTTAACTACTAGCAATAATTATATTATCCTCCTCTAATAATCTCTGTACGTTTTCTTGAGCTCCAGAATCCCCCCCCCCCACATTTTTACTATTCACAGTTGAATGATGAATAAAGATACCAACAGGGCATGATTAGCCACTTTTTAAAAATATAAATTTTCATTCCGCTGTAAGAGAGAACTTATTTACAACGACAAATAAAGAAAATACTTGATTTTATATTATTGCCAACAAAATAACAGCCTACCTCAGAAAAAATCCTACTAAAAGTAGGAAATGAAGAGCTTATCAGCACGGACACTTGATGAAGCTACAATTACGTTTAGAAGCCAAAGAAGGCGCCATCTCAGCATTCGCTCAATGGATCAAGGGAAACAAGAAAAACCTAATTAAGATCAGCGTCATTGTTCCAGAAGCTGCAGAACAAGATTTGTAACAGGAACATTTAGTATTTTAGAATTATACAGTACAATTGGTAATTATCAAATTATATAATAATTAGAATATGTGCGTTTTTTATGAGTATAGCTTCTAATTGTATAGAAAGTATGAATTGAAAATATGAAATAGAAATATGAATGTAGAAAATATGTTATTGGCGCTGAATTTCTATCGCTTTTTCATACCGTCTCAGATTGGTTAGGGCAACTGTTTTATATAGTGCCTCTGACCGGGAGGTCCGAGGGTTCGGGCATCAATCGTGGTAGCTGTTTGACACTAGCAAGAGAGCCAGCCGGTCAAATTCAGACGCAGTTTCGGGGAGAATTCTAGCGGCTGGCTGCTCTGTTTGGTATTTTTGCGTAGTTTCTCCGATCAATACCAGATGAAAACCGGGATAGAACCTCAATATGCGGACCACACGTGATCTTTCTTTCCGCATGTCTGTACCTTCCTCTCCCACACTAATACACACACCACACTCCCCCACACCCTCGCCCTCACCACATTCTCACAACATCCACAGCCACGTACACTGACAACTCTATTACTTCTCGAGAGGCAGGTGAGAGAATGACTCAGCTGTGGGAGGTACCTAAAGAATAAATATTTCCGCAAACCGACGTATAGTTTGGCGCCGGATATCATGTTATTTTGGGGAAAGGGATACAGCCACTTACGAATCATAACATGAAACTCACTAGGGTACTAATAATTTATTTAAAATACCCGTCTGGAAACATCTCGATCAGGTTTTTGATCAGTTTCACTGATACATTGAGCAAATGCTGAGATGGCCCTTTGTTTTGCTTCTGGGCGTAAATGCAGCTTCACTATGCGCATGTTTCCTTGAACTCTCCTTTTGCTTGTAGTGGTAAGAGTAGAGGGACGGGAGAGTTACTATTTTGTTACCAATGCAGAAAAATAAAATATGCAGTTCGTTTACCGTTTCAAATAAGCTTTCTATATCTCGGAAACGAAAATATCTATTTTTTCAAATAATGCTAATCTCGCGCTTTTTTAATTTTTTTATTATTTATTTATTTATTTATTTATTTATTTATTTATTTATTTATTTATTTATTTATTTATTTATTTATTTATTTATTTATTTATTTATTTATTTATTTATTTATTTATTTATTTATTTATTTATTTATTTATTTATTTATTTATTTATTTATTTATTTATTTATTTATTTATTTATTTATTTATTTATTTATTTATTTATTTATTTATTTATTTATTTATTTATTTATTTATTTATTTAATCTTTTACTCATCTTTCAACTACTTATAGTTAGAATGATGGGAAGGGATTCTGAAACTCAACGTGCACTGATGATATACTCCGCCATTCGTCACATACAGTTTTTACTGTTTTTTGACTAAATAAATCTAAATCCAAACAAATAATACTTATTCACCGTCCCATTAGCTTGTGAGTCATGGCGGTTGGTTCGACCGGAGACGGCGTTGTGAGCTTCCTCCTTGTTGGCGGCGCGACGCGGGGGAGGATCTCTTTATTTTCTTGCTACCGCTCACACAGTAGAGAGAAGGTTATGTAATGCCGCGAGAATAAACGGCGAATTTTCGGCAGAACAACTATTATTATAGTGCCCTGGTAAAGAAAATGGGGATAAATCCAGTTACTAAATTTAGTGAAAAAATTCATCTAACACGTGGTGCAGCTACAATAGAATGTATGTTTTGTTGGTCATTCATATTGAAAACTTGAAGGACGGCATAACGTATGTAGGTCTGTCCGTCCGTCCGTGAACCACGCTAGAGGCTAAACCGTTCTACCGATTATCTTCAAAATTGATATTCTCCAATTGATCTGGCTGATGTCGTGGTCCCTTGAATTTGAAACAGATTCATTAAATTCTGTTGTTGGACAGTATGAAGGACGTTTAAGGAAATGGCGCAGGTCTCATTTGAAAACTGATTTTTCGAAAATTGAAAAATTCAAAATTTTTTCGGCATCTTCCTACAACTACAATTTAGAAGATAGAGCTTTATCCACTGAATGAAATCTATTTCTTAAAGATAGATTTTCAAGTACGGATATGTACTATTTTGAAAACAGAACACTTTTTGACATACTTAATTTTGCGTGAAATTACGGGCGAGAATATATGGGCTGTTTTAGCACTAATAGTTTATATCTTTTTCAATCTCTCCTCAATTTTTGTGTTAATACACAACTCAAAAACTATTTAGTTTTACACTATTGCTTAATAACCCAAGATTCATAGCATCAATGTTTTGTCAACGGTTGAAGCATTTTCCATTTTATACACATCCTTTCTTTTGTCGGGTAGTTTATTTTAATTATACATTAAGTTTACGGAGAAAAATTATGGATGCTCTTTATTCAAATATAAACGCACGAGAATCTTACGTACTATTTGCCCTTTAGCTCGTAGTAAGTTGCAACAATATTTGATACAATTGAGAAAACTAGCCAAATTGGAAAAAGGAACATTTCAGTCTGCGTTCACTACTTTTGTAGCAAATATATAGCGACATTATTTTTCGTATTCATTTTTGGACAACGAAACGCTTACCTTTATATTGCCCACTGCCATATTTTAGATATCGATGTTGCCTTCTAAACTATTGTATTCCAGCAATATCCAATTAGTTGAAAGTTACTCCCATTCCTGTGTGATTGACGAAATGATGCAACCTTGTTTATTGAGCTGTTAACAATATAAATGAAATATATTCAATTAGATGGAAAACAATCTGCTCTTAATACTGCCCAATGTTTTCCATTCATTTCTCAAATATTTTATGCGCCTTGAATATAATGTTCTTATAGTATTTGTCCTTTCAGATTTTATTGCGATGAGACGGAAACCATGATCATGGCTATGAATTTACGGTTTTTGTGCTTTTCTTCGCTTTAAAGACTTCAGTGAGTTGTATATCTATGTTCTCAATTTCAATATAAATGGATGTTCGTGTCCGTCCGTAATAACGCATTTGCGAGCGCGTGTACGAAAAATTGCGAGTGCATGCAAGGTTACGCATTCATTAATTCTGTTTGATTGCTGTTATCAATCTTTCTTATAATGATCTACGAATACCAGACCGTTAGGTTCACATTTTATGGCTCCCTCCGATATTAATTATATCATAAATATACGCTTGCTGACCAAAATAGCGCAGACTGTTGCATCGTCATCTTCTGTGCAGTTAGGTTGGAGAATTTTCACTCGCCGTTGAGGTATTTGTTCACGATAAAAGTGGCAATTTTCCCGCATCTACCCATCCGGGAAGATTGCAGCGACTATGGTTACAACACCCGTGTCAATATTGTACGGCCGGGGGATCCTAAGATTAGAGTGCAACTTTTTTTTTTACATTCTGTCACTATTTCTGTGACCACGTTCACAAGAAGCCAAGAACTTTGCATAGACCGTATTTATTTACATGGAGTAATCCATCGCGAAGTCTATATTGATATACTATAGAATAAATTATAGTCTGTAGTCGGTAGGTCGTGTCAGGAGACGTGAATAGGACCGCCAGGTAGCATCTCCGCGTACGCGTGTCTCTTGTGCGCTCCTTCGCCACTACCCAGTGGCCAGAATTGGGTAGGAATTAGGATAGGGTAAGGTTTAGAACACTTCACAGGGGATTGGAATAGCCCTTGTGAAGCTGCCGAACTCGTGTTGTTGGAACAATTTTCACATGAAATTGTCCGGGAATCAAACCTGGACCTCTTGGACGAAAGGCGAGCAACTACGCTCTAAGCCATGAGACAGCCACACAGATAGTAGATTCCCGAAATTACCTCGGTAGATGGTTCGAACCCAGCCGCTGTCTGGAGGAGAAATCTGTCGGCCGGCAGCCTGATGTAGCATCTCCAGTCAATATCAGGAGAATTCTTGGACCGTTCGTTAATAAACGGGTCACGGCGTGCAAACTTTCCTTCCATATTCCCTCCTCTATCTTACACACACACACACACACCCCTTCACACACGCACACCCACCCACCCACACATACATACAAACATAGTACATACAAACATAGTACATACATACATACATACAAACATAGTACATACATACATACATACATACATACATACATACATACGCAGGTTGCCAACGAGGCTGCAGCTGCGATCCGGCGGTGGCTAACCGGCGGCAGTTAGAGAGGCCGAGCATAAAACAGAGGCTGTCTCGGTGTCAGGCAGAACATTCAGAGAGGGTATTACTCTCAATGTAGAGGGTTTTCAAATAGGTTCCTAGCAGTATCTAAGATACTTAGGAATCCACATGGTCGCGAAATTGCACTTGCGTATAGACTGCGAGAAAGCGTCTCGCATGGCCTCCACCGCTTCACGAATTATGCCAAACGTTGGGGGTCCACGACAAAGGAACTGTAGGCTACTGTCTAGCGCTGTTAACTCAATGCTGCTTTACGCAGACCCCATTTGGGCTGATGCTTTTGAAATCCAGTCGTACGCCCGCAGTGCGATGTCAGTGTATACAAGGTCCACCTTATGGATTGCCCGGGCGTTTCTCAGTTTCGTATGACGGCGTGTGTGTGTGTGTGTGTGATAGCCTACATACCCGCTATAGACATTATGGCACAAGAAAGGGCCACACTCTACAGACGTAAGCAAGAAGGGGCTACAAATACGAGCGTCATCATGAAGGAAGAGATGGAGGTGATAGTGGGCGAGTGGCAACGGCGATGAGTCCTATCATCTACTGGTAGGAGGACAATTTGTCTTATTTCTGACGTAACAAAATGGACCCCAAGGAAACAGGGAGATGTGGATCATTATTCGACCCAATTTTTAACGGGGCATGGGAGCTACCGTGCATACCAACTCCGTTTCCGGTTGGAAGATGACTCCTCATGCCCCACCTGTGACCCATTTGTTGAAGATGTGGAGCACGTATTCTTTCACTGTCCACGCTTCGTTAAGGAGAGGGAAGAACTCCACCGACTCCTCCTACAGGTAGTGACTCCTGATACCATCGTCATTAGGTTGCTGGTGTGCGGGAAGAGAGTAAGAGTGCGGTAGCCACCTCTGCCGCAAATGTTTTGAAGAAGCTTTGGCTAGAGGAGCGACTACGAAGAAGCATTCCGTGATTCAATTGGCATAGAGAGATATGCCGGTCTGCTTTTCCCGTGTTGTAATGTCTGACGGCGGTTCCACGGGAAGGGTTTCTGTGGAATGGAAGGTGTTTTTAGTGCTATAAATGAGTGGTTCACAATGTAAGAGAAAGTCTTCTTTTTAAGTAAATGGTAATAATGTGATTATATGGTAAAGGAAACAATCTTCTGTTCCCTGCCTCTGTGAAGCACGTATTTAATTCTCCTACTAGCCCAGTGCGTTTATTTTTATTGTATTCACCGGAATTTATCATCCGTTGAACATACTATTTTCAAGCTCAATATCTCAAATCATGTCAAAAGGACTTGGTCTGTTTTGGCTGTGAATATCTGAAATGTGCTGTGCTCTGTATTAACAAATGGCAAATAAAAAATGATTTAGCCATTTTTGAGAAAAAATTGAAAATGTCACATTGGCTTTATGTGATGCACCTCCGAAAATTAAAAGTTACATTTTAAATTCGCAGGTTTCTAAGTCGGACCATATCGTTCAGAAAATATAATTTGGAAAACAATCCTGTGTATTGTTTAGACGATAATGTTGTTCTCAGGTATAATGATAGGACGGTCAAGTACGTATAAATACAGACAAGCGGACGGAAAGACAACCAGACAGACGTTTTAAAAACTCATTTTCGTTAACATAGGACCCCGCTTTCCGTTAAATCTTGGCATCACTTTTCCCTAGTATTAAATAAATTTCTCTGTACCACATATAGGGAAGAGCGGGAAGTCTATAAATACGGGATGACTTTGAACACCCTAAATAGATAACTTTTGGCATCCTTATGTTTTCCGAATTTGTTTTTAGTAGGGGGCCAACTTACAAAATATTTCTATTGGTGTGGCCCATTGGAGCTATTTACACACGTAACAAGAATGGCTGAAGGGATGAAGAATTCATGGAGTGGCTCAAACCCTTTAAAAGCCTTACTAGACCAACTGCCCAGGATACAGTGCTGCTGACAATCTTGGGAATCACATCACTTTAGACTCCTACAATGATTGTAAAAAAATAAATACTGTTTGATGTACTAATGTGTTCATTTTGCTTCATATTCCTTTAGTGACTCCCATTACCCGCATGTGAGGGTAATAGGGGTCTAAGGCAAATTTTTGAAAATTCGATATTTGAGAGGATTTTAGTGATTTTTTTATTATTTTTGAGACGGAAACGAAAGAGTAATAACCAGTGAGTAATATAAAGCACATACTTGTTCATAGGAACAATTATTACTATTTTATATTGAAAAAATAAAAAGTGACTCTCATTACCCCCTCTTCCCGTACATTCATTTATGTGCAGAGTAATTACTGTAAACACTCTGGTAACTTTGTTGAAATTTCCCACTACATGTTCATTAACAAAAAGTGATCACTTTTGACCTCACTAAATGCCCTAGACATTTGTTGCATTTATTTTGATTCATTTTGTCAAACAGAGCTTAAGAGCTGCTGCGAGAACAGGGGCACAAAAAAATGAAATTATAAAGAAATTCAAAATATGTTGTAAAGAGAACAAAATATTTTGTATTGTCATCGAGGAATACGAACTAACTTTGATTTACTTACATTCTTTTTCATCATAGAACAGTAATAAAAGTATGTAGGAGAAGTATAATTTCAGCTCGTTTGTAATAGATTTCGCTTTCGCAAAAGCCAAGAATTAAATGCTTCATTAAGATATTCAAAGTCTCCCCTGATATGGATGAGTTTCGACAGAACACTTTCTTTGTTCTTTCGAGTAGCATTTTTAATTGTGAAGCATTTTAAATGTTAGCAGAGAGACGTCTTGCTAACATTTATTACATTGAATTTTTCGTTCAGTTTTCCTTGATCCCTTGAAAAAATGCTGAACCGATTCCTTGGTTTACTATCTTCTGTGACGAGCGAGAGTAAGGGGGAGAAATACCTAACTTTCTTTATTATGAAATTGGAGATTTGAGCTTTTCAAACTTCCTTTTCCTTGTCCTGTCCTCACCCCTTACTTACATCCACATACATGCACTGCACTTCCACACATGTCACGAGACAAGTCAGGTTCATAAAGCTTGCCCGGAATGTGTCAGTGCCACGCTGGTGAGAGATACCTTGTTGAGGAAAACCGGCAAGTCGACGTGAAGATGGGCCCTGGATCTCACCAGTAATAAAGCAAGCACCGCCACCTCCAGTAATAAAACAAGCACAACTATTATGGCAATAATGACCATTGCAGTTGACGCGCCTGGAAACACGAAGTAAGCAACCAACGGCTCCAAAGTTTTGTTTAATGTTTCCACGGATAGAGCAAAGGACGCCCAAGAAAAGGCGCCGATCTTATTTTCGGAGAACTTAAACGAATTATAAATAATGGAGGAAGTAAGTACTGTTGAACCACAACTAGTTTCTCTTTAGCTGAAAATTAGCTTACAAACTGTCTTTTTTGTGCCACGATTAAATAAAAAGCTATGTAGTCTTAGAATAAACACATTTGAACTTATAGTGCGAGAGGTTATTCTACACTAATGAGCTTATTCTACACTAACGAACTAGTACTCAATACGTCTCGCATGTTTATTCTTTCTATTCTCTCTCTCTCACTCCTTTTCTCCTTCCCTCCTCACTCCTCACTCCTCGCTCCTCTCTCCTCTCTCCTCTCTTATTTTCTCTCCTCTCTCCTCTCTTTCTCTCTCCTCTCTTTCCTTCTACCCTCTCTTCTTCTCTCTTTCTCTCTCCTTCTCTCTCCTCTCTCTCCTTCTCTTTCCTTCTCTCCCATTCCCACTCTTCTCTCCCACTTACCTTCCACTTCTATCATATTCTTTCTATCTCTGACATCCCTTTTCTTCTTTTTCCCTGTTACTCCACTCTTCTGTTTTTTCTGCTCCTCTTTTATTCCTTTTGACCTTATATTTCTTTCTTTAGCTCTTATTATCAGTTCTGAAATTGAACGGTTCCTCAAAAAACAAACAGCATTAGTCAAAAATTGATATTAATGGAGTTAGTGCTGCCATGTCGTAGTGTGAACTTTTATGTATCAGAGGATAATATCGACTAAGCCTAAAGTACACTTGTCACAAAAAAACGAGCGAAGAAAATTCTGAGCAGTATAACTCTCAAGAAGGCCACAGCGAGATGGCCGAAACGTCAGCCCAACTGACCGAGACGCGGCTCATCCCCGATAGCCAAGAATGTATAGACTCCGACCGCGGAAGCCTACGAACACAGTTTTTCAAGTATTTTAATTGCGTTAATTTCAGGTTTTATTCAATCAAGAATATATTAAAAATGCTTGGTAAAGTGTTTGTTGGAGGTTCAGCAAGAATAACAATACGGTATGTAAAATATATGTATTTTTTGTAAGTTTCTAAGTCCTTATTATCCTTATATATGCATTGTAGCAAATGTTATATTTATGTGATCTGCATTTGTCCAGCAAAAATAACATAAGTCCATTTTTTCCTTTAACTTGTGAAGTATATTGTTGTATTTACTCACTTTATTTTATGTTTTACGCCGATTAAAAGTGTTCCTGTACAATATAAAATTCCAGATGTACGTATTGCTGAGTTAGGAAGATTCACAATTTTTCCCATTTCTCAAAAATTTGAATTTTGAACTAATGATGTTTTCCCGAGAAACTCTTCAATTGCATCTGCGTGGAATTATCGTTGGTATGCAGCCGGCATCTTGACATTTTGTACTAGTGAATGTTCTAAATTTAATTATTTGATACTAGTATTTTTCTTCAGCTAACATAATACCTCTAAAAGTATTTTCAGCATTGCGCTCAGGACTGCTAGATCTGAATGATGGCGAGCATTCTGATGGAAAGGAACAAATTCGCCTGTAAAATTCTACAATAATTATTTTATGCACAATATTTACACTTGCAATATTGATTGTCTCAAGGAAACAAGATAAAAAATCAAAGTATATCAATAGATTTTGAACTTTGCAGTTAGTATTGTCAGGCAAAGATACGTTTGACTGAGTCATTCCATTCCTTACGTAATCCACTAAAAAGCTACTAAATCTCTTAGATTCAAAGAGGAAGAAATTAATTATCTTCATCAACGAAGCCCATAACTCGCATCTCTACGGATGATAGTGAAAGCTGGCAAGTCTGCTTTTATTTAGTATGCTTGCATATTCCAAAATTGAAACACTTTTCTACCGACTTTCTTTACATCTTACGTGAATTCTCAATCTGCAGGAAAAATTATCATTACAAATTTATTTCCTTCATTTGCAA
The DNA here is from genome assembly GCA_038098605.1 of Gryllus longicercus. NCBI lineage: Eukaryota > Metazoa > Arthropoda > Insecta > Orthoptera > Gryllidae > Gryllus > Gryllus longicercus. The sequence goes on from JAZDUA010000491.1 coordinate 163,821, forward strand.
AACAATAAACGGAGCAGGGTTCTTCGGAAGTAAATCTTCCACCTGAAGTTATTTTGACGGAACTCGAAAAACATGTTTTGAAATGTTCTTACATCAGTTTTGCTTGTGCAGTATTTGCATCCTAAGGAAAGATGTTAGTAATGTTAACAAATTAGTAATTTTAAAACACCCATAAATGTCAATAAATAATAAAACATCAATAAAATGTGTAATAAAAGTTTCCTAGGTATTTCTTCTCAGTTAATATTATTTTGACAAACATTTTACGTCTGTTGTGGCTTACATATAATAATAAAATTTACGGACATTAACTGTTGCATACAATTAATTTTGTTTTCTCATATCAAAAGGAAGCAAACAAAAGAATGATTCAGAGAAAGGCATCACACAAAAGAAGCCCAAGCAAATTGTCTCAAAATGCTTATGGTCTTGTGCGTCACTCAGTGTTACATAGAAACGAAACAGAATATATTTTAAAATAATTTTTGGATATGCAATATATTAACATACAAAATTGTATCTATATTACACTTTGGCCTCTCTCCGCTCCACCAGCCTCTTCCCATTCCACTCCGCCCGTCATTCCCTCTCCAGTCACTCCTCCACCCTACCCATTCTTTCACTCCATACCTATCGGTTACACTCGCCTCTTGCTTCTACACATTGCTCCTCCCCGTGTCGCCACCCCCTTTCCACTCCACTCACACGCTCGGCCCCACCCGAGCTCTTCTTTCTCATCTTTTCGACTCATCTCTTCTTTCTCCATTCCGCCCCTCCCCGCGCTCTCTGCTTCTTTCTTCTTCATTCCATTCCGTTCACCCCATCCACCTCTTCCCGCACCTCTTTATCCTGCCTCGCTCCTTTCCGCCTCACACCCACCAGCTCCTCCCCCCCCCGCTCTACTTCTTCCCCTCAATCTCCTCCCGCTCCTTAACGCCTCGTTCTTCACGTCGCACTCCTTCCTGTCACCGCTCGTTCCCCGCCCGCGATCCCCACCCCCTTGTCCCCCGCCCCTCGATCCCCGTTTCTCGTTTCTCACCCCTCGTTCCCTGCTCTCAATTCACTGCCCCTCGATTCCCGCCCCTGTTCCCCGCTCGTCGTGCATCGCTTCTGTTCCCCGACCCTCGTTCACCAATTCCTCCCCTTTCCGGCATGCTACTTCCTCACTATTCCCCGTCATGCCCCTTTTCCGCCCCGTTCCTTCCCGTCTCGCTTTTACCCAGCCGGGTCTATTCCAACATCTCTAGCATCCCTGTACCCTATCTGTCGCGATACACCTACCCCACTTTTCACCGCTCAGCTGTTCCCGCTCTCCGTACCCCGTCCCAAGTGTCTCCACTACGTCTCACTCACCTCTCGCTCCTGTATCAAGCAACATCCTTTTTGATAATTACGAGGGTTTTAATGCTTGCCTGTTGGTACTAATAGTTTTATGAATTATATTTTGACACTTACTAGAATTGGCTGCCCCAGCCGGGAATCGAACCCGGATATCTTGTATACACTCAGCAGTTGTAACCACTTAAGTTGTCAACGAGACAGTCAACTCTTCGGACAGCCTTATGGAGATAATACCGCGACAGATATATACCTTTCACTGCCTGGTCACTGTTGGAATAAATACAATGTCATGGGAATAAGTTATCCGTTTTGCAGTTGTCATTTACCGTTGCATCCTCATGGAGAGACCCTCCGGGAGATCCAGGTTCGATTCCAGGTTGGAACCTGGGACTCTTCTTCGAATAGTCAATATATAATTTAAAACAAGCATTTTAATTTAGCTTTGGGATTGCAAAGATGGTTGACAATTGCGAAATGGGAAACGTATTCCCACGTAATTGTTAAGCTTCCAACTGTGACCAGGTGGTGAAATGAATATTAATATTTTATCATTGTCGTATTTTATTTTATCAGGCTCTCCGTATTTAATTCTAATTCCAAGTATATTCTCATTCCAAGCGGAATAACCATATTGGTACAAAGGAATAAGATTGATGTGTTGTTGTCTCGTCGTTTTCTTTTGTTTTGGGAAGAACAAAAATATATTTTACGTATGTGTATAGAATAGTGACAATAACTTAGGGAATTATGATCTGCTTCGAAATCTTCCGGCCGCGAACTACCGGCGAGCCCAGTAGCGACTAGCTGCGTAATCTATCGGCGAGCGTACAAACTACACTCAATCGATCTTTTCTACGCTTGGCTCGTTCCGCTAAATTGCATTCCTCGAATTTAAAGCAGTGTGTGCTTGTGACACTCTCAGCCTTATTTATTGCCATAATGACGTACTAGCACGTCTGTTGTTCTTACGTAATTAGTGATTTCTAAAGTAATAAAATGTATCGATTTTTTGCCACTGACAACATTTTTGGCATATGTTCTAATAAAAAGTATCTTTCTCGAAAAAATGCACATGCATTTAAGTTTGGTAATTTTGAAAATTCATTTTATTCAACTAATAAAGAATGTTTTCGGCAGCAATTGAGCGATTAAGCTGTTGGAGCTGGTGGAGATAACTGAGGAGGATGTTCCCCGCACCGACGTGTAGGTCGGCGCTGGATCTCACGTTCCAGTAGGCAAAGAACACGGACACTTTCGGTATATAACCTGCTCTACACTACGAGGCTAATAACATATTTAATCGGTACGCCTGCAAACAAGTACTTATGCGCAAGTACTTATGCGCATTAACCTAAGGCCATGCAATTGCTTGTGAGCCATGACGGATAGTCCATCCTCTTCTTCACGAAACAGTTTTTTTCTCTTACAATGCTCATTATCAACGATACCTTTTGTGTCCCCCCTCCTCTTAGTTTACCCTAACTATATTCAAATAGAAAACATGAAGTGGGTTAATAAAGAATTATATATGATATTTTTGGAAATAAAATTTTCAGTTGTTTCCTCCTTACGAAGGTAATACGGAAGCACCATGAGTTGGACTTAAGAAAAAAGAGAGATTCTGTGCGTATGTATTGTACGTAGTTGCAGTAAATGCCGTAACGTAGTAGATTAATTTGTAGCGGTGATTGGTTACCGAGATTTCTCGATATATACTTGGGTGATGTTAAATATGCATCTTTTGGAAGGACAAAGTACTAAAATAATTTCACGCAATACGGTCTTTCATAATAATATATAGAGGGGCATTTCTAACAAAAAACGGTGCGATGATCGATGATAGATATGTTCCCGATGATCCAAAGTATTTTTGAAGAGACACACCTAATTAACCTTAGGCTGTGACATTCAGTATCAGCAATACGTACATCTATTATTAGAGTATCTTGTGTTTTCAAACTCAGCCGCTAGAGCGCGCGAATTGCAACCGCGTTTCTACAGGTTGGTCACTGCTGTCGCTACGCACCACGCTTTCTATTGGCAAAAGCACGAACTACGTGCTCTCTAAATGATTGTGGATTTACTTCAAATAAATGAATCATTGTTTTGATAATTTCACGTAGTAAATAATATAGCATTATAAATTAGGGTAAATCTAAATGCTAAACCGTTATCTTTAGGCAGATGTTAAAATTATGATATTAGGAATATAGAATTTGTGATAGTTACGAGTAAAAATTATGCATACATTTTGATATAAGATCCAGTATTGTCTAGTGAATTTTCTTCAAGTACTTCGCTAACTGGTACATATTAAAATGCAGCGAATGTCGTTTTTTTTTTTGTTTTGCGAATCGGTCATCGTGGTGCCACGCGATACGTACATCCTACCTGGGCTCAGTCTTGAAATTGGCGTAGGTGCACGGTACTTTCTATTGGAAGAACAGGATTTTGCCACTGGTTCCATTTTTACATCCCAGGGTAGTTAGCCCTGGGGGGTGGGAGAAAATTGTGATGATGATGACGATGATGAATGATGAAATAGAGACACACAAACATACAGAGACACATACGGCCATCGGATCGGTATTATTATTATTATTATTATTATTATTATTATTATTGTTGTTATTATTTTTGGAGGAGGAAAATCCCTTATAAATACCAGTGAAGCTGGTGATGTCGGACTCCCAACTGGTTTACCGACTAAAAACCTAACCTCCGTTTCTTAAACCGTATTCTCTCCCACGCGAAAACCGTCGTTAGCCACTCACTTCACGTAGGAGATTGGCTGGCAGCAGATGCTCGACTTCCTCAGTCTTAACTATTTCTTCTTCGTAATACTATCTATGAAGTTTTCCATTTTTCCTGCGAACTCAGCATCATGTCGACAATGTTGTCTGGGTTTATTTCTTGTTGGAGGTTGACATTACAAACCTGTCGTTCCACGTCCCATGCCTTGCACTGGAATAATGTATGTCCTGCATCATCTATGTCTGCGTGACAGAGACTGGGCCTCTCTACGATCCTGAAATCGATTTATTAAATCCTCCAGGTCCCATAAGAGTCTGGAACAGGTAATAACTCACCTCCCCAAATCTTCGGCTAAACAATCCCTCGATGTTAGTAATCAACCGATGCCATTTGCCTTTCACATCCCCATTCCATCTTGCTTGCCATTCTTCAAGGAGCAACATCCTTACTTCTGCTTTAATACTCTCAATTTACTTGGGAGGGAGATGACTGTCTTCTTGTTGTGCTTCCTTCAAGGCGAGGTACGTCCTCTTTCTTTCCATGGCTATTAAGTCGATAGGTGGTGTACTGGCCAACACCAGCACTGCGCAAGTTGACACTGTGCGGTAGGCATACGCCACCCTCAAGGCCATTCTTCTTTCTACTTGGGCTTACTTGTGTCTGATAGACTGCTTCTCCAGCGAACCCGCCCAGACTGGAGCAGCACACAACAACTGTGAGTGAACTATGACAGATATCATTCTTCTCTTGGCTTTTCTCGGTCCACTGACATTCGGTAGCATTCTTGCGGTGTTAGCTCCTGTCCTCGCCGCCTTTTCTGCCATCACATTTATGTGGGGCACAAAGCTGAGTCTTTGGTATATTTCCACTCCTAAATATCTTATCGGGCGCTTCCAGTTGATTCTCTCCCTTCTCAATCGGAGATCTGGGTAGTGAAAGGCCCTCCGGTCGGTGATTAAGACAGCTTCGGTGTTTTGCACTGCAATCTGTAGAAGTCGTCTATCTAACCATCTTTTAACACTAAACAGCGCTTCGTTCACTCTCAATTCGAGGAGTGTAATGTCATCTCTGTGGCTTATTATTAGCGTATCATCAACATAGCCTATGAGCTGCGTATTTTTCGGCAGGTCAATGCTTATAATATCATCATACAGGACATTCCATAAAAATGGCCCAAGTCTGGATCCTTAAGGAACACTGCACGTCACACTCTCTTCTATCCTGATACTGTCCACATAAGTTATCGTCCTTTCATGGAGGTAGTCTAAAATAATCCTTATGATATATTCCGGAATCATCTTGTTAACTAACACTTCTATAATGTCCTTCCACTTAGCGGAGTTGAAGGCGTCTCTAAAGTCAATTGCCACGAGCGCGCAGAATTCCTTCTTCTTGCCGACTCCTCTTTTGGCTGCGCCTGATTTATCGATTTCTTCCAGGATGGCATCCGTCGTCGAGCGGCCTCTCCGGAATCCGTATTGCCTGTGAGTAAAGCATATGAGTCCCTCAAGCCTAGAGAGTATTAAACCCTCAAGCAGCCTGCCCATGGTGTCAAGGAGGCACAGTGGTCTGTATGATGACGTCTGATCTACGGGCTTGTTGCCCTTTCGGAGGAGTATCAGCTTTTGTCTCTTCCACGTCTTGAAGAATTTCCCATTCTCAAGCCTGCGGTTATAGATTGACAAAAGGCATTCCGGATACTCCTGTGCCACTATTTTTAGTATTTCACAGGAAATTCCATCGAAACCTGGGGCCATCCCAGTTTTCATGCTTTTTGCCGCTCTCCTCAGTCCGTCTATCGTGAAGTAGTCTCCTGCGTCAACCGTGAAGTCTCTCTGTCATTCTCTCGTCCAAAGATATCTAGTGGGAAAGAGGTCCCTGATAGCTTTCCTCATCCATTGTGGATCATTCTATCCAGGTATCTTCCAGTCCATCCTGAACATCTTATTTACTATCTTATAAGCCATGCTCCATGGGTCGTTATCTATCTGCTCTGAGAGCTCTTTCCAGCATCTGCCTTTACTTCTTTTTATTTCTCTCTTAAGCCGTTTGAACAGTTCTTTATACTATTCCCTGAGGTGCAGATTTGTCTTGGCCCTTGTCGCTATTCTTCTTGTCTGAATACAGTTTCTTCGTAATTCAGCTATTTCTGGTGTCCACCAATACATTTGCTGTTTCCTCCTTGGACATATACGTCTAGGCATGGATGCGTCGAATTATTATTATTATTATTATTATTATTATTATTATTATTATTATTATTATTATTACATTATTTGCCAATTTGCTCCACTCAATTCGTGCTTCATATTTTCTTCCTTTCCTACTGTCAACCAATTACTGCCATTCCAGTTTAGTGTTTTCCGAAGTATACTCGACTCTAACTGGCCTTGGATCTGAATTACCAAAAATATGAGACTTTGCGCGACAGCTTACACGGAACCAAGGGACAAATTCCCGTGCTCAGAGTGGAATACGGAACTAAGGTGTTGATTTGGTACACGCTTAACACACTCAGTCAGATCTGCATGTTGTATTATTATCATTCTCCTAAATCTTCATTATCAATCTTCATTTTTAGTTTTCCTAGCCCAATTGCAGGGTCTAGGATGGTTCCCTCGATGTATATCGCGTATAAAAGGAGGAATGAGGACTGGACGTACGGCGCGCGGTCCGACTGAGATTGTGGAAGATTATGAGATGATTATGATATGATTGATATGTTATTTAGTGTTTCCGGACGTGTCAACTGATATAGTCATAAGTTTCGGATATTGCGTGTTTTTATCAAAGGAAGTGGCGATATTTATCCCTCGCTGAATCGTGACAACCGGCGCCGACTTCCACGCCGGCTTGCGAGGTTTTCTCCATTCAGGTATCTCCCACTAGTGGGGAACCGCCTCAGCCGGGACAAGCTCTTTGGTTCCGACTGGTTTCCCGATATGAAGTGCATGTAGGTAAGGGTACATAAATAAGGGGTGAGGTTAGGAGAAGGAATAGGAAAGAAAGATCGCGCGCACTCCGTGTCTCGCATCTTATGATACACCCGTTCCGGCTTTTGGTCGAGGAAAGCATGTAAAACTAACGATCAGAGCCGCGGTCGCTGGAATTCATCTCCCGACAGCAGCTGAATTCGACCTAGCAATCTAGCTAATCCTGCCACTTGTGGGACAGGAACTGTAGCCTGAGCCCTGAGTCACTTCACTCGGTATGTTGATGATGATTACGATAATGATTATTTATTGAAACAGACAGGGACATTGCTTCCCGTCCGTGGCTAGTGAAGGGTGTTGCTTCGGAATACTCCAGGACGTGGCCTGGGAACTCACGGAAAACTTTTATCAAAAGAGTCGACCCTCCGAATTTGAAGCCGGCAGCCATCACGAGCTCACATCGGTCAGTCGAGCCTACTTGCATCAATCCATAGATCTAGAGCGCAAACTAGAAAAGAAAACTATTTAAATTAGTGATAAAAGTAGTGGTGTTAAAACCGCATATACTAACTCGCATTAATTTTAACGCCTAAGCAATATTATAATACTGCATCTACCGGCAAAAATGTTTGCAACCATCAATTTGTTGGGAGTTCTTAATCAGTACGCCATTCACGTTACCCCTACAACTCCAGCCTCACCGCTAAATTCTACCTTCCCGACGTTTTAAAAACAAACTTGAACATTTGCTTTTTCAATTTTCAAAAATTCTGAAATTTCAATTTCTTTATTTCAATTTCTACTTTTAAATATCAGATTTCATTGAGAAGTAAAGTGTCATTCATCAAATTGTACCTACCGTATTTTCCAATTTTCGAAAATAACGAGAATTCGACAAAAATGGGGACGATATTTTTGAGCGTTCCTTTCTACATCTGATAAAAAATTATGGCAAACATTTGGAGCCGTTCTTTGAGAAAACAATTGTTCGATAATAGCCTACATTGCATGCAAAATTATGCGAACTTCGTCGTATTTTCAAAATATTGTGACCTTATTTAAAGATCAGGTTTTGATAAATAGATTTTATTAGAAAATCATCTCCATCTTTAATAGTGTAGTTGTTGTTGACGCAGAAAATATTTTGAGCTAATGTAATATTCAAAAATTCATATACAAATTTTCGAAAAATCAGCGATTTCAACGAAAATGAGACCTGAACAACTTCGTTAAGCGTTTTTTCCTCCATCCGAAGAAAAAATGCCAATCCAAAGTTTTGGAGCTATTTTTCAAAATTTTGAAAATATAAAATCATGATGTAAATTACCTCTAAAAATCAAAATATTAATTTCAAACTCAAAGCGCCTGAAGGTTTTCCAGATTCATCACGGAATATCTGTCTTAGAGAAACTCGTGTGGAGGGGCGGATGGACGCACGAATGGATGCATGGATGGACGGACGGTCCGAACGACCGACAAACAGATAGGCAGTTTTGCCGTCGATTGATTTTTCGGAGTGAAGAACCGAAAAACGTGAATTCTCACTACACGTGTTAGATGAAATAATTTGCTACATACAGAAACTTCAACCACTTTTTGTTGCCAGGGCCAGAAAATAAGAGTTGTTTCTGTCAAAAAATCGCAGACTTCCGCCACAGAATTTCAAAACGTTCTCTTTACTACGTAAGTATGTAGTAAGTCAAGAAAGTAAAGTGTGTACTTTTGCATTCGCAATTTTCAAAAATTTGGCAAGAGTTACATTTTTTCGCTGACATCCTACTACAATATTGAAGGTACAGGCATTTTCTTAAATGAAATGTGTTGTTCTGAGACAGATCTTAAAACCAAGGCAGGTTCTTTATGTTACGAAAATATGACTAATTATCGCGTAATTTAACCTGAAATAAAGGCATTTTTAAACAATTATATATTTTAAAACGGATCCAAATTTTTAATTTTTTTCTTTGCTTGTAGCAGAGAACGGTAATAATATGGTGCGTGTCCCACTTTTAACAAATTCCCTGTATTTTGGAAAATTGCAAAAAAATGAACATTGTATAACTACAACATTGAGGATAGATTGATTAGTTTATCCCCTTACTTCATAAGAAGAGGAATTAATGTAATCGTGAGCCGGAAAACGGCGAATTTTCCACAGAAAAGCTCATATTGCCGAGCCCTTGCAACGAAAAAGTGGATAACTCTTGTTCCTAAACATAGTACTTGTAAAATACTCCCTCCAACACGTTGAGTAGTCAGGAACACTATTGAGAATAGGTATTTTTAATGAAATGGGTTCTAAAAAATGTCTAAATAAGGTCATGTATGATTTTAGAAACAAAATTAAGTTTTTCATAATTAATTCCTGAAGTTTATAGTTGCTTCTCAAAAACGCTTCAAATTTGTCTTAAGTATTTTTATCGTATAGAGAACGCTTTAAAATAGTGCAGGTCTTATTTTCGTTGATCTCTCAATATTTTAGAAATTGCTATCGTCAAAAATAATTTTTGATGGTCCTTGATACCGAAAAATCTATTGACGGCAAAACGTCTGCCAGTCCTTCCGTTCGTCTGTCCGTCTGTTTATATGTCTGTTTCTGTCAGGTTGTGGCCAACGCTAGCGCATAAATAGTTCAGACGATTTTTTCCAAAACTGATAAAATTTTCGATCGATTTCAAGGGTCTACGCCCTGCGAGTTTGAAACGGAGATTTTCATATTAGGGGTACCTACATCACATGAGCTACAAAACCATCTTCAATATTTCCTGATACATGTCTAAATTCTTTCATTAAACTTTTTTAGGACAGCGTCGACAACGCTCAAAAGAGTGGAGCAAGTTTTATTTGCTTTGAAACATATGATTTTTCGAAAATAGAGAAAGTTAAAAATTTTTCGTCGTCATCCTACAATGAAATAATTATATGAGTCATTGCCAATAATATTGTTTATTACAAGAGCAACTTTAGATGGCTTAGCCATCATCATCAGTTTTCTAGTACATGAAATATAAAAAACATTAAAATACACTGTGTCTAAACACTAAATTATTAGATGATGACGGCTAAGCCATCGAAAGCTGCTCTAGTACTGAACAAGATTGTTGGTAATGACTCCTATAATTATTTCATTGTAAATTCCAACGAAAACTCATCACAATACCAATGTCATTTTCCAATATTGAAGATAAAGTGTTTTTTTTTCAATTGAATCTGTTGTTCCAAAATTGCGTAGCTTTCTCGAAACGATACTTGAATTGAAGGAAATTATAAAACATTTTTCACAAAATTGAATCCGTATATTTTTACCTCAGATATGGAGAAGAACGCTAAAAAAATTTTCTGGTCTGGTATGGAGCATACTCTTCGTATTTTCGATCCTTGGAAGCAAAAAATGTACATTGCAAAAGTACACTATTGAGAATAGGTATTTTCAGTGAAATCAGTTCTACAAAATGACAAAATAAGGTCAGGTACGAATTTTTTTAAAAAGAGGCAATTTTTGCGTAATTTCTATTTGAAGAAGATTCAATTTATATTTGCTTCTCAAAGACAATTATGAACGTTAAAAATATTGCGAAAAAGTATGTGCTATAGTAGCTTCACTAGTTTTATATATTTTTCGTTTAGAGCGAAGTAAGCGTATGAAAATGGTACAGGTCTCATTATCGTTGAGGTCTCTAAATTTTCGAAAATTGCAAACGTTTAAAATGTGTTAATCTTCTTACTAAAATTCAATATACAATATAAGATATATTTTTCTTAATGAAATCTGATCTTCAAAATTGAATTGTTAGGTCAGATTTTCATTAAAACATCTGAATTTCCGAAAACAGAATAAAAGCAATATGGAGATTGATAGGTTTGAAACCAGAGTCCTCAGAGATTAAATTTTAATTTAATTATATTGTTTTTACACAATTTCATAATTTTAAACATTTTTGTTACTGTTTGGAATTGGGATTAAATGTTAGAATGCACTTAACTGTATAATAAATTTTCTTGGAATTTTCTTTTAGAACGTTTTTCAAATTTATTACATCTTATACCGAACTCACAATTTACTCACCAGTTTTTGTGGAACAAAACTCACTATTTGACTACTTGTAATTTCATAGAATGCTAAGATGCCTGTATTATGTAACCATTGCCAATTTTCACAAATGTACGTGCTTTTAAACAACAAATAATTTTCGCGAATTAATTGTACATTTTACAACGCCACACTCGTCGGATAGGTGAACTAGTGACCACCACATACCTATGCCCATTATGCATAGAATTTGTTTTTATTTCTAACCTTCATTTATCACAGTGCATGATAGATGTTCATGCTCACACGATACAATGGTGTTCTCCCCGAAATGAAGTGAACAGTTGGCATCTGAATGTGAGTTGTATTTTTTTCTTATTATATATTATAGTTACTGTAGTTAATAATAGTGATTTGATTCTTTCGAGACTTATAGCAAAAACACGAAATTATAATCTAGAGAGTGCCAATATGGCATTACTGTAAGTTTGAGGTTAGGATATAATGAGTATTAATGGCATGTTTTGGATTTATGAATAAAAAACCTTATAGTGGCGACTCCTCTATATTAAGCTTTGCCCAAATCAATTTTCCGTTTATCTCAATCTAGTATTGCTGATATTAAATATGCATATTTACCAAATTTAGTATTCAAAATGAGATACAAGTCACGTATAACTTGAAGTTGAATGGTGTGGAGGAGCTAGAAGAAAGAATTTATAAATATCTCAAGTTGCGGTTAAGATACAAGGAATGGACAAGTTCTGAAAGTAATATACTTACAAAGTTTACGAAAGCGAACTAAAAAACTTTCACAGGAATGCTGATTTGGCGAAATCAAATTAGTGATAAATCTGTGGCATTAAAATTTACAGTGTAAAATCCAGTTTTGGAAGTGTTTTATTCCAATATATCGTTTATTATTAATATGATTGAAAATGTGATTGTAAAATCTTAAATATATTTATAATATATGCACGTACACATCCAGAATTGTTAGTTTTTCTTGTCACTAGCAGCTCTGTAGAAGCAACCAGCGGAAAGTTCTATATGAAAAGATAGGCCACAAGGTTAATACCTTTTACAATTAATTTTAACTATTTATACAATTAATTTAAGTCTTATAACATATTGCAAAAAATACAGGTATCTCAAAATGTGTCATTTGAAGTAATAATATAACTTTAATGAGATAAAAGTACGTTAAAGTCGTTCACGTACGATGATGTTATTACTGTTAGGTGACACGTAATGTTATTTACATCACGAGTTAACTAATAATTTTTAGTTCGATGTAGAAAAGTGGACCGTTGGTGAAGCTGGAAAGAAAGAGAAATGGATTTAATGTGTGCAGAATGATTTGCAACATAACAAACAGAGATGCAAGTTGGATTTGCAACAAATCACGTGTGTATACGTAAAGTGAGTTGACCTAACAAACATGCAACTAACATATTGGTTTGCTTGTATCAAAATGGCTTTTTGAAAAAAATGATATATTCTCTGAAACATACATAACGATATATTAATTCTATGTGAGTACTAAGTAAAACTGGGAAGTTTATGTAATTGTTTTCGTTTATGTTCATCCCCATCAGATACCTAAAATCCCCATATTTCGTGGCAAAATATTGAATCTGAGAGAGTTTCATAACAATGAATTTGGAAACTGTTGTTTATTGAAGACTTGTATCATATAAGGCATTTTCTTACACGGGTCATGTAGAAAAAAAGAGTTAGCGTTATTATTAAATAAGCTGTCAAATGAAAGCAACGAAAGTATTCTTAATAATTATAAAAGATTATATTATTTTTAATAAAAATATTATTTTGTTCAATATTCACATTAAAATAGGTTATAATAATATTCTTACTATTTCGTTTTTCAATATTTAATTTATCTATTAAAAATAAAATAGAAAAATTAATAAAATTAACAAAACAAAACCGAATTTTAAGAAAATAAACTAGTAAATTACTGTTTTATTTATATAGAGCACAAATACAAGAGCAAGTAGCATGTGTATATTGTCTTTAATTTCTCCATTTTCCCTTGTTAACTTCCCCAATGAAGAAACCGTTATTTTTTATTAACACTTCCAATTCTGTCTTGTTTAGAAAATTATAAAGCTATTTTCAATACTGTGATCTTCCACGAAGCTGGCGTACAGAAAAAATCTTTCTGCTCGAAAGGTTTCCAAAAATCGATCAGGAATTTGTCCGAGTTCGGATAAGGAAGATCTCTTAGTTTTTCTCATTTTCTTTCTCTTATTATTTCTCGTTTCTATTCTCTCGTTCAGACAACAAAGAGAGAAAACTCAAAGATACTTTGTGGTGTTCATTCCTTAAAATCTGAGCAGAGTGTTGTTCTGCAAGCTCTTGGGATATAATTTTGAGCTTGTTCTGAACAATTTATGCTTCTGCTGCTTCCCAGTTAGACGACTACCAAATGTTATAATTTTGCATCCATTTTCAATCCTCCCTAAAAAATTCAAATCCAAATACGTTTTCCTGTAAATACATGATCAAAGAGACGTAAAGTGGCAATAATGGTTTTCAAAGAATTAATTCTTAGAGTTGGTTTTGGAAAATTATTATATACCTAAAAATGTCCATCCTTTTATTTCGAAAACTGTTTTCAGAAAATGAGTACAACCCAAAATTTGCGTTAAAAAATACCATTAGTGGGAAATTTATTGTGACTCTGTACATAATATAGTTAACATTTTCCGCTCAAAGAGATTTTGTTTCATTATTTACCTCCGCTTTGATACCATCAAAACGCGCGCGTGCGTGTGTGTGCGTGTGTGTGTGTGTATGGGGCTGTGTCAAAAAATCAATGGATTAACGAAAGTAAGTTAGTTTTCGATGCAAGAACAACATTGGCACCAATAAAACACTTTTTAAAATGGGTTTAGGGATGCCACAAACCCCAGACACACCCCATTTGTCGGCCTTTTCACTACTGTTTTGAAAGAAAACGAATAAATATAATGTAATAGTAATTTTATCAACAATTTTCGGCTGAAGTGGTGCCTTGTTATCCCGCAATCATATTATGATGATCGAATATTATTATTTTACGCAAAGGCGTGCCACATTAGTCCGTATAGATCCGTATAGATCCGTATAGGTTTTATTGGTAAAATTACTTATAGACGATCAGAATTTTATTGGGAAATCAGTCACATTAGTAAAAGTAAAAATTTGAATAAAATATTAAACTTGGTTTATTTTTCACATTAGATCTTGAACTACTTTTCGAAGATCAATGTGTCTCGATCTTCAGGTACATGTGACAAATATTAATATTAAAATACATAAATATTTTGTACTATACATTAGTACACGACTTTAATAAAAGAGAAAGGAGGATACAGTCTGCAAGCAGAAATCAGCAGAAAGATTGGCAGCTTACTTTCATAAACTGTATTTCGAAATGTTGTTAAATATGAACACAAGACCAAAATGTTTTAGTAGAATAGATTCTACGAATGGTTAAAATCATAAATCCTCGTCATTATCATCCACAGTTTAGCTTTCACATTGTTACATTTATCACTTAGGAAACATATTTATGCATTGCACTTTTGAATGACGAGTAACGTTTGAAAACGGTTTTGAACAAAAATTTAAATACTCAAAGTAGGCTTGAGATTGACCTTGAAATAATGTACAAAATACTCATATACCTTAGATTATTGTATGCCATGTTCCTGAATTAGTAACATATTTCAAGAACTTGCAAGAAATATATTCAATGGATCATTCAGCCTTAGAAATAATATTGCTTTATTTCACGCCAACACGATTCATATTTAGAAAAAAACTGTGCAGGACCTTATTGAAAGATATAATTCTGAAGACTATACTTCATTTAGAAGAACGATATCTATCTTCAATACTGTAGTTTTAGGAAGACGCCGAAAAGTATAAGTTTTGTTATTTTCAAAAATATGAACGGCGACGTTTGTACAACAAGCGCGGTTTGCTCCGTCTAAGAAAGTAATTAAAGGAATAACTTTTGATAACATGTGGGCTATGTTGTGGGGGAATGCTGTAAAGTATTCCCCTCTAGAAAATGTACGTTTCAAATTTAAGAGACCGCAAAATCATCCAGATCGATCGGAGAAAATCAATTTTGATGAAACTCCTGCTTTTGGTTTAACCGTTAGTGTTGTCCACAGACCAGCGGACAGGCAGTCAAACGGTATTGCCGTAAACCAATTTTTCGGTATCAAGGATCCCCAGAACGTGGATTCTGACTGCATAACATGATAGAGAAAGACATCTACTACATATCAGAGCAAAGAATTACCCATTTTCCCGGAATCAGGGAATGGCAAAACGACTTTCTCTGCCGAAAAATCGCCGTTTATTCCACAGCATAACATAACTATTTCTATATTATGGAAGTAGTGTGCTACTTCCTATTCATAAAAGCATACCGTCATACAGTATATTTCAAAAAACCATATCGTCATATAATAAAAAGCAATGCGCATCAACTACTATACAAAGACTCAGAGGAATTAAATTGGACTCTTCTATGTGACGTAGCATCCAGCGATAAATATCACAAACAGTTCCAATTATTATCTAAACTGCCTCTTCACGGGCCGCCTTGATTCAGCCTTCAGTCTAGGAATGTTCGACACTCATAACTATGAGAACGTAACTGTTCTTTATTGGCAGGTCCTAATTGCTTAAATGAATTTGCATGCACCTCATATTGAATTAAAATTCGTTCATATCAGGTAAATCCATTTCATATGATTATAAAGTAAGATCTGTTGTTTTTGTTAAAACAGTTTTTTTTATAGAATTCCGTGACTGTAGGAGTGTCTAGAGGAATTACAAACCAAAGACTGAAATTTGCAAAAATTAATGAAAGATGCCTTCAACGAGACCAAAGGTTTCAAATCTGTTGTTGATAGTAGAAGAAAAGGTGTTTTATTGGACAAGAATTTTGGGAACGGAACTTTAAAATCGCTCCAAGCCAAAGATGTCAACAAGCCGCATGAAAGAAATATGAGAAATTTACAGCAGACACGAAGATGAAGTACAGTGTAATGTTTGAAACATCCCACAAAAACATTCACATGAAATTGTAATTTTCTATAACAAACGAAAAAATTTGCTGGACCTCGATTCGACGAAATAATCTTAACATAATTTCTATCTCGACATGAATAGCAAAGAAACTGGTTATTCAACCCGCAATGTATCAGTGAATTACAATTGTCCATATCAACGACAGAGGTATGGTAGCCGCAATCCTATTGACCATGCCATGGCATGGCAAGCGGGGTAGATTCTAGTGTGGTGCGGTAGGGCGAAGCGGTGCGGGCCGGGTGAGCCCACTGCTGGGGCGGTGCGGGGAGGTACACTGCATGGATGCAAAGCGGGGTGAGGCAGTATGACGCAGGACGACTTGGTTCAGAACGGGATTCGGCAAGACCGGACGGGGCAAAGCGGGGAAAGCTGCCGGAGGTGATCTGAGTGCACAGAGCGGGGCGGGTCGTGATAGAGCGTGGCGAGGCGGGAAGTGGCGGGAATGACCGGGCGTGGCCGGAGGGACTTTACTCTAAAATGTATTCCTGTGATAAAAAAATGCTCACACATCAACAAGTACTTTTGCTGGCATTTCCTAATAAAAAGCCTATGCAGGAAATCCTGGCGTTTTGTCATAAACAGTTTTGTGAGCAACAATTTTTTAAAAATACTAATATCAGTACTTTTCTTTATACTCTATGAATGACTCCTGAAAATTGTATTGCGACATATGGTTTCGCTGTGAATCAAATGATTGTTATTGTCCAAATACATCCCATAGGAATTATGATTCTACCTTTTCATGTTTAAAGAATGTTTTGTATTAACTTCCGAATATCCAGTTGCAAGTATTTCTTTTACATTATCCTGTCCATTGAACACGAAGGAAACATCTGTTGTTTTTTTTCCTGGGTATCAAATTCTGTGTCGTATGCACGTGAGTGATGCCCATTGGCTGAGAGACCGTGATAGGATTGTGGTTGGTTTATTCGGACGTGAGGCGATGGTGATTGGTTGAGCCGCCGTGTGGCGAGGGAGGCGGTGGCAGCGTGTTCTTTGTGGGGCGCGGGGAACAACGGAGCCTTCAAGAGCGACGGCAATCGGCGGTGCCCCCACAGTGGTCAGCGAGCGATCGACATGGTTGGAGGTAAGTGCGAGGTCGTCTCACAACATCCCTTGGCTAGCAGCTCTCCCGGTTGTTGCAGCTTCGAATCGTGAGTCTGTGACCAGTTATGATTTGATGTATTTACTTGCTTGTGTTTGCTGGTTAATTTTATTGTATTATTTTACTTTTTTCAATACGATGTGATTTCTTCTATTCAAAATATGGAAAATATATTCCTTCAAAGTTACAGACAATAGAAATGGTTGGATTAACGTCATTCCTTATATTCCAATAGTCATTATTGCTTTTTTTCTGGGATTTACTATAAATTTTCGCGGATATTGATTCATTTCGTAAATGTGATAAAATGTTCTTTCGGTATAATTCCGAAAAGTGTTTCTTTAACAATATAGTTAATTCAATTCATTATCATTGGTATTTTTTCCTGTTTTAATAATAAATTATAGGAAGTTCTCGCAGTATGTTACAATGACTGGACGGAGCCCATTTTCGGAAGTTTTCTTCTCTCCTTGCTATAACGCGTTACAGAAACTTATTTTAACAAACACGTAAGAAGAAGAGAAAACAATAATTATTGTGTGGATATGCATATTATAGAAACCAGTTACTATATACCTAAAACGCCATTTTTCGAAATCACTATCAAATGAGATAATTTCAAAACAAATAACAGAAAAAATAAAACGTTATAAGTGATATTTCGATTATATAAACTTTCTTCACAACCACTGGCAATCGGAATTTTTCAAGTGCGTCGTTAAATTGTTTCTGTAACCATAATAATTATGAAATTTTTATAACTCCGTTGGATCGAATTTTCTTTACACAGTTGAATATATTTCGAGATGTTCGGGAAGTGTTAGTGGATGATGTAGGTTCCGATGTTTCAATTATACGCAGTTTCTGATTCTTTAAAAAGTGTCAATATAGCATATGTCGCCATAAATACAGTGTTTTACGATTCACCGACACATTCAGGAAAACCCATATGTGTAGATTATTTACTAAAAGTAAAACAAAATTAAGCATTGACTACTTTCTGTAGAAATCATAGGACTCTGTTTAAACTACTGTTGCCCTATTCATAGTTTGCAGTTACTGCCAATTACGCATGGGGTCCCGCAGGGTTTCATTTATGCCATATTTTCTTCCCCACTATACGTAAAAGTTATGACCTTGGTGGTTCGAAACGGAAGAACAATTATCTTAGCGGATGATATGAATATTTTTTGCAATAAATAAACAGTAATTAGTACTGTATCGGATGTTTCAAATTGGTTCCGTTAAAAACAAATTTATAGTAAACCAGGGATAACAGTTTCAATGCATTTTTCTATTTCAGATACACAATTGTATTCTCTTTAGAAAATAAATGATGTGCTATTTGATGCAGTTACAGTAACAACATTTTGGGTCTCTCAATCCAGTTCAACCTTAAATGGAATGTCCATGTAAAGTATTGAAAACAAAATTAAACTTTTAATGATTCGCGTTCAGAATTATTTCAAACTCAGTCAGCCTCGATACTGCTAAAGGATATTTCGTGAATGTTCATTCCCAACAGGGATTCTCCATACTATCATAGGGAAATATATCCTCTAGCCCCCAGACATTTAGATTGCAGAAACAAATTGTACAAATAATAAGTAAATTGCATTCGGGTGATAATTTAAAGCCCCAATTTATTAAGTTACGAGCTCTACCAATGCTGTGACTCTTGATTTTCAAATAAGTTTTTTTGTCAAAAATAACTTATGCTGGATGACGAGATCGGCCGTCGATCTACGTCGGTTTGAGGGGATTTTATTCAACCAGGTATCTTTCACGATCGTGGCACCCCCCAGATGGAACAAGCTCTAAGCTCCAGACTGCTCTCCTCACAAGTGTGCGTGTGAATTTAAGAGTATGTAAGTATGGGAGGAGGATAGGACAAGAAAGAGGAAGAAAAGACGTGGTTCGTGGCCCGTTTGTTAGGGTACTGCTCGAGCATTCACGCAGTGTTGATCAGAAAAACCTGTAAAGAGTAACCTGTTGAAAATATTCTTTTTGAATCATTGTAATGTTATTTCATTAATTGGTTATCAAACCACGGAAAACTACCTACCAGAGCAACCGGCCTCTAGAATTCTCTAGACATCGCACACTGGGACAGGAGGGGCTCAAAAGGGACAAAAATATTTCCAGCTGAAAAATGTCTCACTATTTATTCTGAATATTCATTTTAATATATTTTAATACTTACTTCGCAGTGCTCCTTGAACCACAAAATGATTTTTAGTCCCTAGATTTTCTCCCATAGCCCCAAGAAAAGTTAGAAGAATTACTGATATTGAATATCACGTTAAAGTTTAAAAACAAATCATTTCTTAATTGGAGGAAAAATAATTATTACATGAAATTCTATTAATTTCACTGAATTCACAGATCTTTTATTCTCGGTTTCATCATCATCATCATCATCTTGTAAATCAATGATTGACTGCAATAAATCTTGAGCTTCCGGTCAATGTTCTACTTGTTTTTTGTTTTTACCATATTGTTTTCTTCAGACTTGTGATAAATGGATCAGAAGTAACTAAGAGACGATGGAACAGATCGCTCATTGTGTTCATACGAGAATTTTTTTCTTGTGTGATGCTCTCTGTAACCCCGTATGTTCTTGTGGCGTGCCTCCTGTGCCTCTTCTGAAAGAAATCCAATTGGAAGGAAAGCTGATTTTATAACTTGTGAACCGTAAAGTAAAAGTTTATAAACACTTTACAAATAATCTTGCTTTGTTCTGAGGATAGAGATTCAATGCTTCACTATTGACCTGCTTCCCACAAGAAATTACTTGCAAGACAAAATACAATCTTTGTATAATTTCTTGATTTACTCATGTGACAAGTGAAGCAGTTTTTGGATCTCCAAAAAAGCAACGTGCCGTGTTAGCATCATTGCCATTTCCAGTTCCGCTAGGCTTTGCTCTATCTACTCCCATTTTCTGTTGCAGCATTTTCTGAATATGTTCTTTACGAGATTTTAATATTTCTATATCATTTCCTCTTGCTTGCCATTTTTTACGTTCAACCTGTATGCAACGTGCAAAATGCATTCCAAGCAACAAATCCATGCTGTGCAATGGGGACAAGCCAAAAGAAAATGCATATTTATTCACTTTCTTTTTCAGTGCTAACTCAATGTAATTCATTTCTTTACTTAGCCCCACAAATGTAGCACACTTAAGTTGACATGTTTCCCATTTCTGTGTTACATACTTTGCCGTCTATTATTATCATTCTTAGTTCACAATTAACGTTAATAACAATTATATTCAAGGAAAGAATATACGGAACAAGATCATTAATTTGCTTCTGAATTTTTGCCACTTCATTCTTCACCCAAAAATTCACGAGTTTCCTTTGCGCAAAGGAGACGAATTGGTCGGCAATTGTTAGAGGACGATGGCCGAGGGATCTCCCTTATAATATTTAATTCATCCTACTACTCAATTTTGTGAATAAGGAGAACAAAAGTGCTTAAAACATGTCACAATCAT
Organism: Gryllus longicercus; assembly: GCA_038098605.1. Taxonomy (NCBI): domain Eukaryota; kingdom Metazoa; phylum Arthropoda; class Insecta; order Orthoptera; family Gryllidae; genus Gryllus; species Gryllus longicercus. The sequence goes on from JAZDUA010000491.1 coordinate 184,598, forward strand.
CGACATATTCATTGTTTTCAAAGGTGTGTTTGTATTGTGAGTGGCCTGTATTTCCATCACATCCTCATTTTCCAATGAGCACTAAATTACGATCTGGGTCTGTAAGAAGGAAAAGTTTGTCATTTGCTGTGTTCTCTAGAATTTGTCCGGTTGTATGATCAAGTAGGCTCTGAAACTTTACAATAGCCTCCGTTTCTGTCAACGATGTCAGGAGGGTAACACTTAATCTCTGCTTCTTGAATTTTGTGATATGATGGATATAACACATCTTTGTTTCTAGCATAAGTTCTAAGCATTATGTAACATCATTTGCCATATCTGCATCCAACAAGGGCTAAGGTTTACTCGCGGCTGAATATTATGATTTTTGAAGAAGAGATTGTGGTGCTCCGATAAAAGAGTTTAGAATCTTCTTTGCTCGTGTTGTTGTACTCAGAGCATTCTTTATCAACACTGCTGCATCCTTTTTCCCACTTTCTCTTAATTTTTGACATGTGGCAAAAGCAAGTTTGCTAGATGAATTTGACTCCCTAAGATGTGAAATTTCCCTTCTTTTAATTTTGTCACAGGCATCATTGAAGAGTTTTCGGCGTCCTCTTTATTTAAAAGGTACAGACATCTTTCCACAGACTTCAGTACTACTGTTTAAAAGAGCTGATAATTTATAATATTTCTCTAACCAATCCTTATAGCACTCGTCGAAACGATATTTCATATGGTAACACATCTGCCACATCCCGTTATAATTGCTTCAAATCGTATCCACATTGATAATTTCTTCAAGTAGTTCTCAGAACAACCAGAAATATCTAAACTGCTTATAATCAACTCTAATACAGATATGAAATAATTGTAAAGGTTGTCATTGCCAACAAAAGTATTTAATGTTACAATTACAATTATTTCATGAAAGATGCCAACGATAACGCACCACAACACCTATATTCTAATACAGATAGTTTATTGTTCTCTTCTGTACACAACACATGTACTAGATCCCGATGACGAAAACTAGTGCAATGTGAAAATAACATGCAATACGCATTACTGTACGAAACTGAAATTTTACAGCAAATGTGTGTAAGTGTGCAGCTAATTTTAACGTGAATACTTTATATAAACCCTCGTTAGTTTACATCGTTTCCACATTACCGGAGTGTACACATTTTTTGTAGCTCAATTGAATGTTTGTTGATGGACAACAAATCCCCCAATTCAACATTGAAAAAACCAACATTTTTATGTAAACTGTGTTGATAATTAATTTAATTATAGTAATTCATTACTCACGAATTTCTTTGTAAGATAGAGCCATTTTGTGTCAAAAAATCAATAATCCCAGGAAAAAACATCGTTAAAAAACTTACTCCAAACCGGCAGCTGCGGTGCAGCTTAAACGACAGTCGTGTGCTTGCATTTACTGCTGCCAATTCACGTATAAAACTATTAACAGAAAAACAAAGAACGATTCAATATGTCCCAGAATGTCTACCACCCATTCATCATGTTCAAATATTTTAGGAAAGGAATTGATTTGTATATGTTTGTCCCACTTTGACCCCTTCTGACCCAGTGTGCAGCGGGTGAATTCGTCCTAGCTGTCTAACTAGTGACGAAAATTCTGCACCGTCAGGACTCCAACATTACGACCTCCGTCAGAGGCACTGCAGTGACATATGTTGATGCTCTGAGTCACCTTTGCCGGTTTTCAACGAATTAATATATCTATAACTAACATTCTCCGTACTAGTCATATTCATCTAGCGTCAGTGTCAACTGCTCACTACAAAAATTCTCACACAATACAGATACTTTTATTTGCAACACACAAGCAAATTACATTAAACAATTGAAATAAATACACAAGATTAACTGTCAAGTTAAAACTTCTCTGCAATTGGAGACTGTACACAGCAGCAAAAAACAATATTGGTTTTAACAACCATATTTAATGTATTAATTGAGGGATTTAGAAGCCAAGCCGACCAACTCCATCACACGGAAATTTTCAGTATGAACAGTTAAAGTTTTGATTCTATAAAAAGATTCTAAAATTTTTTCAGCATATTTCGAATAAACTAATTTTTTTACAATTAAGGGTACGTTTTCAGCACTTTATTAATATATTTAACAACCTCAATGCCTCTCTCTACCATAAAAAAGCCACTTTATATGGAGTTAATCGATTGCCAACTGCATGGTATTGACAAGGTTTGAATCGAATTGATATAATATTCTGAATGCTTTCTAAACAAATTATTTTATTAAACAAAAAAGTCCAGAAAAAAACAGTTTTAAAAGAAAAAGTTACCAGCTTCACTGTAAGTAATTAACCAATACTTAAAATAAAATAAAAATTACCTGAAATACAAATAAAAATGTGTTAATTGCCTCTATTCTGTGTAAGTGATGCAGTCGACATCATTGGCAAATTTTTCTGGAAAGAAAACTCTTGCAGTCTTCTAGTTTTCATAATAGTGGTGATGAATAGGGGGTAAACCTATTACACCATTAGTTTTTGCAATGAATCAGTCTTAATGTGCTATAAAGAATATCTTCTGGGACATTAGCTAGACATTCTAAATAACGTCTGTTTCCATTTTTATTTTCGGTATTATATTATTTTCCTAATGACATTTCCCGTAAGAATGTAGTTTTATATTTGATAGCAAATGGTTCAGCATTCTCAGTCCGGATCCCTCTCCTTGTCAGACTGGCTCATCTACGACATTTTATTCCTGTTGGTAATACATTTTTCTAAGTTTTTTGTCGAATTGTTGTCTTCATGGTTCATTTCTATGACGAAATACTTGTTTCCTTTCTTGCAGCCAAAAATGATAACATACCATTCACTTGAAGAAAAGATGTCACTACAAGTGTTTGCTCTTTTCTCAATTAAGAAAAAATCTGAAACTGTTGAGTTCAGTCAAAACAGTTCGGTTATATATCGGCTGCCATGGATCCAAAAAGTTCATCACACTGGCCATCGAAACAAGTGATAAAATGTTCATTTGCCAGAGCACCCAGCGCATTCTAGCGGCAAACTATTTAAATGTGAAGTTTTCGACGAGTTTTCAAGTTCTATTGAGAAATGCTCAGATGGGCACTCTGATGTCTTTTTCTGGTGATGAATGATAACTTTACTTCTGTGCCCGTTTTATTAAGCTCAGTGAAGAATTCAATAAATCTCTTTCAAATAAAATTGAATTTATCGAGGCAGCATTACAGTGTGATCTAGATCAAACATATGTTTATTGCTTTACCGAACATTTGTTGCCTCATAATGATCTAAACACACTCCAAATTCATAGTTTTTACCTTGCAGGATCGTATTGTAGAACGAGGGAACTAAATAAGGACCCTTCTTACGGAGGTTCCTGTATTTACGTAAGAAATGATATTGATTCTATCTTCTTGTCAGAATTCAATTTATATGCAGTAAACAGTAAATAAATAAATAAATAAATAAATAAATAAATAAATAAATAAATAAATAAATAAATAAATAAATAAATAAATAAATAAATAAATAAATAAATAAATAAATAAATAAATAAATAAATAAATAAATAAATAAATAAATAAATAAATAAATAAATAAATAAATAAATAAATAAATAAATAAATAAAATAAATAAATAAATAAAAATCAGGAAACTATAACCAATCCCCTTCTAGAAAATAAAATCCCCTTCTGGTTTTCTGCAATTCTAGCAGCCGGCCGCCAGAATTCTCTTCTCCAGACAGCGGCTGAACTCCACCTAGCAGTATAGCTAGTGTATAAACGATTGAGGTGGCTGCACTCGCAGTGAAAATGATATGCCTTGCCGGTGGAGCGGATCATCTAGGGGTGGAGCGAAGTTGGGCAATGAGGGGGGGGTCAGTACAGGGGACGGACAGTGAGAGATTGGACGGCGGCGGGCGGGGCAAAACGGGATGACGAGTGGGCGGAGCAGGGCGAGCAGAGCGGGGCCGGGATGCACGAAGTGAGACGTGGCGGGATGTAGTGGGATGTGGCGGGACGTGGCGGGACGTGGTGGGATAAAGCCTGACGTAGCGAGGCATCGAGTGGTAGTATGGAACAGGGCGTGAAGGGGTGAGATTGGGTTGGCGAAGATGAAAGATAAATTATCTTAATTTTACTCGATTGAAAGAATGCATTCCTTTTCCTTTCTAATGTCCGTGATAAGTGAATTCCTGCATATCATCAGATACATAAGAAATATTTGTTAATTATAAAACGTTTAGAAAATTCTGCTCATTAATGGTGTTACAAAATATTTGTAGGCAACTTTTTTAAGAGAAATTGATTCAGAATTTTTCTTTATACTCATACGCCTCTTAAACATTGGATCCCGACGAGTATTTCCGCTGAGAGTCATAAGATTGTTATTAAGCACAGCATATCCTATGAAGTTCTCTGTACGTTTTTCTGCTTGTTGAATATATTGTATTGAGCGTAGAATATCCAATTGCAAGGTTTTTATTTACGTTTTCCTTTGTATTATATCATTCGTTTCTCTTGAGTATCGAATTCTCGAACCACGTCGCGTGCACGTGAGTGATGCCTATTGGCTGAGAGATCGTGATAGGATTGTGGTTGGTTTATTCGGAAGTGAGGCGATGGTGATTGGTTAAGCCGCCGTGTGGCGAGGTAGGCGGTGGCAGCGTGTTCTTTGCGGGGCGCGGGGAAGAAGCTGCCTTCAAGAGCGACGGCAATCGGCGGTGCTCTCGCAGTCAGCGAGCGATCGACATGGTTGGAGGTAAGTGCGAGGTCGTCTCACAACATCCCTTCGCTAGAAGCTCTCCCGGTTGTTGCAGCTTCGAATCGTGAGTCTGTGACCAGTTACGATTTGATATATTTTTATAATTTTTATTGTATTATATCGTTTTTTGTTGTGCTTCCTATATGATGTGATTTCCTTTATTCAAATTCCGAGAAAATATTCCTAGGAAGTTGCGGCCAGTAAAAATGTCTTAATAAATCTCACTTCTGAAGAACCTTGCAATTTTTCTAGGATTCCTGTGAACATTCATGAGTTTAATTTTTCGTGTGGAAAATGTGATAAGGTATTTATTCCTTATAATTCTGAAAAATGATTTTTTGTGTGATAGTTAATCGGTGTGTTTAATAACCATTGATGGTTTTTATGGATTTTACAGAAATGTTAAAGTAAGTTATTGTGATATTTTTGAATGACTAGATAGAAAAAAGTTTTTAAAATTTTTGTATTGCATCTATTATACGAAACTTTAAATAGTACTATTATTTTTCTTTGAAATTCTGACTTTTACTTACACTTTAAAATTGAATTATCGTAGAAACAAGTTGACATGTTTCCTCTTTTGCCTGTTTAAAAGAAGAGCCTTTTTTGCCAGAAACAACTCAAACTTAAGTCAAAGAAAGTCACTACCAAGTGAAATTTTGTAACGAATTAAATTTCTATAAAATATCATACTTACGTTTTGTCTATGCCATAAATTTCAAATTCAAGTGGTATAAACTGACATTTTCAGAGCGTTCTTTAACTTTGAAACGACAATATCCCAAAGCATAGAATTTCTTTTGGAATTGTGCAGTCGATATTTTATCCAGGACATAATATACATTTTTATATTGCTCAAATGGTCACAGGATGATTTACCAATAATTTGAGATTATCATCGTCTCTATTTATGCCACAAATTTTTAATTATTTTGTGAAAATACAATATTTACTTCATAAGAAAGGTTTTAATTTAACTTCGAAATTAACATGTAAACAGATTTGCGGAAAAAATGTTTTTGAGAAGCATATAAATCTGCAGTTTGTTGATGGAAGAAAATTATACAAGTTTCTTGGCTTCTAGGAAGCAGATATTATCGAATTCCGTAATTCTGCGAAGCCATTAGGAGTTTTTCCACATCGTGGATAAAGATTCATATGGTGACGGGGGATCAAAGTCTATTTTCTCTCTTTTAATGTACACATATTAAGCAAAATAGGTTCCTTGTAGCAACATCGTTTAAAAGCATGCAAGTTTATAGATTTAAATAGAAACATATTTAAATCACACAATGCCACACTAAATTTCAGCATCCAATATGGAACTATTAATTTCATATGAAACAAATTACTCCTTTTCGGACTATGTTCACGGAAATATATGAGAAAACCACCGATACTTGCAGAAACATACGTACAGGAAAAGTTATAAAAATATTACAAATTAGGTTAATATTCAAAAGAAAAGGGGAATAGAAAGACCACGTTTCTTCTTTTCATGTAAATATCTTAATTAGTATATGAAAACCGAGACGTTTAATAAAATATGAATCAAATATGAATTAAAATAAATGTCACATCTTCCTCATTTTTTTCTCAAATCAACTTCAGTTTGTCAGATATTAATAATTTCAAACGTTTGGCTAGGTACAAAAATCTACATCGGTGATCCACTCAGCCCAACAACAAATATCTGAACGTTCTTGAAGGAGAAAAAGTGGCATATTGGACTCTTGACCCTGAGATTCGGTTGAGTTTTATATGGCTCCCTTCACATTGCGTATTTGCATCTATCCCGGTACAAGTAATACACGCCAAGTGTGTCTGGTGTGTCTGTCTCGTTTTTAATAGAATACCATAAAATCTGATGAGACTTATCTCGAATCACACGAATCACACTACTTCAGAGTGGACTTTGGTGCAGAATCAGAATCATTGGGTCGGAACACTCTGTTACAGACATCTAGAGCGGTAAAAGCGTTCACATTTAGTTAATCTTGAAAGGTATATCTGGATGCAGTCACGAGTTTTTGAAGGCTGTTTGTCAGGATATATATTATGATGAAATCGTTTATATTTTCTCATCATGTTAAGCTTGTTTGCATTATGTATCCTGCAACAATAAATGAAACTCGACAACATGATTGGTAGCTGCTGAAATATATTGAATATATGCACAAAATTAAGGTTGCTCATAAACTATATATTTCTGTTAATATTTTTCAAATATCTTCGAGTAACATGTGGCGTGAAACTAAACTTTAGCTAACGGTACTATAAAATGGCATAGACTTTCCAATATTCATTTTCAATTTCCCTTTGTCTCAGCTATTCGGACTGGCCACATTATTTAAAGACTATTAGAGAACAGTAAAACCTCGTACTATATTGCAATTTTCTTTGAAAAATTTGGAGCCGTTTTTAAGAAAATGACGATCGAGCGCTACTGTAAATTCGAAATTTGAAGCTCTTTTTCACATTATATTTTTGAGTTTTCGAAAATCTTCATTTGAAGTCATTTTAAGTACTTAACCCACAAATACAATAGTGTTTACAAATTGCTGGAAATGTGCATATCAACGGAGTGAGATAATTCAAAAAAAATATTTGTATAATTTTATTAAAAAAAATACACCGAAATTATCTTTACGTCATATTAAAGAGTGCAATTACCCCTATCCATTCGAAATGTTTGCGGACAAAATTTGGAGACGTTTTTGACAAAATGGCGTTTCAGGAAATACAGAGTATTATGCTAGATTTCACTGAAAACGGTAGAGTTTTCGAGAAATTTTATGTGACGTTATTTAAAGCACATGTACTAATAAATATAATAACGTAAACAAATCGCCGCTAGTATAAATATTAACGACGTGAGAGATAGCTAAAAATTACATTTTTGTAATTTACAATGAAAAACCAGAAGAATAGTGCAAACTGATTATGTCATCTCATAGAGTATATTTCGCACTATCCCAACCAAAAGTTTAAAGAAAAAATTTTGAAGCAGTTTTTGAGAAAAGGTTGATATATTTTTTTTAAAATTGCACATATTACATGCCATATTTGCGCGAAAACTAGTAAAATTAAAAAAAAATGTATATGACTTTAATGAATGGAGCACAAATTGCACTGTGGAGAACAAATTTTATTTGTCGAAAAAATCGCTATCTTCAATTTTGTAGTTGTAGAGAGACGTTCGAAAAATTTCAAAATTGTCGGAAATTCAGACTTAATCCTGAAAATCGGACCTATGCCACCTTTTTAACTGTATCTTACTCTACTTTACAAGAAATTTAAAGAAATATCTGGTGGCGTTTTGTAGAAAATTTTGAAAATGTCCGGGGGCTACATGTAAAGTACCCCCAAATTTTAAAGAAAGCTTTTCAAAATCGCAGCGCCTCCAGTCGAGTGAAATAGACCGCGGAATATGCATTTTGGGAAAAATTCTACGCATGGTTCAGGTGCTAGTGGTGCTCAGAGACGGATAAACGGACAGACGGTAGTTTTGAAAAAAAAACAAACTTTTTTGTATAAGGGGACCCCAAAACGTGTATTTCCGTTGAAATATCGAAATCGATTTTTTGCAGCATTACATAACTTTCCCTATACCACGTATAGTACTGCATATATACGAATGTATTACGGGAAAGTAAAAAAATTAAATTGTTATGTAATAATGAAAATGATTTCCTCTTCAGAATTATAGGATATTTATTGCAACTACTAAATGTAAATGTTTGTATCCAAAAATTCTTCTATCGCATGCAATCTATCAGATTTTTTCTCTGAATCTGCTTTGAGACACTTAATCGAAATAATTCGTTCGGAAGAGAAAGATTCGTCATTCAAAATAGTTTTAACGACCTACGCGAATAAGTAATGAGTAACGATGTAACTTGAATAAGTAATATGTAAGAGAACAATAACAGGAAGACAAAAAATGGGAAATACGGTCTCGAATTTCTTGCTATAGTATTCTTTATAAATTCGTGTGGCTTTTTTTTACGAAGCATTACTCACGTATTTGAAACAAAACGTGAGTAATGAATTAGGAACAAAGCTACTTCAATCTCATATCTCTTTAAAGAAAAAATAATCATTCTTCTAATAAAGAAAGAAAGAAAGGAATGTCTATTCATCCTAATTCTACAACGACAATGCTAGAAATTATAGTACTATACTACAGGACACCACTGATTATACGTAAAACACTGAAGTCCAGGTGAGAACACAAATTCGTTTGTACGTTCTCCAAAATACAGCAAAAATTATTTTGTCAGGGCAACATTTCTGAATGCAATCGTACAGGGCGGTCAACTATAAAAATGTTGTCTTCCACATTTTATTATATCATTCAGATATTTTGTATTGTTAATAAATCATATACGTGATCTAAGATATGTACTTAATGATTCTTCTCTGACTGATATTCACTCGTTAGATCGTGTTAGCGATGTATTTTCATATCCATTTACTAAAGCTCCATATTGGCCTCCCAGTATGTGTGGTACTGTGTTGAGTAGATGTGTGTGTATGTGTGAAAGGGTAGAGGGGGGGACACAAGTGAGGACGGAAATATCGCTTTCGCTCCGTTATCTGTTTGGTAAGGTACTGCTCCGGCTTTCACCTCGTATTTCACGAAAAAACACTTGAAACTATAGAACAGGCACCCGGTTGATACAATTCTCCAGCCAGTGGCAAAAATCGGCTATTTTCGTCATTACTCGCATTGTGGTCCCCTGGTATCGAAAATGGGTACACATCTTGCTCCTATATGTAGTAAATTACGTCCTGTTGTGTAATCAGACTATGTTTTGTGGGTCCTTCATTCCATTATTGAACGACAAAACGTGTCTGTCTGTCTGTCTGTCTGTCTGTCTGCGTCTGGGGTGAGGGAAGATAGGAAAGATCGTGCACGATTCGTGGCCCGTTTGTTACGGTACTGCTCCAGCATTTATCTGATATTGTTCGGATAAACCGCGGACATCTACCAATCAGAGCAGGCGGCTTCTAAAATTCTCCTCCACATAGCGACTGAATTCGACCTAGCTTAGAAACGAGAGTCGAAAATCCTGCCACCGTCTGGACGCGAACCTAGGACCTCAGAGCCGGTCAGAGGAACTGCAGCGAGATCAGTTGATACCCTGAGCCATCTCTCTCGATTATTTATTTTATTGGAAACTATTAACATTAATTGTAATTAAACAATGTATTAAAGAGTTCTTTGGCGGTACTTTCCATTCACTTCGAAAAAGACCAGGAGAAGCACGTGTTCTAAGACAGTTCTTAAGCATCTCGCCACTTACAATATTCGCTGTATTATTCCACATATCTATCTTTTGATTTTAATGGAAATATGTCAAATGTTGTGGCACTTGCTTTTTCTAGGATATTCCATGATTTTGAGTTCCCATTATTTCCATATGATCTTCCATTTCGAGATCCGTTACATCGATAAAACGGGACATTCTCGTCACCATTAAGAAAACAGAAGAACGACGATCATCAAGTATGTGGCCATGCTAATAAATGATCGAGTGATAATCACTCTACATTTTGTTGAGGGGAACTAACGTATTTGCTTTTAAAACTTTATTTTGACAAAAATTGTGCACACATAAATGAAGAAACTTAACCTCATACTACATGGCACTACTACTGGTCCTGCTACTGAGCGTGATGGTGATTTCAGCGCACCCCAGGCACTCTCTCGGCGGATCTCCACATCTAGATTTATTATATAACACATTTCATGACAGTGATATTACTATTTAATTGCAGGAAAACGTGAATAAAAAGGGTCTCGAATCATACATCATTGTACATCACATGCTAAACCCCTTTTCATGACACGACACGATTACCTACTCGGCCCACCGGCCTTGGCAGGTGAACTCTCCTGTCTCGCCATGAAAAGGTCGACTTATTTGCCTGTAATAGGGTAACTGGAATTGTGAAAGTCAACCATCTTATGCGTATTTTGACCAAGACAACACGTGAGCCGATCAGGGTTCTTTTATTTTTTACCTGATTAGGGAGCCAGTTCCCTAGATAGCATCATCCTACAGTACTACTCCTTGGATACATTGTGTCAGGCACACTAAGTTAGGTACCAAAGGATTCGGGAGGGATCGAGGTAAACCATGAAAAGATATTTGATGGAGTAGGAATACTAAACCTACCACAAACACAACTGAAAGCATACATGCCTTACGCGGAATACGAACCCACAACCCAGATGTACGCATACTTGAGTGCACTTGTTCCAAGACTGTGGCCAAGAACTGGGTCCGGGACACGGTATTAAATCTAATTTGATTATTTCGTGTTTCGTGTTAGCTGCTATGGTCATTATTCAGGCAAATGTTGTGCATGTTTTTGTGTTCTTTCCCCGCTGGACGGTGAGATCCGGCACCGACCTAGAAGTCGGCATGTGATTTTTCCATCCAAGAATCTCCCACCAGCGAGGCACTACTCCAATCAGGACAGTCTGTAAGCTTCCAACAGGTCTCCCGATTTGGGTGGGATAAGACAAGGAAGAGGTAAGAAAGATCGCATACGGTCTGAGGCCCGTTTGTTAAGATACTGCTCCGACATACACATGGTATTGATCGGAAAAATAACAGTAAACTGCTGATCAGAGCAGCCGGCCACTAGAATTCTCTTCCAGATGGATTCGGCCTAGCTATGTAGCTCATGTCGAAAATTCTGCCACCGTGTAAACTCCAACCCGAGCGGCGCTTCGGTGACATCAGATGATGCCGTGAGCCACCTAATTCGGTCCCACGGTATTAGAGTGAGCGAGAGAAAATTTGTTTTTTCCTGGCGCGTCAACTACTTTGGTCATTAGTTCCGTGAGTCCGGGGGAGGCGAAGTTCTTCCTTCGCAGTAAAGTGAGATCCGGCGTCGAGATACACGTCAACTTGCGATTTTTTTATCCTTCAGGTATCTCTACCAGTGGCGTGCTATTCCAGGTGGGGTACGCTCTAAGCTCCCAACTGCTCCACTAATATATGAGATAGTCTAGTGCATGTAAGTGTGTGTGTTTAAGGGGAGAAGGAGAGTATCAAGGATTGAGAAAGAAAGATCGGAAAACTACCGATATAACAATAGCCGGCCGGTAGAATTATTCTACAGATAGTGGCAGAATTCATCCTAGCTCTCTAGATAGGGTTGTAAATCCGCTGATGTCAGGACTCGAACTCTAGGACATCCTTATCAGAAAGGCTGCAGTGGCAACAGTCATTGTCACAGACATATCACATGGCCACAAAATTAGAGTTACATTAGTTTACTCGATAATAATTAACCAAATATTAACGAAATGATAACTTACCTCGTAGCTTGACAATATAGCTGTCACATTATTTACTTTAGTACTTATTATGTCTATATTTCTTAGACAGAAATGTAAACAAATCATTACGAACTTGTTTCTGTCACTTTGCGCATAATATTTTAACATTCCCCCTTGGATCAAATATTATATAAAACGTACCTCTCACGTTTCTCTGATGAAGTTCCAATCTACTGTATCTTGTTTTGTGCTTGCACTTGTATAATCGAGCAAATCTGACTTTGCATGGTGTCATCTGACAGAACAAGCGAAGTTCGTAAATAGAAGGATTTGTTCTGGACACAAAAATTGCCTAGTCATGAACAATTATTAGTTAACAGTTAAAAGCGTCACCAAAAATAATGTGTCACAAACGTAATGGTGTTTCATATTATGACAGAAGCAATCACACATTTACAAAGCATTGAAAAGGGGTTAAATGATGTTCGTTTACATGCAACAAATGTGCCCATTGAGACACTTTTGCAACTTTTTGCAAAACTTATGCCTTTTTATTCCATTGCGCAGTTTTTACGGAATCGTTTTAATAATATACTTATGGTTCCCTAATTTTATATTATTTGTAATAGTATTTTTATATTTATTGTAATTGTTTTATATTTTGTTTCTTATCTGTCTCTGTCGAGGACTTGTGTACATTTAGTATTTGTATTTCTCCCTTTTTCGTATATAAAGCTGCCAAAGATCTTATATTATATAAAGTATTCAATCTGAATAGTTCTAAAATTACTCTATCAAAATAGTCAAATTTTACTGTTAATTGGAGAAGTTAAGTTCATGGCCGATTAGAAATTTCGAATACTGGGAATTCCTGCATTATAAGACAGATATTTGATATCCCCCATTCTTCTGAGAAACAGCATTTCAAATAAATATACGCGTGAATGACAATTCGTTGTCATTCATAGGAAAACCATTCAATTTCGTTCATCGTTAGCACCCTCAGAGACGCTCAATGTAACAAGTCTTTAACTAATAAGAGGCGTGATCTCAGACGTACCTTGTCACACCGTTTTGCTGCAATTTTTACGTTGTAGATGGTTTCCTTTCGCTATTGCCATATAAGACTTTTCACAAATCAAAAGTGATTAGATAAAATATGCGCAAAAATAATCTAAAACTGGCAAAAATAAATAATTATTTATCAATAAAAATAATTTAAGTTTGAAGCAATATAATAATGCTTGAATCACGTCTTTATAGGATTCATTTCTTTCTCTGTTCTAAAGGGTTTCAAACGTAAAGCATAACATCTATTTAGCTGGATATTGTTCATGATTCTTGGCTTGTCTAAGTATAAGTATTAATACTAATAATATTTTACAATAAAAACCGACCGAAAATGTAAATTACAGTTCAAATGCGTCCTTGAGCTAATATCGCGTACTTGCAGTAAAGCCGGTATATTTCGCTCTGCATTGATTAATACTTTTATATTAGGAACTACTGGGCGCGGCAATGCTTCACTATTGCACTGTATAACACTTCACATGCTACTAGTCATGTGATTGTTAATCACGTTTTACGTTCCGCTCTGCAACAATTTCAATAGACGAAAGACTCTCACGAGTGTGGTTGCGTCTCTCTCTCTCTCTCTCTCTCTCTCTCTCTCTCTCTCTCTCTCTCTGTGTGTGTGTGTCTTCCCATCTCTCTCTGTCTCTCTCTCTGTCTCTCTCTGTCTCTCTCTGTTTCCGTTTGCTTCTCTCTCCGCGTCTCTGTCTTCCTCTGTCTCTCCCAAGAGAAATTTGACAATCGCAGGGGCAGAATACGCAAAGAGTCTAAATAATCGTACATTAGTGTGCGGCGGGATGCGTAGATCCCATTGTACTATGCCTATATGCTTATCTGAAGTGCAAGCAGAGTTGACAAAGTTTTATTGCAAACGGATGAACGGCACGGTAGCGCATTAAGCACGATCAAACATACAAACAAACATTTCATTTTATATAGTAACCTGCCGGGACGTTCATTGGATGCAGGATTGCATGCTCAATAAAACACATACAAAATTAATTTCACATCACATTTACTTTAACTTTAAAATGATGGCGATGAGCATGCAAATGAATTATTTTACAAAATTACTACAATGTATGATTTTAGATACTGCGGATTACTAGTTTCATTGGCGAGATTACAACAATAACAACAACAACAAAAGTAATTAATTTTGCTGCTACAAATAATATGCTGTTTCGGTGGCATCTAGTCTCTTAGCTTCCTTTGTTGAGCAGTCTCCGCCTTTCACATGGGAGAGTTGAGATAACAGGGACCTGATTAAGGACCATTCACAAAAATCTTACTATGCAGTGGCGTGATGAGTTTCTTCCCGAACCGCCAGCTGTTCCGGCCTTTCTCCGGGCAGGAAGGTCGTCCGGCAGGGTAGGCAGGCCGGCTCGGCGTCTCGAAATGGCGGCGTGCACCCCGATGGCATGTAACAGGGTTCGTTCGGCGTTCCCACACCCTCATGGCTCACAACTCAGAGCAGGCTCGCCAACTAGTTTCTTCCGCTACTTCTAGGCTGTCCGGGTGACGCCGCGTCGTTGGCAGATAGTCCGACGTTTCGCCTGTCATGTCGCAGGCTTTTTCAGGGTAGTGACACAGTGCCACTCTCTCTCAACTTTGTGCAGTTTTGTGAACGCACTAAAAGTGCAATGCGCGTTCACGCCACCGCGGTGTGACCATTCCTACCCTTACGGGCATCTATGGCCTATCCTGTAACATAAAAAGAGAAACAAAGGTCAGAAACGACTTTAGCCTGCCGGCGCGCGCATTGCGTGTGTTTTAATACTGTGTTATTTATGCTTCAGTCCCACTTCTCTGTTTCAGATTGCTCTTACTCCAGAAAGTGTTTCGGTCGCTTATACTTCGCCCTTTGATCGGGTTCGTACAAGGCGACCGCGGAAATCAAATCATTTTCCGAGTCAGCCGCTTTCTCAAAAAAGTTTTTAACTATATTTTGAATGTGAGTTATAAGCAGTGGCATTGAAGTTTCGCGATGTAAAGTTTCTATACGAGCAAATCTAGGGGCGCAGAGGGCGGCCCTGAGACACTCGTTTTGAACTACTTGCAGTTTGTTCAAATATGAAGTTGCTGCAATTGCCCAACTCGGGCATGCGTAGTCTATTTGCGGCCTAATTATTGCTTTATAAAGCGTGAGGCAGTTTGCCGTTGACAGTTTGCTCCGCTTGTGAAACAAGCTTCGCAATCTGCCTCGGGTCTGCCGCGCTTTCTGTCGCACGTTTTGTATGTGCATTGCAAATGTCAAAGAGCTGTCTAACGTTACTCCTAAATATTTGACATTTTTTGTCCAATTAATCGCGTCTCCGCATAGCGCGAGTGGCCTCGGCCGCGCGTATCTCAGTCTCCGTGTGAAGAGCACAGCTGCACTCTTACTCACATTGACTTTGACCCGCCACAGTTTCAGCCACTCCTGGATCTGTAACAAATGCTGATCCAAATACTTCTGGAGCAGCTCGATACTTCTAGACGTGGCTATTACAGCCGTATCGTCTGCATACAAGGCGAGCTCTGTTTGAGGGTGGGCGGGAATATCACGCACGTAAAGGCTGAAGAGCGTAGGAGCAATCACGCTCCCTTGCGGCACTCCGGCCCGTAAGGCGCGGCGGGTAGATTTGGCATTCAGAAGCGTCACTTGAAACGTTCTGTCTGCCAGGTATGAATGGATAAGGTGTATTAGGTACATAGGAAAATTCATGGATTGGAGTTTGTAGAGGAGGCCGACGTGCCAGACCTTATCAAAGGCGCTGGCAACATCGAGGAAAACTCCACCTGTAAATCGGCGCTCATTGAAGTTGCGTCTTATGCGGTCCGTGATTCGCACAAGCTGGTGCGTTGTGCTATGCCCTGCGCGAAAGCCGAACTGCTCCTTATTTAATAGTGAGTGACACAGTGAAGCTCCGTCTCCGGTGTTATATCTTGATCAGCTTAGGGGTCGGGTAACGCAAGAGCGCCGTGATTGGCGGAGAGGTCCCTCTGATTGTCTCGCGGTCTGGGCCAACCCGGGCCTCGCACCCGCCGTCCTAGAGATCGGACGGAGGCGAAGAGCCCCCGCGCCGTCAGGAATCGGTGGAAGAATATACTTCCAGGCGTGGTTTAGATTAAGGCCTGCATCTGCGTTGATGTTGTGCGGCCGTCTACTAATTTCTATTGCCTCTTTTACACGTCTAGGCCAATATCGGTTTTCCCTGTGTAGGAGCCGGGTCTTATCGAATTCAATAGCATGTCCCGTGTCCTCGGAGTGGAGTGCTATGGCCGAACGGTGAGTTTGGTTTTTATTGTAATAACTAATGTGTTCCCTAAGTCGTTCAGACACTGTACGCCCGGTCTCACCGACATACGTTCTGCCACAGCTGCAGGGAATTTCGTAAACGCCAGCCGCCTGGAGAGGTGGTAAAGCATCTTTCATGCGTACCAGGGTCTTATGTAGTTTGTCGGGAGCCGTGAAAACTGTCCGGATGTTGTTCTTACGTAGCAGTTTCCCTACGCGATCCGTGACGCTGCGGACGTACGAAAGCACGGCTAAACGAGTATTGGTCGTCTGCTCTGTCTCCGGATTGGAGTGGAGGCCATCATCGTTACGAACTTCCGAAACTCCGTGCCCTTTAGAGTGGCTCGTGACACAGGCGAGCGCTCGCTTGATAGCAGAACGGGAGTAGCCGTTGGCTCTAAATGTGTGTTCAAGCTTCCCGAGTTCCTCAGGGAGAGAGCGCTCGTCACACACCTTCAGGGCTCTGGTGAACAAAGTCTTCAACACGCCTATTTTAGTAGCCGGATGGTGATGCGACTCCGCGTGGAGGTATCTGTCCGTGTGGGTTGGTTTACGGTAGACAGTGTGTCCCAAGGTGCCATCTTCGCGTTTGCTGACGAGGACGTCCAAGAAGGGTAGGCAGTTGTCCATTTCAGTCTCCATTGTGAACTTGATGTTGTGGTGGATGCTGTTCAGGTACAGTAAGAATTCCTCAAGTAGTTCCGGTCCGTGTGGCCAGATTACGAAAGTGTCGTCTACATACCGAATCCAGAGAGACGGTTTGTATTGGGCGTTCCGTAGAGCTTCAGTCTCGAATGCTTCCATAAAGATATTGGCCGTGATGGGTGATAGGGGCGACCCCATCGCCGCTCCCTCCACTTGTGCGTAGAACCGGTCTTGGTATTGAAAGAACGTGGAGTTAAGGCAGAAAGCAGCGAGATCCGCCCATTCAGTCGGCTGGCTCCGTTCCTGTAGTTTTTGTCGGATCACTTCCACGGCCTCATTCACTGGAACTTTGGTGAACAGGGAGGTCACGTCGAAGCTGACTAACAGGTCACCACTGTTGAGCCTTTGTTGTTGAATGATCTCAACAAAGTGTGCAGAGTTCTTCACAGCAGAGCCCATGTCTTTAGCTAGTGGCGCGAGGTGGTCGGCCACGAGCTTCGCCAGAGCGTGGGTCGGAGAGTTGATGGCGCTGACGATCGGGCGTAGGGGCGCGTCAGTTTTGTGCACTTTTGGTAGGCCGTAAAATCTGGGCGTCGACGAGTTGTTGCGACACAACGCCAGCTTTCTAGTAGCTTCTATGCATTCTGAGTTACGGATCCGCGAGGCGGTCTCCTTTTTCACCTTATTCACCGGGTTGTGTTCCAGTAACGTGTACGTAGAGTCATCAGCAAGCATACCAGCCACCTTGTCGTGGTAATCTGCGGCTTTCATGATCACCGTGGCATTGCCTTTGTCAGCGGGTACAATGACCAGATCACGTCTTCCTCGCAATGTCTTCAGGGCCAACCGCTCCTCCTTAACTAAGTTGTGGCGAGGGGCCCGTGAGTGTTTGATTATCCTGGCGGTATTTCTGCGGATGTCCTCAGCTTGTTCTTCCGGTATTCCCACAAGCGCACTTTCTATGCCCGCGACGATATCCGCCGTAGGAATTTCCTTGGGTGCAGCCGCGAAATTGAGCCCTTTGGCAAGGACACCATCCGGCTACTAAAATAGGCGTGTTGAAGACTTTGTTCACCAGAGCCCTGAAGGTGTGTGACGAGCGCTCTCTCCCTGAGGAACTCGGGAAGCTTGAACACACATTTAGAGCCAACGGCTACTCCCGTTCTGCTATCAAGCGAGCGCTCGCCTGTGTCACGAGCCACTCTAAAGGGCACGGAGTTTCCGAAGTTCGTAACGATGATGGCCTCCACTCCAATCCGGAGACAGAGCAGACGACCAATACTCGTTTAGCCGTGCTTCCGTACGTCCGCAGCGTCACGGATCGCGTAGGGAAACTGCTACGTAAGAACAACATCCGGACAGTTTTCACGGCTCCCGACAAACTACATAAGACCCTGGTACGCATGAAAGATGCTTTACCACCTCTCCAGGCGGCTGGCGTTTACGAAATTCCCTGCAGCTGTGGCAGAACGTATGTCGGTGAGACCGGGCGTACAGTGTCTGAACGACTTAGGGAACACATTAGTTATTACAATAAAAACCAAACTCACCGTTCGGCCATAGCACTCCACTCCGAGGACACGGGACATGCTATTGAATTCGATAAGACCCGGCTCCTACACAGGGAAAACCGATATTGGCCTAGACGTGTAAAAGAGGCAATAGAAATTAGTAGACGGCCGCACAACATCAACGCAGATGCAGGCCTTAATCTAAACCACGCCTGGAAGTATATTCTTCCACCGATTCCTGACGGCGCGGGGGCTCTTCGCCTCCGTCCGATCTCTAGGACGGCGGGTGCGAGGCCCGGGTTGGCCCAGACCGCGAGACAATCAGAGGGACCTCTCCGCCAATCACGGCGCTCTTGCGTTACCCGACCCCTAAGCTGATCAAGATATAACACCGGAGACGGAGCTTCACTGTGTCACTACCCTGAAGAAGCCTGCGACATGACAGGCGAAACGTCGGACTATCTGCCAACGACGCGGCGTCACCCGGACAGCCTAGAAGTAATGGACTCGAGCCGCGGAAGCCTACGTGTACATTTAGTTTCTTCCGCCGCGCACTTCAAAATCGAAGCAGGTCATCATTCTAATCATCCTAAATTCTTCTGCTGTTTCTTCTAATCATTCTCAATTTTCGCAACACTTAGTAAAATACACCGGAATAGTAGTGTTCCGTGAGCAGCTTTACGTAATTTATGCAATTTCAATAACTGTCTTTCAATCAGGGAATTACGCAAGAATAAATTTTATGACAAGAAACAGCACATTTGTTTCTTTCCTTTAGCGTCGCCTATGAAAATAGAATTAGAAAATTTGGATATCTTCCTGACGTCACTGATTCCACGACGAACAACCCAACGACAAGTGCCCCTCACGACAGTCAAAAAAAAGTCAGTTTGTGAAGCCAGTAGAGAATCTCCTCTTCCTCTGTTCTCCCCACCCTTTCTTTCCAGAAAGTTCTAGATCGCTTTGAAATCTAATTAACACGCCTAGCGATTGGCTTAAGCTAACTACGCCGTACATGAACCTCGGCTAATCATAGAAGGTGCCTTTGGGGTTCCTTCTGGAAAATTCTATTATCTCCATCCTTGTTCCTCACACTGTTTATAAAATGCACGAGGCTTCTCTGTGTACGTTATCGTCGTCGGTGGCCCAAAACGTTCCATTACTGTTAGTTAATCATCGCCAAGTACGGCGGGCGGGCGGGCGAGTGCGAAAGATGGGCGAAGGGTGTAGCTGCCTCTTCCGCAGGTACTCGCCGTTTGTAAACAGAAGAGATGGGTTATGGGTGGGCGCCGTGTGCCTTTACTGTAGACGCTCACAAAGAAAGAAAGGGGCGGGCGTGTGCGAGAGGGGTCGCCGCTTGTGCCGTCGAAACTCAACAAAAGCTCTCGAGTCCGTCGTTTTTACGTCGCATTTCACAAGAACTAAGAACCCGTATTTTAATACATTTTAATCACCAAAATTCAGTGACGCCACAATACTAATTATATTTTCTTAAAGGATATTGCCAGTGAATAGTGTATTATAAGTATGTGTCCAAAATGTAGACTTTTTTCGATCTGTTCAAACATGTATACATTGTCAATTCTCAGTGATTTTACTTTCTCGACTTACTTCGTAAGAAGAGAAAGTTTTCTTGTGCACCGGCAATCGGCGACTTTTCGACACACTTTCGTGCCTGGTTCTGGAAAATAAAATATGATAAATCTACTTCCTATTTTAATTGCCTACTTTCAAGCAGCAGATCTTCTAAAGCTTATCATTTTATCAAGAAGTTGTAACTTCCTAGGTGAGAGATACAGCGTTTCGTTTGACCTGGTTTTATTTAACCTATGACGACTCAACTTTACAAACGTCCTTTTGAGTCGTGTAGGATTTGGCCTACAAAAAATCATCAAAATTTAATGTGATTTCGCGGGAAACGTGTCCACAATTATATCACTTGATATGTAATGCTCCTATTTTAAATGCGTTGCCTGTCTCGTGACAAAGTTTCCATAACGTTCGCAGTAACCCCCGTGGATAGAACGTGATGTGGAGTGACCTTTTTGTGTGTGCAGACGAAGGCGCCCGCGCAGCAGCTCGGAGCCTGGCCGCCATGGAGGCTCCCCCGGAGGAGGCCTTCCGGGGCTACGGAAGCTTCGGAGCCTTCCGCCGAGGGGATGCCCGCGAAGCCAGTCGGGCCCGCGGCAAATGCTGCTCCTGGCGGAGCCACGTCGCCGCCTTTCTGGGTGAGTGCCCCGGCCCCCGGGAGAAGTGCAATATGTACACGGTTTTTTAAGCTCTGGGATGTCTGTCCTAAAGCATATACATATGAAGTTTATTTATAAATTCAGGTAGTAACGAGAGCTTTTGGTAAGAAGTGATACAAAAATATTCGCAAAAATATTCGTAATAAAAACTCTTTGCGAAGGCAAATCAGCTACAGATTTAGGCTATTATATCTCGTGCTCAACGTGAAGGAATGACTGACTGCCGCAATAAATTGGAAAACGATCATTCGAATGTCCACATTACCGAAAGAGTTAAAACAAACGTGGACAGTTAGTGAAGCTACATTTATGTCCAGAAGCAACATCGCGGTCGACATTGCGGTGGTATGGGAGTCGTATCTCTTCATTCGAAACGGAACCTTTAATGCAAGTTGTAAAATTTCAAACATACTTTTCCTAAAATAACTATAATACTCGCATTAGGCATATAACGTGTTCCCGAACCTGCACAAAATGTCTAAAGTAGAAAACTTCAAATACAAGAATGGCTATTACATTTCCCAGAAATTAAAAGAAGTCACTTCAATACATTTGGAGTTATTTGATTCATTGATAAAAAACTAATCAATATTGAGACAATCATAAAATAGTCATCTCCGCCAGAAACGAACAAAAATTACAGATAATTGATATCGCTAGTTTAGTATTTAAATCCATGAGTGTAATAAGCATTAAAAGTGACTACTTTTATCTTTTCAGCAGTGTTTATTCCAAATAGTATACATTTGTAAAAAGTCGTATATGCTTCTCACGATCGAGGCAGATTGCGGAAGAAGTAGTAGAGGAGGAAAAGTCTGAGGCGTTCGGGTATGTGCGCGAAAGAGCATCCTTGTTTTTTTTTTCCCCACAGCTGCTTGCGGGGCTCTCTTCGCATCGTTCCTGGACTGCTGGTCTCTGCAAGCTCTGAGGGCACTGGACCAACCTACCACCTCTGGCCGCAGCGGTCTCGTCAACGCGGCTTCCAACGGTCTTCAACTAGGCAATGACTTCAATGGCTCTGCCACCAACATCTCTGGCAAAAATTATTCTGGCTACAATGACACTGCCTTCAATCGCTCTGCCGAAAATATGATTCACTTCATTGGCCGTGGTTTCGGAGACGTTGCTTTCAAAGGTCTCAACCTCAACAGTTCTGCAATCAGTACTCCTGTTTCCGATAGTCCTGCCTTCAACGAACTTGCTTTGAACAACTCTGCCAACAACAACATTCCCGTTAAAGACTCTGTGTTCAATCATCCTTCCTTCAATGATCCTGCCTTTAATACACCTACTTTCTACGGCCAACTCTCGAAAGGCACTGACTTTAATGCTTCTTCTTTCAACAACGCTGACTTGAACGGACGTGCTTTCAGCGACTGGGCATTGAACGACCCTACCCAAAACGGCTCTGACTTAAACGACCGTGCTAAGAACGGTTCTCTCATAAACGGCACTAACTTGGACAGCCGGGCCGAGCATTTTTCCTTAAATGACCGTACAGACAGGAGCTCTGCCTTGAACGACCGTGCCGACAACGATTCTACGTTAAATGCCCCTGATTTAACTGAATGTGGCAACAACTGTTCTGTCTTAAATGATCCTACTTTAAACGGTCGTG
Organism: Gryllus longicercus; assembly: GCA_038098605.1. Lineage (NCBI taxonomy): Eukaryota > Metazoa > Arthropoda > Insecta > Orthoptera > Gryllidae > Gryllus > Gryllus longicercus. Next base: position 207,038 of record JAZDUA010000491.1, read on the forward strand.
GTGACCATGTTCTTGCCCCAAACCTTAGTGACACTGATCCTGCCTTAAATGATTCTTATTTGAACGACCGTGAGGACAACGGCTCTGCCAAAAGTAGTCCCTCCGTGAATGACTGTGGGGTCACCAGACCTGCCTCGAGCACCCGTGGTGACAATGGCCATGCCTTCAATGGTCCTGCTGGCCCTGCCTTGCACGGCCATACCGGCAACCGCCCCTTCTTCAACGTGGGCGGCGCCACCGGCAACTCCAAGGGCAACACCACCCACGCTGGCGCGCTCGACGGTTTCTGGTCCTTTCACCCCACTCTCCTGCACGGAATGGTGAGTACATTTCGCTTCAGAATGGAATAGTTCTACGTCATGAGGTTTTTAATTTAACATTAAAACATTGCCGATTTAATCAGTTGTTCTAGTCAATGTCCAAAAGTAAATTCTTAAAGGGAGTCCCATATTTATGGCTCCCTCATTAAAAATTTTTATATGATGTCTTACTGACTTCAGTTTTTCAAATACTGGACAAAACTTTTTGAGTTGGTAACACTGTGTAGTCTGAGAGTGAGGGTAACAACCACGAGCTGAGGAACCGTTATGGCATCCAGCACGACGGATCGGTTGCTTTTGGAGCAGTAAATGAGTTTCAATTTTGCAACAAAGTTATAAGAAGGTGAAATGGCAGCTGGAAGTTGAATTTGGAAGTAACGACCTCTCTGTACTAATGATTTCAGAAATAAACATAGAAAACTGACTTCGGTGGTAGCGTTGTGCAAGCCAAGGAAGGCGGTAGGCCTTGGAGTTCACGTACAGGTGATAACGCAACTCATGTGTTTGATGTCCTGCAGTTGTCTCTTGTGAAGATAAAATCACAAAGGTTAGGCCCAAAGAATTATGAAAGACCTACAATTATAACCTTGCTATTCTTGTTTTATTAATATGTTTCACAACGATGATCCAGATGGGCACAGTTTCCAGACGTTTGGCGTAAGAAAAATCCAAGATTAGAAGAACAGGTAATTCGGACAGATGATGCCCGATCTCATGATTCAAAAAGTGTTAACCGACACAATTGCGTACACTGGCGGGAAGAAACCTCTAATGCAGTTATTAATATTCATAACAAATTCCTGATGTCTTGGTGTAGGTGTGTGTTCCTTTCGATTGGTTGATTGGTCCATTCCTTTTCGACGATACTGTTATTGGAGAAATTTACATAAAACTGCTCAAAGAAACATTGTGCCCTTTATTATCTATGGAGGTGATCGCCCATTGGATGGCGAGATCCCGCGCCGACCTACTGTCGACTAGCGGGGTTTCCCCAACCAGGTTCTCCCACCAGCGGGGCAGCGCCCCAGCCGGGACAAGCTCGAAACTCCCGACCGGTCTACCTATATGTGTGGTAGTGTAGTGCATGTTAGTGTACGTGAGTGTAAGGGGTGAAGATTGGACAAGGACAAGAAAGAGGAAGGAAAGATTGCACGTGTTCCGTGGCCCGTTTGTAAGGGTACTGATGCGGCATTCGCCTGATGTTGATCAGAGAAATCACGGAAAACTACCGATCAGAGCAGGCGGCCTCTAGAATTCTCCTATAGACAGCGACTGAATTCGACCAAGCTGACAAGCTAATGTCGAAAACCTTGCCACTGCCGGGACTCGAACGTAGGTCCTCCCGGTCAAAGGCACTAAAGTGACATCATTTGATGCACTGAGCTGTCTTTGAACATAAATTGCTCTGAGAATACACAAAATGCTGTAAAGAAAACATGATAATGGTTGACAGTGAATTAGAAATGTACAACATGCAGATGCGCGATAACACATGAGTGCCGAGACGACTTGCAATGACGTCTCTTTTCAGGTCAGCTGGTCCAGTGATCTCCGGCGATAATCACATAGATGCAGTTAGGATAGTAGCTCGTACGAACCTTCACGGTTTATAAACACAGACTTTGAAGAATAGTGTGAAAATATTATAGCACAGTTATTGGTGTAATTGATTGGAAACAAATTTGTAGCATACATATACAACATTGCATATGTAAATATATAAATAAGAAATACTCTAGATGTGCACTTTATAAGTTTGTTGTGTATTAACATGCAACGTGTATGAGCTCGTCATTGTAAGGTATTGTGCAATGCAGTTATGAAGTTTTGTTATAGTCAATTGTAACTAATTCAGTTTCACGTAGAGCTTACTGAATGGATCAAGAATAGCATTTATCACGTTTTTGCACACACGCACAAAGCATAGTGGCACAAATAACAAAAATAGAACACAGTAACGGTCGAGTGCGAGACATTGAGACATGGGTGCGTCTCGAAGTGGTGCCGGCGTAGGACTGAATTCGTTTTGTCGCGTCATCAGCACTGCGACGCGACTTCGCGGTAGAATGACGTTAAACCAGAGTTGATCTTAATAGGTTGTAATTAAAGATTTTAGGCTGTGCTTAGATTGTAATTTGAATTTATATGATTATGCAGCAAACTGAAAGTTATAAATTTTAATAAGTGTTACGAGGCTAACATAGCAAGTTATCTGTAAGGCGTAATAATTTTCCGTAAAGGCCACGTCGCCAAACAAGGAGTTGAGTGTTCCGCGTGGGTTGGATCTAAGAATTCAGCAAGCTGCCTGTCTATTACACAACGGGAGGTGATCGGGGCGTTGCGTGTGGACATATAGAATACAGAATGCCGTACAATACAATTAGAATTACTTGTACGATACTTAATTACTGTCCTATGGCAAGGTGTGCATATTAGATTGCATATTAGATTAGATTTTATTGTGTAATATGTGCGTATAAAATAATGTATTGAATTAAAGCTTGTTCTAACAGAAGCGTTTATCGGAGAGTTAGTAATTCACGAACATAGTTGTGTCGCAAATTATCTTAAAGAAAATGCCGAGAATCCGTACAGACACGCAAATATTCAAGAGAAATACCTTGGTCACACAGATTCTAAAGAAAAAATCAAAGAAACGCAACTTGGTCGAATATATAAAAAAAGTTCAAGACAGAAATAACTTTCTCTCACCCAAACACGCCACAAGATAACCAATAATACAAATTAGTAACTCAGGCACAACAAATTATTGATCTAGCTATTACAGTCGCTAACTTGCATTGAAAAGCCGACGTTTTCTATACAACAATAGTATGCGTAGATGTCTCTGCGGAAACTCAGCGCTTCCTTTCTTTCTTCCTTCTCGTGTGTCTTGCTGGTACTTTAACGGAGACGTCTGGAGCACGGATATCTCGTGCGCACTCGCCGGGTGCGGCTGAGCGCGGTTGGGGGCGGTTGGGGGCGGTTGGGGGCGGTTGGGGGGGGGAGGTCGGGAGCGAGTGGGGCGTGCTGTGGTTGCAGATGCCGGTGGGCTCGGCGCTGGCTGCCTGGGCCTTCGGACGATGCGCCGACCGCCTGGGCCGCCGCTTCGCGCTGCTCGCCTGCGGGCTGGTCGGCGCGCTGGCCTGGCTGCTGCTGCTCTGCGAGCGCTCCTCCGTGAGTCCATGCGCGCTCTGCACTGGGCTCACGGCGCTCAGTCACCATTCAACTCTTATCTTTAATTTTCACCGTTCACCAGACACCCTTTCGTTCAGACGTAAATTTTAATCCGTCACCAGGGTGGCTGATTTTAATGAAATGTCATTTTTTCTTTTTACTTTAGAACAAGGCTTTTTAGTACTGACGTTAATTTTATGTTATGACAAAAGGAAATGATACATTTTTATGAGATTTGTTTGCAGTGCATATTGTGTCGATTGCAACTAATAAGTCTTTTTTTACGATTTTTCGTAATTTTTAAAACGTTTTCGCGTGTTTTTTTTTTCGATTTCACATCATTTTAATGGTTCTTGCTTCAAATAATATTTACGAGATGCAACAATTTCAGAATTCCTGGGTAGCCTACTTGATTTCTTTACTCAGAAATTGAAATGTAAGCCGTTGTAAGTATGTGATCTAATGTTCCTGTTGACTAAATTTGGAACTATAAATGCTTACTCCCAAGTCAGAAAATAATGATTTGCCTTTTAACTTTCCCGTATCCGTAGGTGTATACGTAGTAATTTATGTAGTAAAGGGAAAGTTATGTAATGCTGTGGAAAATCGATTTCGAAGTTTCAACGGAAATACAAGTTTTGGTGTCCCCTAATATCGAAAAAGTTGATTTTTTTCAAAACGTCCGTCTGTCCGTTCATCTGTCGGTCCGTCTGGTGTCTTTGAACACTACTAGCGCCTAAACCATGCGTAATTTTTTTCCAAATTGAAGAAACCCGCGTCGAACTGGCTCGATCTTTTAGATTTTGAAAAAATCTTTAAAATTTGGAAGTACTTTACATGAAGCCCTCCGGACATTTTCAATATTTTCTCAAAAACGGCTCCATTTTTTTCTTTAAATTTCTTGCATAGGTGGCATAGGTCAGATTTTCAGGTTTAACTCTAAATTTTCGAAAATATCAACCTTTCGTAGACCCGATTGTTAGGTTTAACTATGAATTTTCGAAATCTTCTGAATTTCAAAATTTTTCAGGCGTCTCCTTACAACTACAAAATTGAAGATATGTTTCCTTCAAATACAATTTGTTCTCCATAGTTCTTTCATTAAGGTCATGTACTTTTTTTAAATGTTAGTATTTTTCGCAGCACTACGTGCAATTTAAAAAAAATTCAAAACCAGATTTTCTCAAAAACCGTTCCAAAGTCTCTCTTTTAACTTTTGGTAGACATTGTGCTAAATGCCTTCTATAAGATGACATAAAAGCCAAATTATTTTATTCTTCTGTTTTTTCAAAAATTACAAAAATGTATTTCTTTTTACTCGTCTCTTACGCCGTTAATATTTACATTAGCGACAATTTCTTTACATGTATGTATTTATGAGTACATGTGCTTCAAATAATGTGAGATAACGTTTCGCTAAAACACAACAGTTTTCCGTGAAAATGAGCTCAAAATTCTGCAGTTTCAGAAACACTCAATCACCATTTTCTCAAAAACGGCTCCAAATTTTTTCTTCGCACTTTTCCAACAGATAGTGCTAAATGCACTGTTAAAGATGACATAGAATTAATTTTTCTGTATTAATCAGTTTTTTCAAAAATTATAGAAATTATTTTTTGGAAGATATTTCAGGCCTTTAATATGCACTTTTTCAGTAATTTGTAAATTCGATTACATTTGTGACTGGAAGTGCTTGAAATGACGTGCTGTGAAGTTTTTTGAAAACTCAATAGTTTTCTATGAAAGGTTCAAATTTTGAATTCACAGAAGCGCTTAAATGCCATTTTCTTAAAAACGGCTCCAAATTTTTCAAAGAAAATTGCCATTTGGGATGATGCATTATCGTTCATTAATATTTTTAAAGTAATAATTCGATTCTACAGCTAGAAAGCCGAACAATTAAGAAAATTTCAAAAAATGTACTTTGGGCGGCGATAGATGGCAGCTGGCAAGCGTATGTGGCAAGACCAAATAGCTTGCTGAGACCAATGGAAATAGAAAACTAATACGGGAAAGTCTGTGCCATTCTATTGAACCACTAATGGATTTTATAGCCACTCTATACTCATACCATAGTTGATTTTATACTCTAGCCTCACTTCTTCCATAATTAGCAAAAAGGGAGCTTAATGAAATGTATGCAGTAAATGATCATCCAGTGAGACATGACGTCTTATTATTTTAGTGATTGTCAACTATCTCTAATTAGACACTACCTTTGTTGTTGAGTAAGGTCCGTTATCTCACAAATATTATGTAGGGAGAAAAGTAATAACAAAATAATTTGTGATAAATCTTTAACGATAAAGAGGGCTGGGACCGCCATTTCTGTACTTAACATTTAGCATCAATGTTAAAAATATATTTGCCAAATTTTGGCTATTTAACATAGTAAGATAATCGTTCATTCAGGTGTTGATTGCTTATCTTCGGGTACGATCGTGAATTTGTATGGCAAGAGTTGCACTTTCAGTTACGAATTTCGGTGTTGTAGATCAAGTCCAAGTTTATGGAACATTATGTGAAAGAGTATACAGATAAGGGAAAAAAGTGTGACACCAGCCGGAAGGAAGGGGTTTTGTTTACAAATTTAGCATGTTAATGTATCTGCCTGTATCACAAAACTGATTGGCGATCATAAGCTACAACCCATTGGTTTCGATTGTTCTTAACGGACTGAGAAATATTAAATTCCTTAACGGCCGCCGGTAGTTAAGAGTGATTGTTCGTTCCTCTGGTTGCGTTAAGTCGATATAACCATACAGTATGACGAAAACTGTTAATTAGTGGATAATTGGTCTTGTCTTTCATTTTCCTGTGTACGTTCTGCGCCTGCCTATGTACGTTCTGTGCTGAGGCTGATACGGGCTCCGCATGCGCAGGTGCAGTGGGTGTGTGCGTCGCGCATCCTCGTCGGTGTCCAGATGGGCGCCATCTTTACCGTCTTCCCGGTCTACGTGGCAGAGATCGCCCACGTAAGTCTTTGCCCGGCCGCAGCAGCTAACGGCCCGCCTGAAGCAGCAAAGTCTCTTCCACTTTCTCCTTTGCCTGCTGACCACCGCCAATCCCTGCTGCTGTGACTTATCAGGGTAGCGTAGCAGCCAGGGCGCTAGCTTTCAACCTCTGAGTACTGGACGTTCAAGACCCGGTCAATTCCATGCACAGTATATGGTGAGCAATGTGGGTTCCCTGCAGGTTTCCTTAGTAGATTTCCGTTCCTCCCTTCGACCCATGTCCCTCAGGCTCCGCCTCTTGCCCTTCGTCTCTGCCCCTTCGGCCCCTTTGCTAGCTCAAAGCCTATACACGTCTCCCATCATCCCTCATCCTTCACCCCTCGCCTCACGTCCATCGCCCTCCTTTCCCCCTGTGGGTGATATCTGCAATGCCTGGTTGCAGCCGCGCGAGTGGCTGCGGGGTTAGTGCCACAGCCCACGCTGGCTCTGCACTGGCTCCTTCCCCGTCCTCCCCTTAGTGTCACGCCTCTTATCGCCATACCACCGCGCCCCGCGCAGCGAGGGCTCCCAAAGCGTGACGCGTGCAATGCCTGGTTGCAACCGTGTGCGCGAGACCAGTCACGCTCAATGCTGTGCGTGGCTGAGAGCGAGGCTAGTGCCGCTACCCGCGCTGGACATGCAATGTCTCCCAACCCCCTCCCCCTCCCCCTCCCTCGCCCCGCTTCTCCCCGTACCACCGCGCCCCGCGCAGCGAGGGCTCCAAAAGCGTGACACGTGCAACGCCTGGTTGCAGCCGCACTCGCGTGGGCTGGCCAGCTCGATGCTGTGCGTGGCGGTGGCGCTGGGGCGGCTGCTGTGGACAGCGTGCGGCCACCAGGGGTTGTGGTGGGCAGGGCTGGTGCCGCTGCCCGTGCTGGCCGTGCAATGGCTGCTGCGCCGCTACATGCCCGAGACGCCGGACTTCCTGGAGCACGTGGGTCGCCCCAGCGAAGCCGTTGACGTGCGCAGGTACTCGTCTCCTTCTTCTTACTTTCTTGTACTCCGGCACTGTTGATCTTTATATATTTTACTTTCTCGCTATTGCTTACACAGCAAGAATTTCTCCAAAATTAATATTTCCCAATCGATTTCAGATGTCGCGGTCCCTTGAACTTGAAACCGATATTCTAATTGGGAAAAAGGGGAACTTAACATGAAGCTCTTGTAACATTTTTTTAAATTTTCAAAAGAAATGGGTTCAAATTTTTCTATTAAATATTTTTATCGGATAGCCTAAAGACCACTTAAGAGAATGGTGCTGATCTAATTTTCGTTAAAATCGCTGATTTTCCAAAAATTTCAAAAATTAAAAATTTCTTCGGTGGCTTCCTACAAAAATTATGAAGACAATATTTTAAATGAAATGTTTTCATGAGAAACATGATCAAATAAGGTCATATTCAATTTTTTGATATGATATTTTTTGGGGTAAATTTGCTTTAAACCTAGGCAATTTTTAAATATTAAAGAATTATTTTCTCAGAAACGGCTCAAATTTGTTTTTAATTTTATACGTATGTAGCAAAGAACAATAAAGAAAGTCGTGCTGGTCTTATATCAACGCACTATCTGTATTTTTTGAAACTAGGAAAAAATGTCTTGCCTCGCGTTTGCCCACAAGCTTTTTGCTTCAGAAATATTCGTGCGTGAACGTGTCGTATCAGAAATGCGTTTCTGCAAATTGTTGCTTTAAAATGAAGCAAATGAGAACTTTCAGTAACAGTTAACTTGGATAATCGTATAATGTTTATATATCCGTCTTTCTAGACACGCAATTTTACTGGGAAAACAATGTGAATGTCCAAAGAACATTCAAATGCAGCCTCCTCGAAATGAAAAGAAATATCATTTTACCCCAAATGTGAGCATTACTAATATAGTCAAAGTAATGTTCATCTCATTGAAATTTCTATTTTCAGAGCAATATTATTCAGCGTGCAACCAACTCTGAAAGCAAGTTTCTCCTTGACTGACACCTTGATTGAGCATAGCACAAACGTTTTATTCATCTCAAGTGAAGTTATCTCCGTAATTTCACTCAAACAGAATTGTTCCAGCGATTTCATTAAGCTCACGTCAGGAAGGTACACCTCCTCGCCCACGAACGACCATAATACAGTGCGGCAATTATATAAGGAAAATTATTTTATTGTTGCCAAACAAAGAAAAATAAATAATACAAGTTTATTACACGTAATATTAAACATGGTTATAACATGTTCAATAATAGCCAGTAAAATACAGACACACACACCGACCATCACATTTCACCAGCTCGTGCAGCACACTGGCGATCACTGAGAGAACAGTAGGAAGCGCTGCAACTGCTTAGTTGGAGGAAGAGGTGAAGGAGGGGGTGGCGGTGCGGTTGTAGTCACTGCCCTTAGTTGTCTGGTCGTCATTGCTCTCTCTCGCCTGCGCAGGGCTGACACAGAAATGCGTCCTTTTGAGAGCAATTACATACGTAAATTATAAAAGTACATTTGTAAATTGTACACGATTCCTAGCTAAGCGGATGAGGCACTGCAAACAATAAACCGGGCAATGGTGTTAATTAATACGCGAACAGATAAATTTACATCATAAGAAAATTAAACGCATTTATGACGAATGTAAGACGGGAGAGGTCCGAACTGACTCCCCTCGTAAACATTGGTTCCACAAGCGATTGACGCAACGCTGTCTGGCGCAGGCAGCTGCACGGCGCGCAATCGGAGAGCGCGCCGGAGACGTGGCGGATGGAGCGCCTCATGTCCCCGGAGCCCGAGGACGAGGGCGAGGGCGACGGCGAGGGCGAGGCCGGGGGCGCCAGCGGCGCCAACGCCGCCAAGGGCCGCGCCGCGCCGCGCGCCACCGACTACGTGGAGCTGGTGCGGCTGAAGCGCCGCCTGCAGGCCGCCGCGCGCCGCCGCCAGCAACAGAGCCGCCGCCGCGCCATCGCCGTCTCCGCCGGCCTCTTCGTGCTCGCGCCCCTCGCCGCCACCGACGTGCTGCGCTTCTACGTGGTGAGCCTGCGCCCCCCTCCCCCTCCCGCCCGGAACTTCACAACTCTAGGCGACTCGAGCTCCGCCGGGGGTCGTCTGTAGTCTGCTGTAGTATTTCCAATCTATAATGGATGAATGTCGGAGCAGTATCCTAACAGACGGGTCATGGACCGGTCGTGATCTTTCCATCGTCATCCTTATCCCCTCCTCTCCCCTTACATACACATTTATACTTACACGCACAGCACTACCACACATGTGGGGATCCTAGAGCTTGATCCGACTGGAGCAGTGCCACGTTGAGCAGAGACCTAGAGATGAAACATGCAAGACCGGCGGTGTAGGTCGACACCGGATCTCATGTTCTAACACGTGAGAGGAACTCCGCCATCTTTAGGAGTTGGGTACGATCGACGTCATTAAACAGACCCCTAAAGGAGGTTTGTGTTGTGGAATTGATCTGATTTCATCTCTTTTGTCAGAGAACAATAAAAACAATATAACTTACGGGGAAGAAGTACTATCTACGCACGCTTTCGTGAGCTCTAGATACTCTTCCCCGCCTTATAACCATAAATAGTTGAACCACGAATAAAAGTTCCAACAAAGCGAGGTTAGCAACGTTTTGAATCTTGACATCTGTCCTCCCGAGTTATATTTTATTTCATTTCATTTATTTACGTGAAAAACAGTAAAAACTGTGTGACGTGCTATGGGGAGAAGTTAATTTGAAGTTACCTTCATTTCCAGAAGCAAAACAAGGAGCCATCTCATCATTTGCTCAAGGATCAAGGAAACTGGACGAAAACCTGATCGAGATGGGCTCATTGACCCACAAGCTGAAGTACAATACATGTTACAGATTCTTTAGAATTAAACAATCCAAATAGTAAACACTAAATGTCGTTAAAATTAATATTACTTTCCTTTTGGGTGCTCGGTATACTCTCTAATTGTATAGAAACAGTTGTGCAGCAGAAAAGATTTTACTTGGGACTTAAACTTTTGTATCGAATTTGATCGTTTAATGTCATCTAGCAAGGTGTTGTAAAATAATGTACATGTGTTGCGTGTGGATTTTTGTGGTGAGCTGTTGATACATTCACCTGATGAACATGATACTACGTCGAGTGTTGTAGTTATAGATACCAGCGTTTGCTGAAAATATATTCCCGTCCTTAAGTAAGTCATTTTTAACAACAAAAAAAAACACTAATTCATATATCAAGGGACAAGGTAATGGTAAAATACCTAGATTAGTAAAGAGAGGCTTACAAGGATCACGTGAGTGGGATTTGCTTATTATTCGCACAACTTCTTTTTGTAATCTAAAAGTCTGGTGGCTATAAGATGTATTTCCCCAGAATACTAACCCATATCTCAGGCGGGAATGAACATTCGCGAAATATACACAACAAGCAGTATGGAAGCAGAATTTGAAAGAATTCTGAAAGCGTAGCATAAAGAACTTAATTTAGTATTCAATTCATTTAAATGGATATTTATATATTTAAGGTTTGACTGGATTGAAAAACCAAAAAATGTTATCTTAACATCACTCAATGGCACACCGTTCATTGTCAATGGAGTACAGAGCAGTTTATTTGAAATGGAAAACTGCATTGAAACAGTTTTATTTTCATTTTCTATTAATCTGCTATTACGGAACCAATTTGAAATATACGATATTGTACTACATACAATCTAAAAATACAAAAACATCATTACCATTACCTTAACATCAATGACACACCGTTCATTTTCAATAAAGTACAGAGCAGTTGATTCGAAATGGAAAACTGCATTCAAACAGTTTTCTTTTTATTTACTATTAATGTGTTATTACGGAACCAATTTGAAATATATGATATTGTACTACTTACAATCTAAAAATATAAAAACCTAAAGATCTAAAAACCTAAAGACCCACAAACCTAAAGACCCACAAACCCACAAACCTACAAACCCGAAAATCTGAAACTCTAGAAACTACATCTAAACCTAAATCTATATCTATTCTCTCTTTTCTATCTTTCTCTTACTCTTAATTTTTTTTAAAAAGGTTTTTAAATCCAAAAACACGCCATGAAATTTACCATCAACTATTTCACGGTGGTTTTTCGCAATTTAAAAACACTGGAGGGTGGTCGTACAACTGTGGCTTCGGATTCCACAAGTTTAATATACATAGAGAAATATGTTTCAAGTCTTCGGGTCTGACAACTTTTTTGTGAGTCTGTGTAATTGTTGTGTTTTCTTCCTTTGAAAAGGAGGTCACTCATGCAAATTCTCTAGAACATATATTTTTCTTTGTATTCTTGAAGTGTCTAATGCAATGCATGTTACTTCTGTTGCAGGAGGAGTATATACACAAGATTGATGAATCTGAAATTAGCATGGCAGCTGTAATTGGAATAATGGAAGTCACTGCAATGCTATTGTCTGCTGGATTTGTTGATTGCATGGGTCGCCGTGCACTACTGTTTATCTCTACTTTAGGATTGGCAATAATTCATTCTGGATTATCAGTAATTGCTGGCCATGATAGAAACTCTTCCCCATGGCTATTTATTTTCCTTTCAGGTTTATTTTTTGCATATGATATAGGCCTTGGTTCTGTACCATGGGTTGTTTTAAGTGACATGTTACCAGCAAATGGGAGAGCACATTTAAGTGGGATAATTGTCCTCCTCCATTCATCTGTAATTTCTGGTTTAATTTACCTCTTTCCCATTTTTCATTCAAATGTAGGAGATAAATGGACATTCATAAGTTTGGTATTTATATCCTTGGCTAACAACATTTACGTAGGTCACTTGCTCAAAGAAACAAAAAAGAGAACACTGGAAGAAATAGAGAAAGAGCTGGAAAAAGTAGAATCTTCAAGTGAAAGCTCAGAGGATTCAGAAATAGAGTGGTCATAAATGAGATCTCAATTTGAAAATGCTCACGTGGGCGAAAAATTTGGCTTTGATATCAGAGAAAAACTTATTGAAAACATTAGAAAAAAACCAAAAACAAGGATGAATAAACAGTAAAAAATAATGGCATAAATTTCATCAATTGTTGTATGAGATGCATATAAGTATCAATCATTTTCATATGTGATCTATTAAGAATATTAATTTTAAATAAATTATAATACCTTAATTCTACCTTTCACGAAAGGAAATTTTCAAAACTTTTGCATATTTTGAACTTATTTAAGAATTCATAAGAAAATATATTTATCACTCTTGAAACACATTTGTTTTATACATTAAGAAGAAATATACCTAGATCTGCTTCGTAAGTTAACCCTTATTATTTATTCATTACATATTCACCAACTATTTACTCAACTTTTAATCTAATAATCCTGAACTTACACCATATTTCCAGATTCCTGAAAAGAATATTGTGTTAACCTGGAAGGTGTAATAACGTTTAGAAAATATCAACACATTTCGTAGATTGTGTTAATGATATTGATTCTTCTGATTTCGTAACAGTAATTAAACACTATTTTGCAAAATCATTTCAAATCAAATATATTTAAAAACCTAGGTTGAATTATATATGCCACCATCCATTGCAACATTATTCCTATTTTTATTAGACTGAAATTTTAAATTCAGGCTGTAATGCAACTGACCAGTATTGACCACAGAGAGTACCTGAAAACTTAAAACATCTATGAGAGGATGTTTACTATATAAAAGAACATTAAAAGTAGGACTTATTATCAATAGATAAAAGAGGTTGAGATGTTGAGAAAGTGAAAGAGAGAAAGAAAGAAAGTGAGAGTGAAAGAGAGAGAGGTAGAGAGTGAAAGAGAGAGAGGTAGAGAGTGAAAGAGAGAGAGGTAGAGAGTGAAAGAGAGAGAGAGAGTGAATGAGAGAGTGAAAGAGAGAGAGTGAAAGAGAAAGAGAGAGAGTGAAAGAGAAAGAGAGAGAGTGAAAGAGAAAGAGAGAGAGTGAAAGAGAGAGAGAGTGAAAGAGAGAGTGCAAGAGAGAGAGAGAGAGAGAAAGAAGGAAGGAAAAAGAGAAAGAAAGAAAGGAAAGAGAAAGAAAGAAGGAAAAAGAAAGAAGGGAAAAGAAAGAAAGAAAGAACAAAAACAACAATTTTTCAGTAAATTATTTCTTAGAGGATTAAGAGAAACCTAATTTACTGCAAGGAATGTATGTAAACTGTCTATATAATTATGTCCATAAGAAAATGGTCATTAAAAGAAGTACTGTAAAATGTGGTGATGTGGATTAAAATTTGACATTTTTTTAAAATTAGGAATTTAATGATTAAAGCAACCAGCAAATTAGTGTCTGTTGTTGTACACAAAATGTGTAAACTCCTAGAAGCAACTAAACATTATTATTTTATGATGTATGGTTTCAAACCAAAACTATGAAATTCTGATCTGTTTTACCCTTCTTTTTCAGATAAAGTTGGTCACCCATACATTTTTACATAGAAACCACTTAACACCACTCCAGGGGAAATTGAGCTCTGAGTCTTTTAATAAAATGTCATGAAAAATTCCTTTAATATTACAATTTTAATCAAAACTAATATTAAATTGCAAATTTATGAAAAATTATGACAACTGGAAACCAAAATCAAAACTTTATAATATAATCAAATTACGTATTGCATTACTATTTATTCTATCAGGTTCAAATTAATGTCTGAAATTACATTTCTGTCTGAAATTATCCGCCCCTACCTTTCATTGACCTTAACACTACAAACAATATCTGCTTCAATAACACTTTCAGTATCAGCATCATAAATTGCTCATCCATAACATTTGCCAAGTATTCACATTGAAGACTTTTTCCTGGTTTACTTTTCAATCATTTACCAGCTCTACAAGATTTTTCATTGGCATGGGTTTCCTGTGTTTCCAGTAATGTTCTATTTGGAATTCTGTCCAATACTTTTACAATATTATCTGCATTTTAAATTTACTGCTTGACATAGTTTTCACCACTTGACATTGAAATGGTTTGCCTCTCTTCACGAAGCTTCTGTAGGGTAATGATACACTTTACCTGTGAAATGACAAACAAGTCATGTTAGGCATAATATTTTGAAGAAAACCTAATGCATTCTGCAGATATTATATTGCTTTACTGCATGTAACTGCCTAACTTTGGGCACTATAATATTTTTTTTTAGTTAATCACATAAATCTTGAAAGGCAGTTTGAGAAAGTAATTAAGATTGACAGTCGCTACTTCTATCCATGGAGCTAGGAATACATAGCTGCATGCTTCATAGCTCCATGCTTCCAACCGTCTTAAGTATAAATGCAGACAACCACAAATGAAGAGGTCATAGTCTTATAGCAATATCTAGACTTTTGTGTTTGTCTCTTTCATCACCTAGATGACAGTGTTTTTGCACAGCAATGTGTCTTTGATCCACTTTACATCGTATGATCCACTTTACCCCATTTTATGGTGTCTCTAGAATTCAGAATTACCTAACTTCTTTCTGAAATCACAAAATGTGGTATCTCCTCCATTAACATGTTCATTTTGTTTACATTTATCATCATGGCCAGCAAACTGTTAATGAACTGACTGTCTGCTATGGGCAATTAGAAGTACTGATTTTTAAATGATATAAATTTATTTAGATAATTTTGTTTATTTTTCAATTTGTTAACTTCATTTAAAATGTTCATTTAAAGGTAGAACCTATATGAATTTTAAAAGTTAACAATATTATGGTGCTGCACTACAGTAAAACATTTTTCGTGAGCTTTTTTCATTATTTGGTAACGAGAGAATGCACAACACTTGGATTATATCTGCTAGTAAGTAATATTTTGATATAATTAATAAGTAAACTACATGGTTTCTTAAATAATTCTACATTCCTAACTGTCACAAATACAATAATTTGTACATTTTCATAAATCAGAAATCTTGCAATACAAATCAGCTCATTTAAGAATATGTATCTGTAATTAATACAAATTGTATACCCTGCTGCACTAAAATTCACACTCAAATGTTTTGTATAATTTCTCAAATAAAATGAAGTCACTGTGACACCACTTATTAGTTGTTCTTTTTTTAAAAAAAATTTCAAATTAAATATTTCATTTGAAATTGCCAAGACTGAAAAAAAATCTGCAAACTGAAAGAAGCCATGACACTCCCTGTTATATCGAACCCTGGCACTCCAATGGAGTCTCTCCTTGGACTGCATAGTGGGTGGGGGACCATGGTTGATGAACTGAAATCATCTAAATGGATTCCACGACACCCCTCTCTGTCCTCTTTCCAAAGGAGGAGGAGACATTTGGAAGACCGAGAAGAAAGGAACATGAATATTTAAACAGTTTCTTCTTTTAAAACTTGGAGAAGCCGTTTTAGCTTTCTTTTCTTCTTATGGGATGTACCGATAAGGACATCCGTTTAAAAGCGTCCGTTTTGTGCCTTTGGGAACCTTCAAGGGTTGAACGCCAGAGAAATGGTAGCATTCTCTTCGAAACCCGCACAGACAACCAAATTAAAACCTGCTGAATATAAAAGAGATTGCCGACCTCTAGGTTAAGTTGTCCACCAAGCCTAGCCTCAATTTGACAAAAGATATTGAAAATCACGAGGACTTCGCTGCTGAAAATGATGAACTAAAATTATTCTTTAAAATACAGATGTTGTAGACATGCACAGGATCAAGCGAAAATAAAATGAAATAGTGCATTCTTGGCTATCCGGGAAGAGCCGCGTATCGGTCAATTGTGCTGACGTTTCGGCCATCTTGCTGTGGCCTTCTTTAGAGCTATACAGTATAGCTCTGAAGGGATGAGTTCAAAAATAGTGCTTATTTTTTACTCGTTCTAGTTCCTAAACTATTAGTCGTACGACGCTCATATTTACTCAGCTGATTATCAGTACCTCCTCCTTTCTTAAGTGTAGCGAGAATTTTTAATCCATATAAACTAATAAAACATGGTTCTATGACGCACTTTTGTGGAAAAAGACGTTTTCCACGAAAGTGATTGGCGAATTCCTGGCAAACGATGCATCTGAAAGAAATTTAGTGTTTATCAGTGTATTTTCCATTCAATTTCGTTTTAGGGCTGGTTTTGAGAAGAAAAAATTGCAAAACTCAACAGGCAGGGGTCGTTGAATTTTGATAATTTAATGACATAAAAAATTGACGAAAATACTCATGACTCTAAAACTGTGGAAAATATTTATTTTCTGGAAGCAAAAACTAATCATAAAATTTAATATAGTTTCAGAAAATGCCATCATTTGCCATATTCGGATGATAACTGTGCCCCATCAAGGCGTTTCACTGAAAAATTAGGTTTTGTGAGTTCCCAAATCATGGTCATCTTTCATTCGCTCTAGCTTCTGAACTTTCAGACGTACGACGCACACTGGCTGCAATTGGCCAGAAACCTGGCCATAATTAGAAACTATCAATAAAGCTCCTCGAAAATTAGTGTATTATTGTATTTATGGTCGCTGATTACGAAATTGATGTCAAAATTGGAAAATCCATAAATGGCATATTCAATATGGCGGATCAAATCTTTAAAAAGTAAAGTAGATTCCTGTGAATCTGTGTATTAAAGTATTTTAGAAAAGTTTGATTATGAATTTGATGCCAAAATTTAAAAATTCAAACTGACGTATTCAATATGGCGGATCCATTAATTAATAATTAAATGGATTCGCGTGAAACTCTATTTAAGGATTGTCAGTGTTCCTAATAACGAATTTGATGTCAGAATTTAAAAATTCGAAATAACTAAAATTTAATTGTATTTGTTATGCATTAAAATACTACAAAATCGACCGAAGTATCTCAGTAGTGCGCTGGATTCGCAATCGAGAGGTCCGGGTTCGATCCCCGAGCCAGCCATCCTGACCAGGGTTTTTCGTGTTGTTTTTCGGAAATTCGTAAAAACTTACGCCAGAAACGTCATTTTCTGCAAAACTGCAATGTAAGAAGTTGGAATTTTAAACAGGTTCCTTTATAACTAAAAGGTCTGTCTTATATTCACGATAAAGGATAACGTACATATCATCATCTGTGCAAATATCAGTACAGTAACTTCAGTACTTAGGGAGATAGAGCCAGTTGAAATTGACCGTTTTTTCAAATTTTCGAAATCTCAAAAAACACGGGTTTCGGAAAAACACCTCTAGAAGGCACATTAATCGTCCGAATGTGACGAATTTTCTGAAACAACATATAATTTTGAATAAGATGTTGCCTTTAGAATTGATGTTGAATAGTATATGAGATAGGCAGTTCCTTTTTTCCTAAAAATCGAAAAAATCAAACTGTCGAATTTTGAGATTCCCGACATGAGCAGGATTCTTGTTAAAACCAGTGTCCTAGCACGAAATTTTATGGCAAATACAGCGGTGATAAGCGTATTTCCATTAAAAGCTTTGTTTTCCAGAAGTTCGCGAAAACTTACGCAACGTAATTTTCATCAAAAGTACAATGTAAGATGTCGTGTTTAACCAGTTCTCTTAGAACTAAAAATTCTGTTTTATATTAACAATAAAGTGTAAACTACATATAATCTCCGGCGTAAATCTCAAGGCTATAAACATAAAAGTTTAAAACACATGGCGCGTAAAAATTAACAAATTTTCAAATTTTTTTTATATCCGCAAAAAACACGAGTTTTAGAAACACGCCTCTAGAGGCCACATTTATAGTCCGAACGTGGAAAATGATGGCATTTTCTAAAACTACATAAAATTTTGAATTGAAGAATTGAATTATACTGCATAATTTGGGCGATACGGACAGTTCTTTTTTGTCTTATTAATAAAAAAAATTAACGACCTGTCGAATTTTGCGATTTTCGACATGAACTAGATTCTTCTTAAAACCAGTGTCCTAACACAAAATTTCATGGCGAATGGAGTGGAGAAAATCATATTTTCATTAAAACCTTTGTTTTGCAGAAAATCGCAAAAATACACCATAAACGTCATTTTCAGCAAACATGCAATGTAGGAAGTTGCAATTTTAAGCTGGTTCCTTTATACAACAGTTCAAGTGACGTTTCTCCGTATTTCAGGGTATAAGATCGTCTTTCGAATCGAACACAAAGAAAGAGTCAAGTGCGTTTTAAATTTTAGCATTAAGAACGTATATAAATTTCAAGAAATACGAAATTTAGAAAAAATTGCAGTAAATATGTTCACTGAATTTCCCCTACTAAATGAAACCTTGGATATAATAATCATCATAAATCATATGAAAAGAAAACACATTAATCACAAATGAAATAGCATTATCTCAATAAAATGAACATACACAACACAAATTTTCTACACTCGAACATAATAATTGCACTAAATGCAAGATTTCATCAAATATGTAATCAAATAACTTCCATAGAATTGACATTTAACTTGTGTAAAGTGAAATAGAATCTTTAACTTATTTACAACAAGTTTCAATTATAAATGTTTTATGTTGTAACGGTTAGCGGATCGGACTGTTATACCCACGTTGGCGGGTTCAAACCCGATTGAAGCCGTGGATTTTGAGGGCGAAAAAATCCTGCGTACGCCTTCCTTCGGAGGGGAAGTAAAGCCGGCTGTCCCATGTTAGTAGATTTACATGCATGAAAAACATCCTCAAGCCTAAATGACGCGTCTGAGCTAAATTCAAATCGCCTGTTTCTCGCCCAAGAAATACTCCTTTTCTCTGCTAGTTTGTGAAAGGAGCGTAGCGAAATTTGCGTGGTCAGA
This sequence comes from Gryllus longicercus, assembly GCA_038098605.1. NCBI lineage: Eukaryota > Metazoa > Arthropoda > Insecta > Orthoptera > Gryllidae > Gryllus > Gryllus longicercus. The sequence goes on from JAZDUA010000491.1 coordinate 226,240, forward strand.
CGGAAGAGCGGGCCTGGTGGCCCGAGTGTCGCCCCATAAAATAATGCATTAATTCAATTCAATAAATCTATTTGTGAATAAGTATTCAAGTTTAAGGATTCTTTTAACTAACACATTTGAAAGTTTTGCGTAGTCCATACATTATCTAACGAAAGAAAGCATTGTAATAAATGACGTGTTCTTAGTTCCAAACTGTTCATTAATTTTCGGAAATTTATAATATACAATTACAATAAATTCTGAACATTTAAAAGTTTGATTGCAATTACGACCGTCGAGTGGGTTCGTAGTAAGTTCTTTGGCATATGAAACAGATTATTATGTAACTACTGAACGTCACTTTAATGAAATTTAGTACTGGATTTATATAGTTCTGTAACTGGATTATACAAACAGCTAAACGAGGGAACTCGCTACCGCAGTTCGCTGTGAATTGACTCACGGGGCCTCCCACATCGAAATCAGAGCGGAGTTTTTTCGGATACCGGCGTCGGCTGCCAAAGTCGAACTCCAGAAGGTCCTTCTCGTGTCGCCCTCCAACGTTGTCGCTGAATTCGTTCGCCGCCTCGTTCCTTAGCTTGCATAGATGTGGTCTATGTTGTAATTCTTGTTAACCAATGGGGAAATATAACCAGTTTGATGGAGTTTCGTATTTCGCCAGACATAAGTCAGTACGAAGTAAAATTCAGGTATAAAATCAAGAGACAAAAAAGCCGCAAGGAAAAATATTCCTTATTAGAATGATATTAATTTGGCATATTATAATCGCTACCTCTTTAGAGCTTTTCCTATAGCGTTTCCGTTACGCTCCCGTCGATGTTGGCAACTCTTTCGGAGCACATTCTGCAGGCACGTTCTTACCTAAAATGGTCGTGAACTCTTATTTCTGATCAATTTGTGAATTTCTTCAGAAAAAATTCATTGGTTGGTGCAATGAAGTGGATAACTTGCTGCGTCGGGATTTGCAGCTGTGTTCTCTATCTTTAGTTGTAGGTACTCAAGTCAACAGTTCGAGCAGTTTGGTAGAAAGCTGAAGTTTTTGAAAGCTTCACTTCGTAAACGCGAGGTAGCGGTTCCACTACGTTCTCTGCGTGTTGACTCTTCTACGCTGGAGTCTCCGTAAAACGAGACTTTAAATTTTGAAACTTGGAAGTATTACCACAACGTATTGTTCTTGTATACTCATAGTATCATCGTAGATATTCCAAGCCAACATGAGCGTTAATTTGTTATTTAATAGCTAATAAAACTTAACACAATGAATAAAGTAATATCACTGTATCTACTGTTTGGATAGAAAATATTACCAAGCCATGTGCTTCAGTTCATGAATTTCAGTTACCAACCCAAACAAATACTTGAAATTTTAGTAAAAATCTTAATCTCCATCACTGATATTGGCAAAAAAATACATCGCCCACAAAAAGTGCATTCTCAATATGTAAGGTGATTAATAATTTAAAATTGTAAATTAGGACTTCCATACGTCCTCTTTTGAAAGAATGAAAAATTGTCCAGGAGATTTTGCAAGAAAGGGAGTTCTACTTTCATTTTTCTTATTAGAAAGGGAGTACTACTTTTAAATACAACCTAGAAGTAAGACGTACGAAGGATACTGCTTTTTTTAAAAAAAATTTTCGAGTCCCTGACATAACAATTCATTGTTGAATAATTAAATGACATTTAATTTCAACTACCTAGCCTAACAATCGCTAAAATCCATAGACCAACTCTATCTATATTAACGTCCTTTACTCCGTGAAATGCGGTAGTATTGCCATCAGCTGGTACATTCTTGTATAAAGATTGAAGATACAGTAATGATAATGAAGCAGTCCCTATTGTGTAAGTGATGACAATGAATGAAGTATTTATTTTGACAGTCGTATTTTGTCTTCCAGAAAAATTAATTCTAATAAAATATTTTATACGAGGTGTCCTCTTTTTTTCCGTAGAGGAAGTTTGGTAAACCTATTCTAAATATACAAGACTTTTATATTAGAGGCACATTTAAAAAGTTGAAACAGGCGGGCCACGCTGCATAAACCATTCAACGGGCAAATTATTTTCCCTTTCATTCAGCTGCGTTTTTATGCTTGGCAGATTTTTTGTCTCTCTATGAAACGTTTTGACATTAAAATTATAACAATTTTACGTTAATATCAAATGCATATAGTTCTAAAGCTCTTCGATGGATGAGGTCCGGCCCAGAGACAATTACATTCATCAGGTCATTCATATTTTGTAGCGCTTTGTTTAATTCGTATGACCGATATAACTGTGTAAAAAAAGGGCTCAAATAAAAGTTTATTACACATGCATATTTGTTAGGAACTCCTCCTCAGTACACGGTTCAGGGTCAGAATTTACTCTAAAGGCCAATTTCACCAATCTCAAACAGTAGCTCTCGCGGAAACGAAAGTCTCACTTCTTAATCGTCCTTGTTTCGTTTTGTTATTTTCTCCTTTGTTGTTATAATTTATAAAACAATGTTGTTTAACTTTCATATATTTTTTACAACTTGAAAGAATTCATAAACCTAATTTGAACACATTATTTAGTAGATGAAAAATAAAACATACACTTGTTTACAGAAGAGAAGCATTTATGCGACTGCTGCTTTCAAAGAACTTGCAACTTTTTACGTTGAATACCAACCTTACAATTGTTATCTTTGTTTTAACATTATACTTATCATTAATTAAACACTTTTTCTTGTTAAATGAAAATTACAAAAATGGTATTACAAGAGTCCCATCTTATTGCACATAATCTTCAAATGTGTGTGCCACCTGATATTCAGTTGGAATTTGTTGCTCTCCAAGTTGCCCTTCACCAAACTTTTCACGGATAAAAAATTCCTGATTACTATGTGTTAGATTCGACGATGAAACTGTGGGTTCTGCGCCAACCTTACTGCTGCTGAGTGGTCAATCTGTAGAACTGGAACTTGAAACTTTGTAACTTCACTGAAGAACAGAGTTAACCTTATGATTCCCTTTACAGCTTCATTTGTAGGCGTTACCATCATAGTATGTCTCTGACTTAACCTTGAAATAGCTCCTCCTGAATAATTGATAACAACCCCGGATGTTGATCGACCTGTCTTCGAACAGCCTCCAAAATCTGCATCACTGTAACAGTTCAAGGTTGCATCTTTCTTCGATTTGTATAAAATTCCATAGTCAATTGCCAGAAAACAAAGAACCCTCCTGAGTCTTATTATATCTACAGTTTTTGGATTTTCAAGTGATCTTGAGAAGGCACAGCAAAAGCGAAATTATGTCCAGTGCCAAGCATTAAATACATTAATACTGCGACGGCTTCTCCATAAGGACACGTTTATGCTTCAGAATCTTTTCCCGATTGTAAAACATCTGCAACTTTCAACACTGGAGTAGTTACAGCTTCACACGCGGCAAAATTGAAACGCTTCAAGATGTCTCCGGCATATACCTTCTGATGCATTTTGATACCAGCAGTCTTGTCTTGTTCAATTTGTAAGTCCAGAAAGTACGTTGCAGCTTCTCTTATGACTTTGAACTGTGCTTTCAATGCTCAAAAAACATCAAGTCATTATCATAAGTAGCTGCCACTAATCCATCGTCGTCATATAGAACTACCATTAGCTCTCTGTCTTTTTCATTTTTAATATAAAGACATAAATCTGTTTGTCTTACTTCAAATGCAAGAACAAGCAAAAAGTTTCCAAAGCACTTGTTCCAGCATCTTGGTGTTTATTTCAAGCCGTATAAACTCCTTTTTAATTTACAGATTCTATTGGTGCCATCTTCATATCCTCTTGGTTGCGGCATATAAATAATTTCTTTGAGTTCTCCATATAGGAAGACTGTTGATTCATCAAATTGTGCAAGATGCATGCCTTTACTTACAGCAACACTCTAAATAGATCGAATAGTTGTCATCTTTGCAACTGGGCTGAATGTTTGTTAGTGGTCAACACCTTAACGCTGATTAAAAACCTTTGATAAGAAGTAGAGCCTTATACTTGTCTATACTACTATTTGCGTTTGTCTTCAGTGGGAAAATCTCATTTATATGTATTGCTTTAGCACATTTCGGTAAATTTTCAAGTTTCCAAGTTACATTTTCCATCAATGAATCTATCTCTCTGTCCATTGCTTTTTTCCATTCAACACTATCTTCATGCATCTTCGTAAGTTTCAAGTACCTTGGTTAAGCCTTCTGACTTCATTACACACTCGTTGAGATACCGTGGCATTTTTAAGGTTCAACGATTTCTCAAGTTACCCCTTGTTTCTCTTCATGTAGCTTCTGAAAATCATCAAGTTCTACATCTGTTCTGGTTTCATAATCTTCTGAGCAATCTTCATTTTGAGAATCTTTATCACTGCCAGACTCTTATTTTTCAATTTCACAATGATCATTTTTTTTTGTTTCAGCATCTCGAAACGGTAGTTTGACCTGTGCAATACAGCATCCCGTATTCTCTTGAAATAGCACATCTCTGGACAGAACAAAGTTCTGACTTCCTTTTATCCATATTCTAAATCGTTCATCGCCATCACATCCGATCAGGTGCCCTTTTATAGTTTATTCTATCCATTTTCCTTCGTACTTAATTTGGAATACGAGAATAACATGTAGAGTCAATGATCCTGAGATGTTTCGTTCGAGGCTTCTTCCCATTCTACAACTCATAAGGAATAATATATTCTACAGATGATTTCCCTGTTCTATTTATAATTTATAGAGCTGTGTGAACTAGCTCATCCCAAATTGCTTCTGGATAAGTTATGCCTAGATTCGAAATTTCGTGTAACTGGCTTTGAACAAAACAAGGTAACGCTTAATCTTGAATGATTCATCAAAAGGTCCGCACACATCATCGAAATCAGCTCAGCAGGCTTCGTCGATTTTTTCCTGGTACCAAAAGGTAGACGATGTACCTTACCAAACATTCATAATTCACAAATGTCATTTCTTGACTTAACCTCAATATTAAATTATTTTTTGAGCTTTGCTTAGACATTTCGTTTGTCTCAATGACCCCAGCTTTCATGATAAAGTTGAAGTTGGTCAGATTTAACCCCAACTGCAAGGACACTGGAGCCCTATTCTGGCACTAAAGGTTTAATAGCTGCTTTGTATAAGGTGCCATTGACTTCACGAATTCCACAGAGTTTCCCTTCATTATATTTTTTTTTAAACGCGACGCATAAGAGTTGACTCAAATTTACTATTCATGTTTCGATCTTGAGCAGCTGAAACAGAAATTAGATTTTTAGAAACTTTTGGTACATACCAGACATTACTCAAAGGCATTTCTTCATTTCCGTTTTCATTTATTGACAATATCCGAATCGATACTTTCCCTAATACATCTAGAGTTTCTGGTCCAGCAGCCTTAATACTGTAGAACTTTCAAATGGTTCGAAACTAACAAAATACTTAAAAGTTATTTGTAATGTTTTGTCAATCCATCACCATTATCTATCCACTAATTGTTTACATCCACTTCCATTGGACAAGCCTCACTAAAATTTGTAAACAATGCTACATTTGGAACCACAGTTTTCTTTACATCCTGCTCGGTTGCATTTTTAGACTGTTTTCCATCAGCAATCCATTTGTCGTAATGTTTGATCCAAAGGACTGTTGCCTTGCAATAATGATATACACCTTTATTTATAAACTCCTTTTTAGTTTCTTTACCTTCTGAACTTGAATTATAAGAAATATGTACATATTTTAAACAGATGATCCTTGAGAAACGCATCGAAATTTTGTTTTAAATCTTCCCACGTATGTGCCATTTCTTTGTCCATGATTTTCTGATAAACAATGTCTGTAACTGCACTTTTAATTATAGACTTGGTATAGCTATTTGCTTTACGATACAAATCGGACTTCACTTTGAGAACTTTTACCTCAGCTTCATCATCATATGCTACCAATTCCTCCGGTTTCACTACTTTACCGTCTCGATTGCATCTAAAGCTCCTTCGTGGTAATCCAGCAAATCTCGTATCTTGCGTTTCTACATCGGCCAGTCGGCTTCACTGTTTAGGCACTTAATATGCTTCACTAAATCCATATTTACTCCGAATAGTTTTTGTGACAATTACAATACGATTCTAAAACTATATCTTCAAGGGTCTATTTATCTTCTGACGCGATATCTGGGCCCATAACCTGGTAGATTATACAACTTGAAAGAATTCATAGACCTAATTAGAAAACACTGTTTATTAAGAGCAAAATAAAACACACACTTGTTTACAGAAGAGAAGCATTCATGCTACTGCTGATTTCAATGTACTTGCAACTTTTCACGTTGTTTACCAACCTTACAAGAGTTAATTTCCTGTTAACACTATACTGATTATTACTTCAACATATTTAGTATTAATTGGTTGTGTTTCCGGGCGTATCAACAGCAAAGGTAAATCTTCCCATAAGTGTAGTACATGCTGTATTGCGTTAGGTGGCAAAGGTTTCCCCCGCTGGATGGCGAGATCCGGCGCTGAGTTATACGTCGGCTTGCGGGTTTCTCCCTATCCAGATATCTCTCGCCTCAATTATGACAAGCTTCAAACTCCCGTCTGGTCTCCCGTTAGTGTCGTGCATGTAAATGTATGTAAGGGGGTAAGGATAGAACAAGGAAGAGGAAGGAAACATCGCACGCGGTCTGTGGACCGATAGGGTACTGCCCCAGCATTCCGACCTGCTATTGATAGGAGAAACCACGGAAAATTATCTATCTGAGCCAATCTCTACAATTCTCCTCCAGACAGCGACCGAATCTCTGGATTGTGTCGACAATCCTGTCTCCCGGCTAACGCTAGGACCTCCCGGCCAGAGACTCACTTTGTGAACAGCGGTTGCAATCGAATATTGCCATCCACAGGATTCCACTCTGTAAATAAAAATCTATTTTCTTTTGTAATTGCATCCCTACGACTACAGTGTGTGGTGAAATAATTGTAAACGTTGTCATTGCCAACAAAAGTGTTTTTGTGCCAACAAACAACTTTTGTTGGCAATGACAACGTTTACAATTATTTCATGACAAATGCCAACGGTAACGCACCACAACACCTATATATAGTGTGTGGTACTTGCACGAGATGTTGAAGTCTCAGCTGTACGGCTAGAATTTTTTTTAAAAAGCGAACTTTCCTGTTAGGTATACGATAGACTGCACATATGTACCATTTTCTCCGGGGGAAATTAATTAGAATAATTCAGAAACCGAAAAATATATTTCTCCTTAAGTGTGAAAATTCTGTTTCTATAAACAACATTTAAACCCTAAAGAAAACTGAAACAGTGCGTGCGGTTGCGGAGTCCTGCTGAAAATGACCGTAAACCAAAATTTGGAAGAAAGTCTCCAGGACAGATGCACATAACGGTTTGTCAATTTTTCGTAGGTGCCATTCACAAACACATTCTGTTTGAGAGAAGTTCGAGCGAGCCATCACAAATATACTATTCAAAAAGACTGGAAAGCATGCCTTTTTCACGGCGAGACCTTGAAAACTTCCCGTACGGAGTATATCCAGGGGTGTTCAACGCACCTATGGTAGAAATATTTCCACCATGAACGCCTTGGAGAGTGAGTGAGGACCCGTCGACCGAGCAGAATTGACACTGGCACACTTGTTAAATGGTCGCTGTGTTTAACAATCATTAAAAATATGAGCTTTTAATCGCGAATTGACCGTCCAGGGCCACACGGACATTCACATACACTTAACGAGCCTCAGTAACATTTATCCCGGGGCAAGTGTATGTGAGAGGGGATCAGCATTATGCTGAATCCAATTTTTTATCCCCTAAGGTAACTGAATTATGTAAGATGGAATGATGATGATAATGAAGGATGAATAGATGACAAACACACATAGACACACAAACACACGCATGCCCAAGGCGGGACTCGAACCCGCAATCCTAACGCCCGAGATACTCTGGCACTACTTATACTTAGACTATCCGGATTATCGACTATCGATTATCGATTATCGACTATCGAATCTCGACTATCCGGATAGGCAAAATATGAGCTTTATTATAATTATTTTCCAATTTCATAATGTAATCGATAATGTATTCTTTATATTTATTATCTTCATTGTTCGATTTTTTTCAGCTTCTTTTTTCCAGTCTATAAATTCTTGCTACCTTCTCTCATAATATGCATTTCTAGTTTATCAAAGTTTCTTTGAACCATTTTGGATAATATTTTTTAATATATAGTATTGGAATATTTAATATATATGTTAATTTTAAATTTGCATGTTTTCTATTCTTATCCAATTTCTATATAATTCAGCTTTCTTTTTAAAATATTTTATTATTGCAGCTGTTAACCTTTCCTTTCTAGTTGTGCAATCTTACGATTTATCTATCATAAGTAATATTCTGTCAATGAATAGATTAAATGTAACATTTTCATCAGAGTTATGATCAATCACCCAGTTGGATTGTACACTTAGTTTACAGAATTTATTATAATCTTTATTTTTTGTTTAATGCTTTCTTAGGAGCTTACAATCTTTGCAACAATAAAGCATTTCAAGTCTTTGATCAAGTTTTTGATATGATATTCATGACAACTATATATACATACAACTGTTAATTTTTACATTATTGTTACAATTATAAAGATTAATTCTAACATCGACAATTTTCAATTTTCCACAAATTTTAACGAACCATGATCTTTAAATTTTTCACAAATCACCATCATTCTCACTGATGGTACTACAATTGTACTGCCTTTCTTATAAGCAATCTTCTCTACGTAAAAAATAGTACTTTTGCATATCTTGTTGAAATTGGTTTTTCACATGGACATGGAAAGTTTTCCAAATTTCTTTCATAGATATCTGAACAGGTAGTTTCATATCTATTTTGCTGGGAGTTGTTGTATAATATATATGGTTCTATGAGTTTAGGATTTTGGATTATGCCAAGTTCTGGTTGTCGAATGCAATTTTAATTTATTCTTCTTCTTGCTCATTTGCTGCTAGCTTTATAATTTTATTGTTTATTGTGGTGCAGAAGTGTTATATGTTTATCTTCTTTGATTGTGTTTTAAGATATTGTCTGCTGATATTTGGTGCGTCAGTTTGTTGATTTTGGCTTCATGGTTATTGATTAGTTACTGTGGTTTTGTCGCCGTGATTGTTCTGGAGTCACATTGCTGATTTCTTTGATTTTTTACTAAATCAAAGAGCAGTGGTCTCTGCTTCCATGTCATTGCTGAATTTTTGCTTCTAGTAATAATAATATTAATAATAATAATAATAATAATATTAATAATAATAATATTAATACTAATAATAATATTAATATTAATAATATTAATAATAATAATAATAATAATAATAATAATAATAATAATAATAATAATAATAATAACAACAACAACAACAACAATTTATTTCCAAAAGAATTACATTGACAGTACAAAAACCATCACCATGGAAGCAATAAAAAAGAATACCAATTTTGTTCAACTACATTACATACATTACATCCTGTTTAATCTTTCAGTAAAAATTCTGGTCTTATCAGATTTAAGTTTAAATATATTTATTAAATTTATTTTATCTTATTTTGTACACTTCAAACCCTCTCTAAGTACTTCATGTACTTGTCAGAGAGGGGTGTGTTACATTGTATGTTTGTTTTGTTTTTCGTTTTTTCTTTTTCGTATTACCGCTGTTGTTTACAGTTCACCCATCATCTGTACTGTTTGCCAGTTACTGTATGGTGCGTGAATTGTTTTTATTGAAATTTAGATTTTTTCCAAGAAAACTCAACAGGCAAAAATAAAACAAATCATCAAATTATCTAAAATTACAAATAAATTGAAAATAAATAAAAAGAGATGTCAGTTGGCAACAGGCTAAAATGAAAATTAAGTTATATTTAATTAACATATTGAAAATTTGTAGTGACAAATCAACAAGAAAAGCAAAATAAAATTATTATCTAAATTAAAAAATCAAGAAACAAATAGAACTTATAAGCCAAATGGCAGCTGACATTAACCCGAGTTAAATTGTCGAATTATAAATAATTAGGAATTAAATAATAGGACACAAAAACAAAAATTAGTCCATACAGTGAACATTAAAAAAACTGAATGAGAGCAACAGGAACATTATACATTTTTTACAAATAATCATCTTGTGATGACCGCTGTTTACAATATGAAGATTTAGCTGTACATGATTAACAAAATAAAATCTTGTAATGTCAGTATAGCACGTAATAACTGCCAAAACTGAGATTTATGTTATACTTAATTGACATATTAAACATATGTAATGACATATCAAAAATCTAAAAGAATTCCCCCCCCCCAATTTTTTTAAAATAAATTAATATTAATATTAATAATGATAAAATAATAATATTAATAATAAATAATAATAATAGTAATAATATTAATATTAATAATATTAAAACAATACATATCAATTCTGTTAGCAACTACATAAAATTTAACAATATTAGTACATTCTATATTTAAAACTTGAAACAATGAGGGGGAGGAGGCAAGATTTGACCAGTTTTTTCTTTTTTTTTCTTCTTTCAATTTTTACACATAGTTCTACTGCAGTACCTAATGCGTCTGGTGAATCCAGAGAGAAACAAATTTTTTGTCAGGCATTCTCCTTCTATATCACAGTATGCAAAATGCCAGATCCTTTTTCTTTGCTTCAGCTCGAAACAGTTAACATGAAGCAGAAAGTCTAATGGGATAAGAAATTCTTATTTATTTATACTTTTTTAAGGGAAATTTTGTTGTGTTTTGAATATTCCTTTACACTGTAAAACATGTTGTTAAGCAGGAAAACTTTCAATTTACTTTTAAATGTATGAGTTGTGTTTATGTCTTTAATATCATTGCCTAGTTTGTTATAAAGTGTAATGCCCTCTATTAGGGTCCTTTTTTGATAAAGTGTAGTTTCAGAATGGGGAACATGTACGTTATCCTATTGACGAGTGTTGTAGTTGTGTACATCGGAATTTAAAGTAAAAGTGTCTGTTTTCCATGAGAATTTTCTTTGTGAAGACCACTATTTCAAATATATACATGCATGGTAGAGGAAGAAACCTTAATTTATTGAACAAGGGTTGGCAAGACACCAGCTTATGAGTGCTGGTCATTGTTCGCAATATTCTTTTTTGGATAATAAGTGTGCGAGTGCTTTCAGGGGCATTACCCCAGAATATTATTCCATATTTTAGATGTGAGTGCACATTTGCAAAATACATTATTCAAAGTGTCTCAGTGTTGGTGCTTGACCTGAGGGTGTATAGGGCATAGCAAGATTTGGTGAGCTTCTTTTTAAGATTTGAGATGTGAGCATTCCATTTTAGATTTTCTTGAATTATTACACTGAGGAAGGTAGTTTCATGAGATATCATTACAGCGTTATTATTTATGAGCAAATGCTGTGAGAGTTTTTCTTTAGATCGGGGATTCATGAAATTTAGAGAGACTGTCTTGCTGGTATTTATAATGAGTTTGTTGTCTTGTCTTGTAGTTCTTATTTTCCTGAAGTTGTTTTCCTGTTTCAAAGTTGTTTATCCTTTGGTTGGTTTTCATATGTTGGTTTTTATTGCTGCTTAGCTAACTGTTTAATTTGACTTGATATTGTACTAAATGTGACCTGTATACTTAGATTTCCTTCTAGATCAAGCTATATAAACACCTCCAGAAAAATGTCCAAATTATTTCACAAAGAGCAGACAACTGTTCTAGTACGTTTTGATAATTCACTGTAGTTTCATCCATTTTTTCTTTTATTTGGAGGAATATTTCCCCATGGATGTTATTTCTAAGTTGGGGTGTAGTAGTTTTCTGGTTTGGGATGGTTTGTCTGGTTGTGTCTGTCAGATGTTTGTACAAAAGTATTTTGTTGATCACTGAGTTTGTCCTTTGCACCTACTCCATCACTTGGCTCCCTCATCTTGTCTTGTTTTGTTTTCAGAGAAGAGATCCCATTTGAGAGCCATGTTCACAGAATACTGCATGATGATGCATACTCTGATGATTTGTGCTAGCCAGTGAAGGGTTTTTCTCATCTATATAATTCTCCTTTTTTATTCCTATTACTATTTATCATATCTATCTACTGAAAATATCCATAAGTGTAGTAATAATCTCATCTACAACTTTCTCAACCCTTTTCCCCTATACATTATTTAACTATCAATAATACCTATTTACAGTGTATTTTACTTTTGTACTAGTATTTAGTTTTGGTTGGGAAGCGTCATTTACAGAGTAAAGTAAGAACAAGATATATAAATACATTAATAGATGGTTGTACAATATTAAATTTTTATAAATGAATGGTCAACTGCACCGCATTCAGTCTTTCTTCAGTTTTGATGCTTGTGGTTGTTCATTTTTTAAATATATATTATATAACTATTCTTATTCTTTATTCGACTGGAGACAATTGAAGGGCTTTTTGGTAAAACGTCATTAGTCCAAGAAATTCCAATTTGAGGAAATGAGAAAAAAGTACACATACCTAACTCATCTTCCTAGCTAGATGCTTATACTTAATCAATTTGTCACAAGACACAATGAACTGAAATCTTCTTTGACATAATTTTTATTATTGCAAGTATTGTAAATAGAGCTCATTATCATCAATATTATCTTTTTATAATTACATACATGACCATCATGAAGAATAGATAAGTAATACAAATTATTATAGGAATTTCCTCCTTAATATATTTTAAGTCTGTTATTTTACAAGTGACATATTGACATTTATTGAATAAAATACAGTAATCTGTACTAATTGACATAATCCATTCTCAATGAACACTCAAACTTAATTTTTTCAAATCAATATATCTTGTATTTGACCATGCAGCAGATTGTTTTAAGAAACAAAATCAACACACCAGGACTAAGTTTGTTATTTCATAGTTTTTTCATGTTCTGAAATGATATGAAGTCATGTTTCACAACAATGCAATTTTTTAAATATCAAACCTGAAAATGTAAACAAATTATTATAAAATATTGTCTAGATAATAAAGAAAGATTTCAGTATTAATTAAAAATGTTTGAGTAATCAGAGAAACAAAAGGTGAGAAGAGAAAAATAATTAGTCAAAGATGAAAACGGGATATAAATTAAAGAACTGTCATTTGTCTGTTAACAAATATTAAAATACAAAAGAACAAAGCAGAATGAAAGTGAAAGTAAACATTGTATTATAATTTATTGTTTCAGTGGTTTAAAATTTTTAATTCAGTCCATCTAACAAGATAAATGACAAAATATCGTTTTCAATGAAAATTAAAATGTTTTCCAGCCACAAGTAAGAGAAGAAACACTTTGTCTTCTTCTGACATGATGAAACTAACAACCTTTCCATTGTAACACTCACTATTTGCATGAAATCATGAAATTCATGTTGGAATGCTTCCGATTGTCTCATTTGCAGGTCTTCAAATATTCTCTTTATATAAAGGCATCTGCCCATTGAAATTGAAACTAGAACAAATATCTAATAAAAATAGAATCTGATGGCTAGAAGTTAATTCATTAACATTTCTGACTCATCATAATTCACTTATAGAAGAGTCTATAAACAGTGCACTGATGGAGAGGTTGGAAAGAAGTGATTCCACATCTGAAATAACCTCCTCCTGATAGGTTATAGCCACATATATGACAATCCCTACTATACCACTAATGGTAAGTAAAATAAATCAAACTTGATGAACATCAGCAGCATTTCCAAGACATTGCAGAATTTCATGTTCTTTGATTATGTACTCTCTCCAGAGGCGCTCTCTAAGGATTTTATCCAAATACCAGTTTTCCCCATTAAATCCTGGTTTTGTTATGAAAGAATACCTCTCGAAAAATTATTTTCTTTTTAGAAAATCACTTTAACTTTCTTTGTATTATGAGCATTTTACACATGGCAAACTACAGCTGGTAAACTAAACCTCAATTGTGTTTTACCCACTCTACCACATCCACCATCTTTAACAACGTGTAAAACTTTTGACAACGTAATTCATGAAGCCTATAATATTTTTCTAAGAACTAACAATACTTTAATTATGTAGCATATTAATACTTTATTTATGTAAAATGATGTGAATACCTTTTTATCCTTCATTTGTGTCATTGCCAACATACACAAGAATATAAAATGCATCAGATTTTTTTACATGAAGGTGCTTTGTACCCACCCAGGGATACTTGGGAGATTTGTAAGCACTCAGTAATTCTGTGCTAAAGTCATCAGTTACAAATCCATTTGGCAAGTAATTTACAAAATTCAATAGGAAGTGTGTAGGCAGGCATGGGAAGTGCTCCTCGAAGATCACTTATTTGTACTGGCAAAAGTGAATGAAACTTTACACACACAATTAACAATATCAATTTTCATTTCCCCAAAAGCTTGTGAAAAAGATGTGGGAGTCCATAATTTCATATTCAACTTCTCTGGAATATGTGATATTATGAGTGAACATTCATTCTTCCATACTCTCTGTAAAATATTAAAACATATAACTGAAACTCAATGTACTACTACTTTACATTAAAATCAATGTAACTAAACAATAATTTCTACAATTTGAATACCTTGGAATTTTTATACAAAGTGGAATACAATATAACTAATTTCTTTGGAAATCTGTTTTCTAGTAGAAGAAATGCTATGTACAAATGGTTCATAATAAGGAATTCGCAATTCATCATACAGTCTTATTTAATAACGAATGAAGCAAATGAAATTTTTTTTTAGTATTTATAAGAAAACTAAGTCTTGAGACACTAGCAAGTTATTTAAGTCCTACCACAGGAAAATAAATTGTGATTATGCATATTAGAATATTAAATTACATATGTGGTATCACTGAATGAAGAATTCAAAATTCTATTAAATTTTATCTCACCATTGTTAAACTGTATTTAAACAATATTTAAGAAACTATACCTAATGTAATATACTTGTTTGCTAATTGCTCTGCATTGACTCCAAAATGTCTTTGTAATTTCCACTGTAACTGAGATCTAAGGGTCTGAGAAAGTTTTTGTGATCAAGACATGAATGAGGAATAATACTGACAGTATCTTTCTCATTTGATCCATCATCAGAATCACACTCTCTTTCCTGAGAAAATAAAGTGAAAATAAATACATAGTATTGATAATAGATCCAGGAATAAGCAGGAAATAGACCTAGGGAAATGCATGGCAATAATTTATCATAAAACACAATAATTTCTACAAAATTAAGTGGTTGGGTGAAACTAAGGATATTTGACACAAAATAATATACTCCGGCCAATCTGGATGGCCGAGCACTACTGCCACTACTGCCATTATCTCCCGCACTGCAAAGACACTACTGCCATTATCTCCCGAAGGATCGAGGGTTCCAGACGCACCTCGGGCATGGTTGTATTCACGTTTGCCCTTTCACCCCTCATCATTACCCTATCGCTTCATGCAGTATTCCCTGCGAAAAGGCGGGAGGCCCTAGCTTTCAACGGGATCTTAGTTGGCTAATTAAACAAACAAAAAAACAAATAAAAAAATTTGAAAAATTATTTCTTAAATTACAAAAAGTCAACTCGCAGCTCAGAGCGATGTTGCTTATATTTCACCTAGGAGGTACGGGTTCGATTCCCGGTCAATCTCGTGCACGAATTGTTCCGACAAAAGGAGCTTCACTACTTCACAGGGGATAATCGAACCCCCTATGAAGTGTCCTAAACCCTACCACTGTCCTAATCCCTTCCCAATTCTGGCCGCTGGGTAGCGACGCTGCAGAGCGTGTGAAGAGGCGCGTGCGTGGAGATGCTAATTTGCAGTCTTCTTGACAACGGTCTTCTCTAACATACTCTGATGGTAAAATCAATAAAGGGGTCGCTAATCACCTCGGAATTAATGCGACCTTAAATAAGTAGAAAAAACAAGATGTAAGAACAAAACAAAAAATAATACACCAAAAAACGCAATGCTTTTTCTTATTTCTAAACCACGGGAACAAATGTCTTTCAAGTGAAAATAAAACAAGCATAAAATCTACTTCTTTAAATTACGTTTTTTCATTCCTTTTATAATTACAAAATCCCTAAGTTTACCATTCCACAATTACAGTTAATGCATTTGAATAAAAAATGCACATTCAAGACAAAGTTCCGTTGAGTCATAATCTAGTAATACTCGTATACATTTTTAATTTCCCAACCTTATGAATGTAAGCAAAGAAAGTACTGTATACGTGTGCCGAAAACGGGGAATTTTCGACAAAAAAACTCTTATTGTCTGGTTCTGGCAACGAAAAACTGGACAATTCCACACACACACACACACACACACACACACGCGCGCGCGCGCACACACGCGCACACACGCGCACACACGCGCATACACGCGCACACACGCACACACACGCGCACACACGCGCACACACGCACGCACACGCGCACACACGCACACACACGCGCACACACGCGCGCGCACGCACACGCACACACGTTATTATTAACATTAAATTGTTTGCTCAAAATATGCAATATTCTTGTGCAGTCTTAATTAGTCATTCTTATTATGCTTTGCTTGAAGATTCCATTAATATCCTGTAATATGAAATCTCATGAAATGGAGTTCAAGTAATTAACAATTTTATTACAATACATACTTATCAGAAATCGAGAGTTCAGGAAACAAACTGCAACAGTTTTCTGAATATTTTTCGTATCTTCAAATACCAAGATTCCTACCCTTCTCCGAACGCGCGTTTGCAGGTGGAGTTCTGCATGACCTTTTGTGGCAGACTGTTATATTCAAAATATCCGTTAAACACTTGCAGGAAAAAAAAAAGTTGATAAAAAGAATGCTTATCTAACATATGACAATATGTATATCATTGGATTTGTATTTTTACGCTCGTCATGATAGACTAAAAATATGTATAGTTTTATTCGAAAAAACAAAGTTACTTTTACTTTTACAAAGCGAAGGCAATTTTATATTTTATATTTTATTTTTCACAAAAACCGCTTTACATTTTTTCCTCAAACCTCGAGCGCGCGCGCTATTGCACGGAGTGCAAGATTCATACATTTTTGCTTCTCACGTATTTTAAGTGAACATTTCTAAAATGATCACGGGAAGTATTCCAGAATCAGAGTGTCAGTCATCGAATAGTATTGGAATGATTTCTGTCAACATAAAGATAACAATTTCCTGGCGCCTTTTGTCGCAGCTTACGCTGTCCGTTGCACCCCATGCCACGCGCGCCCTGTCCTTCCACCGAATACAGGCGCTTCCACCGAATTCAGGATGGAACCCCTTATCGAGTGTCATATTCTCCGGAAGATATTGTTATAAGACTAATTTCACACACAAAAAAGAAACGATACAACAGGCAATTACTATGGAAGCTAGTCTTTCTCAAACCGGCAATTTGATATTGCTTTGACAGCTGTAGGGACTGGGAAAAATACATCCTGAGTTTATACCTAACAAAACACGAGAAGTAGAGGACACTCTTTTTTGATTTCAGAATAATATTATTCTAGTTTCATGTGTACCTAAGAGGAGTATAGCGGTAGTGTTCCCTTCAACATTGCATTACAAATTTGACAGACTGTGATACGAGAAAGCCATGCATCATCGTGCATTATAATGGCACAAAAGAAAGAGTGGACACTGTGGATCAGATGTTCATGTTAGTATTCCGTTTCAAGCATAGCCAGGTGGTCAATGTCTCTTTTCATCAGATTATTGGACATTGCAGGTGCGAATGCACTTGTTCTCTTGAAAGGCAACAAGTACGACTGGTGTAAGATGCCACAGAAAAGTTTTGCACAATTTGACAATTTCGTTGTTTGAAACTTGTATATTTGGAAGGGCAAAAATGTCTTCACTTCCTTTGAATATTCGTATGCTTCTGAGTTGGTATAGCAACGATGAGACCATTACAAAGCAAGAATCAGGCAGAAAACGCGACAAATACGTGAAATATGGCCGGTTAAAGAATACATCACTCAAGTTTATCACTGTATCACATGCTCTAATATTGTACAAAGCATATTTTGATGTCAGATGAATTTACAATCTGTAATTACGTTCATTATTTTTTTTTAGTTATTACTCGTAGAAATAAAAGATAGTAAAATATTAAAAGATATTATTTATATATTAAATTTTTATATATTAAAGATATTGAACAGTTACTCTAATTGAGTTAAAGAATATCATTCTATAGTTGTGTAATCAGGTATTTCCTCTCAATGCAAGTAAAATCGAAAAATCGCGGTGTTGCACAGAGCGCATCGCGCCCCCCCTGGAGCGACTAAATATAGCGCGCTCGCTCCAGGGTTACATTTTCTCCTCGTATTTATCAAGGGACTGAAAAACATATGGCACTAGTCATTTTTTGGCGAAAAACTGAAATAAATTCATAACAATTTGAGTTTTGAGAAAAACTTTTAAGAATTTTTTCGAGCATGTTTCAGAGTTCTAAGGCAGTAAAAATATTGTTTTGTTATTTTTTCCAAGAACTTTTAGCGTTTGAATTTGGTTCTTAGAAAATACCAAAAAAAGCTTTTATAATAGTGTACATTATTTTCATATTTTTTCAATAAGATAAAATCGTGTAAAGTTGACGAAAAAATTAAAAAATCACGTATGTGACTGTACAGATATGTGTGTTGTGGGGCGGGAGCTTACATACCTCTGAAAAATATTACTTTTATATTAGAGTTATAGTGTAACTACTCATATTTTTTTTGTTTATGGGAACTTTTTACCAACTTGTTAGGGGATAACCTTTAACAACATCAAAGTTTCCAGGTTTTCAAGAATTTTCCGATTAAGGCCTTTATTTTACATGATTTAATTTTATAAAATCTGGACATTATTTCCGGTGCAGGAATAATTCCAACTATTGATTAAATGGTCAGCAAAATGTGAACTCCTAAAAACGTTTCTGGTTTTACAAACTTGTTATTAAAGTATTATTTGGTATAAGTTTCTCATCAATTTTCAGAATTTCGTTGAATTTTGGGAACTATGTTGAGAAATGAAGATATGTGGAACATAATAAAACGGTTTGCTTGTTTACAATCGTGATTGGATTTATCCTAACGTAGAGTAAACTATTTATAGATCACTATCGTAACTGAAAGAGAGAGACTCCAAGATTTTCGGTGTGCTTGCCGGACAAGGAACTCTAGAAGTGTGTATCTTAGAAATAAAAATTCAATATGAGGATCACATAGCTATAACAATCAATGTAGTAAAACATCATGAAGGGATTTGGGATAACAAAGTTATTTTGATGCTGTTCAAAAGCTCACTTTGAAAGATTTGTACTCTCCACTCAGTTACGGTTTTTGTTAGAGCAAGCAAAGCTAATTTATACTTGTATCTATATTTACTTCGCAAAGGTGCACAATTTTAATGAGGCTCCTGCACCCTAGCGAATAAACAATGTACTTCGTGCTAATGTTTCGCCCAGCTGCCGTGGGGGGGGGGGGGGGGCAGGCCTACACAGGGCCGCATCGCTCGAGCAAACTTATTACTTCATGCTATGCTTCGCCCAGCCCTCTACAGAGGTCGCAGGCTTACGCAGGTACTCTCCCCTGCCCTGGCCGCGCGCCGCCCCCTGCGGCATGACGTGGCCTTCAAGTAGTACCCGCCGCCAGCGCGCTCTGTGCCGACTCGATGCTTCTTTGTGAGCTGCTAGAAGCTTCTAGAAGCGTCTCTGTGACGTAGCAGATGTTCGTTTTTAACTGACGCCCGGGCGGCGGCAACGGTCTTCTCTGCCTGGCGTTCAAGCTGAACAGACGCGTTGCGCGCTGCTCTCCTGTACATGGCTTATCCGCACATGCCTGAATTTTGTGTGCTATGGCAGGCAATGGTGCCAGTGATGATAGCATTGTTACACTGCTTTAGTGTTTGCATGCAGCGCGGCTGTTGCACGCACGTTTGCAGACGCCTATTCACAACGGTGCCTCGCCGTTCACGTGTGTGTGAATGTTCCGGCCGCACACCTTCAGTGCTGCATCGTGAGAGCCCTGCTAACGGCGCTCTTCTGGTATACGCTCTACGCCTGTCTGCGATGGGCCAGGGATCGTACCCCGCCCGTCACTGCACGCCAACCTCCTTTTATTAATTCGCTACGTTCATTTACGCCACGTGCGCGATCTATATTGTGTACTAATTCCTACGCCACGTGCGCCAACTGTGTTGTATTGTTACTTCATGCTGTAACGCCAATTTACGCCACGTGCATTCACTTATTATTACAAATTGCTACGCTCACGCCACGTGCACGAGCCAGTATATTGTTACCTTATGTTCGTAGGCTAGTGTTTATAGGTTAAGGTGTACTTTTACTTTACAATATATATGTTTACATGTTCTATTTTTATTGTCTCATGGTAACAAGTACCTTCTCAATTTTCCATCCTTGCAGTCCCAGACCTGCAGTGGTAATTATAACCTGTTGTTGTTTATTACAGGTGTCTGTGTGGTCCTTCGCGGCTTAATTTGAGCTATTTTAGGAATGTTTGGGAAGGGTCGAAACTTATTCATTCACACTCAGTCCACTCGCTCGACCCAGCCCATCCATTTTGGTCCCTCGAGCGCCGGATTTAACCAGCAAATTTATATATGCTTGTACAAGCTCAATTTCTATTTTTAATGCCTTCCAGGTATCAAGCTGATATTTACACCAGCACTCACCTCTGTATATGCTCTTCGAGCCAATATCTTCCTGTCTTTTAATTGAGTGTACTTGTTACCATACATGCAAATCAAGTGTTAATTGCATTCAATTTGTTAATGTACTTGTTTTATGTAACATACTTATGCCTGGTTTAAATGTTACATGTACCATTCTACTGTCCTGTATCAAGTATCGATGCCACACGGCTGACCTGCTGTACCACTCAGCTGATTCTCTTCAACCAACTGTAAGTGCAAGAACCTCATTAAGACGTGCATTCATTCAGTGAATTGGCTTGCTTGCTTGCAAAGGTATTGTAACCACTTGTTTTTATCATTTCCATGTCAATTATTTATCAATCTCATTTCTTACAGCGCATAAAGTTTATGTATGTGCTCCTTTAATTTCAAGTGTACTCAAGTGTTTATTTACATTTTCAAGTGTCACACAAGTACACAGTGTATTTTGTTTAGTGTTAATGTATTTTGGGGGAAAGTTTAGCGTTAATTAGTATTAGGTGTTAGGGCTCCTTTCTGATCCGCCAGCATTCCCATTCAATCCTGTGTCCATCAATTGCCAATTAAGCATTCAAGATGGCAACACACACTCTTCCTAGAAAGGGTATTAATTTAATGACCATGTTGAAGGATTGTTGTACCTCCACTTCAAATTTTCTCGCAGAAAATGAGCCACTCACCTGTGAAATGAGCACCTCACGTGTGAACAATTAACCTTCAGAAAGGAAACGCTCATTAAAATCTTCGATAAGCTTGATAATCTCACTGACAATGTTGATCCATCTGATGAGACTTCTTCTCAAATAGATGATCTCTTCAATAGATATTACGATGTTCTCGCTGCAGCCACTGTGGCAGTATCTAGTTATAAATCAGCTCTCGCTGACAATGATTCTGTTTCCAACAGATCAATCGCTTCCGACCGTACTTCTAGAGGTTCCAAATCCAACATTAAATTACCTGAAATCAAGTTACCCACATTTGATGGCAACCAAACCAACTGGCTCACATTCAAAAACATTTTCGAAGGCCTTATATGTCAAGATGACATGCCCAAATCAAACAAGTTTTACTACTTATCAGGCTCACTTGTGGGACAAGCTAAAGACCTATTGCACAACCTACCTATAACCGATGACAACTTTACAGTTGCATGGGAATTGTTAAAGCAACGATATGACTCTCCCAGATCTATCGTTAGCATTCATCTAAATTCGATCTTAAATCCTCCTGAACTTGCAAAGGGCTCCTCCTCTTCTTTACAAAATTTGATTGATTTCTTTAAATTACATGTCAATGCAATTAAGAGCATCAGAGCTGACACTGACTTGTCAGATTTATTGCTCGTTGCACTAATCTGCAAAAGCCTTCCTACTGATATTCTCAAACAATGGGAACTGTCCTTGAGTAGCAGTGAGCTCCCCACTTTCGATTCTTTGCTTCAGTATTTAGAACTTCATCAAAGAAGTTTGAGAGTTTTTGACAATCCCACTGTATACGATTCCAAATCTCACGTTAATGACAAGCCTCACAACTCCAGGACAGGCAACGTCCACAACTCGGGAAGAAATAAGGTACTAATCTGTCCAAAATGCAATTCTGAGCATTTGATTAAGGACTGTCCTTCATTTTTACAATTGTCACCTAAAGCTCGCTATGACTTCATTATTAAACAAGGTAGATGTTCCAGATGCTTTCACCCCAAGTCCCATGGTCACTCTTGTACTACAAAATGCGCTATCTGTAGTAAAAATCACCATAAACTTTTGCACTTTGGTGATAAACCTTCCACTAATCAACAAACGGTATCAGCTGTTGTGTCCAATGCTGCCAAAACAACCACTTCAACCCTCATCCCAACAGCTTTAGTAAGCTGTTCTAATAATAATGGCAGATTTAAACCTTTTGTTGCTCTTCTTGACACTGGAAGTGGTATTAATCTAATTACTTGGAGCACGGTGAATTCTCTTAAATTACCTACAACGAAGGCACCTGTGACAATTTCTGGTATTGGTCCGGAAGCTCTAACGAGCACCCACAGCACCACCTTGGTCATTAGAGCATGTAATGTCCCTGATGGTTGGTCTTGTAAAATAAATTGTTCAATTGTACATAGCATTCCTGGCACCCTCTCACATAGTTTTAATTGCGACAATTGGAATCTACCCACAAATCTAGTCTATGCAGACCCTCACTTTGATAATGCCAAACCCATCGATCTCTTGCTTGGTGCCGACATTTTCTTTGAAGTTTTACTGCCAGACAAGTTAACCAGATATGATGGTGTTTACCCTGTGCTACAGCACACTAAATTAGGTTGGATTGTTGCGGGTCGTACCCCACTCTCCACTTCTCCCTCGCAAGCACTCTGCAATCTGATTCAGGCTCCCTTTGAGTTACCTGATCAGATTAAACACTTTTGGGAGATAGAGGAAGTTTCGCCTCTCCATCCAATTTTGCATGAGGAGGAAATAGTAGAGTCTCACTTCGTCACTACTCACTCGAGAGACGCCTCTGGCATATACTCGGTCAAGCTCCCTGTTAATTCTAAATTGAACTCATTGGGCGACTCCAAACCTCAGGTAATTAAACGCTTCTTAGCAATCGAAAAAACGCTTGAAAGTGATCCCCAATTGAAACGAGATTACCATGAATTCATTGACGAGTACATTCAATTAGGACATATGCAACCAGCACCCAGCTGCAGCAGTCTCATTAACTATTACATTCCTCATCATCCAGTGTTCAAACCTTCCAGCTCAACTACCAAAACTAGAATTGTGTTTGACGCCTCAGCCAAAACCACTAATGGTATTTCTCTTAATGATGCATTGTTAAATGGTAGCAAAATTCAAGACGACCTCTTTGATCTTCTACTTAAATTTAGTGTTCACAAAATTGGCATTGCCGCTGACCTTAAAATGTTTCGTCAAATTAATGTAGACCCATCTGACTGGAACCTACAACGTGTTTTGTGGAGAGACTCTCCTTCTGAACCTATTCAGGACTTTGCCTTAACTACGGTGACGTATGGTTTAAAACCAGCCACCTTTCTTGCTGTTCGCACCTTGCATCAGCTGGCTACCGACGAAGGCACTGGCTTCCCTATGGGCTCACATGTGCTAACGTCTAACTTTTATGTTGATGATTTTTTACATTCATCTCCTAACCTGCATGCTGCCAAGCAAACCATCTCTGAATTAAATAGTCTGTTGTCAAAGGGTGGTTTCCTCTTACGCAAATGGGCCTCGAATGACAAATCTGTTTTGTCAGACCTTTCGGATCACCTGCTGGCCAAGTCAGGTCACAAAATTTTTGAGTCCAAAGCCCCCGAAGCAGTATCCACTTTAGGTATTTCCTGGAATACTGTGACTGACATGTTCACCCTAGTGTTGTCAGACAAGATCAATTTTAACGTTACAAAGTTCACCAAACGAACCATGCTATCTGTGATATGTTCTTTATTCGATCCACTCGGCTTATTGGCCCCCTGTATAATTGTGTGCAAACTGTTGTTTCAAAGACTCTGGGACTATTCCCTCAACTGGGACCAATCACTCCCACCTGACATCGCCCTCAAATGGCAAGAAGTTTTCACGTCACTAATTGACATTCCCACAATTAATGTGCCACGTTGCATTCTGCCGTCTAAGTACTCATCCGTCGAATTGCATGGCTTTTCCGACAGCAGCCTGACAGCCCACGGGGCAGCGATCTACGTGCGCTCTGCAAATGAGCACGGTACCTACACTGTAAAACTGCTCTGTGCCAAATCTAAAGTAGTGCCCTCTAATATGAGGTGCAAGGGTGACACTGCGTTAACCATTACTCGCTTAGAGCTCTGTGCTGCCGTCCTTCTAACCAAACTTATGATCAAAATTATTAGAATTCTTTCTCATGAGCTTTCTCCCAATGCTGTCCTATTATGGACTGATTCTAGGATAGTGTTGGACTGGATTCACTCACCACCTCTCAAGGGTAACGTATTTGCGCGTAATCGTGCCCAATTTATTAGAGAAAATGCAAACGGCTTCACCTGGCGTCACATTCAATCTTCACTCAATCCTGCGGATTTACTCTCGCGTGGCGTCAAACCCAAGGACTTGTTAAATTCAGATATTTGGTGGCACGGTCCACAATTCTTAACCTCTGAATCAACCTCATGGCCAAATGACTTTATTGTAACTGTCAACAACGCACCTGTGCTAGTCTGCAATCCTTGCAACTCGTACCTCAACGAAAGAATATGTTCTTACTACAGCTCCTTTCAAAAATTGCTTCGCGTTATGGCATATGTTCTTCGCTTCATCACATCCCTCAAATCCGCCAAGTCAAGACTCGCTTCGAATTCCACTAAATCCACTGAATCTCTCTCTGCTCATCAACTTAATCATGCGAAATTAACATGTGTCAAAATTGTACAACATCATGCTTTTCTCCCTTTGTTTAAGGCGCTCAACGATGGAGCTACATGTCCCTCTAGCAGTGGCCTTGTTTCGCTCAACCCCTTTATTGACAACGATGGCTGCCTGCGTGTAGGTGGCAGAATCTCAAAAGCCGAGCTGTCGTTCGACACTCTCCACCCTCTAATCTTACCTTCTCAACATCACCTTACTAGGGCACTTATTTATGACGCTCACTTAAAACTGGCTCATGCCAATGTTCAACTTCTAATGGTCCACTTACGACAGTCTTACTGGATAATCTCCATTCGGAAGACAATCAAATCTGCGATACGTAAATGTATCACATGCTTTCGCCATGCTCCTACATCAGCACAACAGCTCATGGGAAACCTCCCAGCTATACGTGTGACCCCATCTCCCACCTTTGGCATTGTGGGGGTGGACTATACAGGACATTTTTGGCTCAAACATGGAATTCGCGGCAAATCCCGCACCAAGGTGTATCTTGCCCTCTTCGTGTGTATGGTTACCAAAGCCGTGCACATCGAGATAGTCTCCTCCTTAACTTCAAAAGCCTTCTTAATGGCCCTTAAGCGATTTGTTTCACGACGTGGCATTCCCACTAAGATTTTTTCGGACAACGCTACCACCTTCGTGGGAGCCAATACACGGCTGCATGCCCTTTACAACCTTTTTAAATCTCTAGCCTTTCAGAAACAAATCATTGACTTTTGTTCTAATTCCTCCACTAATTGGACCTTCATTCCACCCAGGTCCCCTCACGTTGGCGGCATCTGGGAAGCCGGCATCAAAATCTTAAAGCGTCACTTACTACGTGAAATAGGCGAAGCCACACTCTCCTACGAAGAATTGTTAACCACTGTAACACATGTTGAGGCAATCTTAAATTCCAGACCCCTCATACGTCCAACGGATGACGCAGCTGAGTTTAATTATCTCACGCCTGCTCATTTCCTAATTGGCAGACCTCTCATGGCCCTGCCCGATCCCAATGCACTACAGCAGCAAATCTGTACGCTGTCATTGGAATCGAACTCAACATGCACTTGCCACTATTTGGACGCGCTGGACGAAGGAGTATTTGTTATCCCTTCAACAACGCTCCAAATGGACATCTGTCTCCCCCAACATCAAATTGGGCACGCCCGTTTTGTTAATTGATGACAACCTCCCTCCTCTTGAGTGGAGGTTAGGGGTAATCACCCAAACCTTTCCCGGTCGTGATGATCGCATTCGAACTGTTCAAGTTCAGACCAAGGCAGGCTCCTTTGTGAGGCACGTGCATCGCTTGTGTCCTCTACCTATTCACGATTAAGCATATGTCATTCATAGTTATTTAGTGCTAATTTAGAGTTATTTTGTTTATTATTTTGTTAGCCGTAAGATTCATTGTATTATATTGTAAATTTGTTAGTCATTAAGATTCCTGCGTCATCGCACTTGCCACCTCTTCGAGGTGCCCCCTCTCAAATCTCACTCGAGGACAGTCTCCTTACATTAAGGTCTCTGCGTTTTCTGCGCCATAGTTATTTAGTGCCGATTTAAAACTATTGTCCTTATTTTGTCTACCTTGTTAGCTATAAGGTTCATTGTGCTATTATATTGTGTACTCGTTAGTCGTTAAGATTCTGCATTGTCGCACTTGCTACCTCTTCGAGGTGCCCCCAAATCTCACTCGAGGACAGTCTCCTTACGTTAGGGTCTCTGCGTTACTGCACTTATCACCTCTTTGAGGTGCCCACATTAAGATCTCATTCGAGATCAGTCTCATTACGTCAAGGTTTCTGCCTTATAGTTATTTAGTGCTAATTTAGAGTTATTTTGTTTATTATTTTGTTAGCTGTAAGGTTGATTGTGCTATTATATTGTGTACTCGTTAGTCGTTAAGGTACTGCGTTATCACATTAGCTACCTCATCGAGGTGCCCCCCTTTTTTACATCTCCTTCGAGATCAATCCTATTATGTTTGGGTTTCTGCATTATTGCGCTTACCACCTCTTCGAGTGACCCCTTTCAAACGCACGCACTTGCGTTTAACATCTCATTTGAGATCAATGTTATTATTTTAATGTTTCTGCGTTCTCGCACTTATCACCTCTTCGAGGTGCCCCATCTCATTCGAGATCAATCTTATTAGTCTTACTATGTTAAGATTCTGCATTTTCACACTAGCTACCTCTTCGAGGTACCCCCTTTAAAATCTCACTCGAGATCAGTCTTATCATGTTAGAGTCTCTACATTATCGCACTTATCACCTCTTCGAGGTGCCCCCCCCCTTTTTTTAAAATCTTATTCGAGACCAATATCATCGTCACTGCCCATTTACTGCATTTCCGCGTTTGCCTCCTTGTTAGGCACCCGTTGGAAATTTTTCGATTACCTTATTTGTCTAAGCTCAATTATGCCTTCCTAATGCTAACGGCTACATTCACTGTCCATACCATACGTCTCCTTACACCCTACAATTCCTATAATTATATACCAAACTACCTAGCTTGTCCTAACATTTTTTTTTGTCGGACGACCTAGTCGTCCTGTGGGGGTGTATGTTAGAGCAAGCAAAGCTAATTTATACTTGTATCTATATTTACTTCGCAAAGGTGCACAATTTTAATGAGGCTCCTGCACCCTAGCGAATAAACAATGTACTTCGTGCTAATGTTTCGCCCAGCTGCCGCGGGGGGGGGGGGGGGGGGGCAGGCCTACACAGGGCCGCATCGCTCGAGCGAACTTATTACTTCATGCTATGCTTCGCCCAGCCCTCTACAGAGGTCGCAGGCTTACGCAGGTACTCTCCCCTGCCCTGGCCGCGCGCCGCCCCCTGCGGCATGACGTGGCCTTCAAGTAGTACCCGCCGCCAGCGCGCTCTGTGCCGACTCGATGCTTCTTTGTGAGCTGCTAGAAGCTTCTAGAAGCGTCTCTGTGACGTAGCAGATGTTCGTTTTTAACTGACGCGCGGGCGGCGGCAACGGTCTTCTCTGCCTGGCGTTCAAGCTGAACAGACGCGTTGCGCGCTGCTCTCCTGTACATGGCTTATCCGCACATGCCTGAATTTTGTGTGCTATGGCAGGCAATGGTGCCAGTGATGATAGCATTGTTACACTGCTTTAGTGTTTGCATGCAGCGCGGCTGTTGCACGCACGTTTGCAGACGCCTATTCACAACGGTGCCTCGCCGTTCACGTGTGTGTGAATGTTCCGGCCGCACACCTTCAGTGCTGCATCGTGAGAGCCCTGCTAACGGCGCTCTTCTGGTATACGCTCTACGCCTGTCTGCGATGGGCCAGGGATCGTACCCCGCCCGTCACTGCACGCCAGCCTCCGTTTATTTATTCGCTACGTTCATTTACGCCACGTGCGCGATCTATATTGTGTACTAATTCTTACGCCACGTGCGCAAACTGTGTTGTATTGTTACTTCATGCTGTAACGCCAATTTACGCCACGTGCGCGATCTATATTATGTACTAATTCCTACGCCACGTGCGCCAACTGTGTTGTATTGTTACTTCATGCTGTAACGCCAATTTACGCCACGTGCATTCACTTATTATTACAAATTGCTACGCTCACGCCATGTGCACGAGCCAGTATATTGTTACCTTATGTTCGTAGGCTAGTGTTTATAGGTTAAGGTGTACTTTTACTTTACAATATATATGTTTACATGTTCTATTTTTATTGTCTCATGGTAACAAGTACCTTCTCAATTTTCCATCCTTGCAGTCCCAGACCTGCAGTGGTAATTATAACCTGTTGTTGTTTATTACAGGTGTCTGGGTGGTCCTTCTCGCCTTAATTTGAGCTATTTTAGGAATGTTTGGGAAGGGTCGAATCTTATTCATTCACACTCAGTCCACTCGCTCGACCCAGCCCATCCAGTTTTAATTACAACTTTTGGTTTCTGAATGCTGGTGTGAATTTTAA
Source organism: Gryllus longicercus (assembly GCA_038098605.1). Classification (NCBI taxonomy): domain Eukaryota; kingdom Metazoa; phylum Arthropoda; class Insecta; order Orthoptera; family Gryllidae; genus Gryllus; species Gryllus longicercus. The sequence continues at coordinate 255,355 of JAZDUA010000491.1, forward strand.
AATCTCAATGTTGGAGTCTCTCTATTTCAAAAAACTGACACCACAGAAAATCTCTTCCATTATCTTCAATATTGTGCAATGATTAAGATAATAGAAGAATTTCTACTGAGACATAATGTCATCTAGATTTCACTTCGCTATAAAGAGCTCATAATGACATTGTGTCGGGTTTCTTAAGATAGAATGAAGTTTCTAAAATGATAATTTCATCATTATACTGTTGACTAGAACTTGAATATTGCCCTCTAATTGAGCCCGTTTTAGAGTCAAACTCGAAATCTCTAAGAGCCGTGCACAATGGGACCCAGATTACGAACATACAAAGGGGTGGTCTGACAATTACTGTTCCCACCGCAATATAACTACCGCAACATTTCTGTTATTCCTCACTAATAACAACACATTCAATTTAATTTACAATTGTCTTAGTTGAATTCGGCTTTTAGCTTTCTAATGAATATTATAAACAATTTTTTCTACATTCATCTCTTAAATAATCTTATTTCTGTGCTGTTAACCACTATTCATGAAGTTGAGGTTTCTCGGACGAGGGCGTTTGACATTTACCACACTAGTTTGGTAAACAAATGCGTATATGCAATACGCAAAACTATCTCCAATACTCTCAAGAGCGACCTATGAGCATTATACGAAATATTATGAAACTACACATGTTTACATTTTGTATACATGTTTTATATGTACGTCGACACAAACATTTGAACACTCTTTAATACTGTACGGAAATGGTTACTTGAAGAGGTAAGTGTACAAAAAAATAGTTCTATACACCTCAGCTGAAATGTGAATGTTCTTGAACTCCGTCATTTACCCATCTTAACCAATATCATTCAAATATCGCCCTTGATACATAATTAACAATTTTACTTTATATACAGATTGGCTTGGGGGTTTTCCCTATATAGGAATCTCCCACCAGGAACCGCCTCTGTCACGACAGGTCTATCTTTATGCCCTCGTCTTATCTCCTGTCGACATGTGCGGTAGTGAAGTGCATGTAAGTAATTATCATAATCATATCCAGAAATACTCGATTTCATTCTGCCTATTACAGAGTAAAAAAGTTGAAAAAAACTCTCATGACGTACGAATGTTTAGAGAGCATCTTCTATTGTTTATTCTTTAACATCACACCGTCAGTTAAAAAATCAATACAATTTGCAAATTCAAATTTGGCGCCATTCGCAACAGGCGCAGATACAAACCCGCAACTCATATTGCGAGTTAATTGCGCACTAGCTTAAGTACCCTGCGTTGCCGCATACTTATTAATTGGAATCATCCTGCCTCGCCCAGCCTATTCTGCCCATCCGCACCCAGCCATGTTAATTACACTGTCATCGCTATAAACATATCCCTGTGGCGGTATATAGCTCTCAGTTATAGGTTTGTGCAATCATCACTCTTATTTACTATCATTGACACTCAAATATTCTCGGTGTATTTTATATTAATACATAATTTAAGTATCATTTATTCATTTTTACTTCCTAGATATTAGATTTGGATATCAGTATTATAATTATTCATGTGACTGATAATATAATTTGCTTTGCTACGATGTAATTGCTTTAGCGTGCTGCTAAATACGAAATTGCTGGATTAATTAAGAGGGTTCTATCAAAGCAAAAAGTCGTCTTCTTAAAAATTCATGCTAACTTTCTGCTCTCATTTCCGTCAAGAGTACATTATATACTTCTAATTTCAAATCAACGAACACTATTCATAATTGTTTACGACATCCTCTAAAAGAGATTAACTCCTTTGTGTTCTCTTTAATAAGACTGAAAATAATGTTATAATTGACCGTAAAATATCGTAAAATGGTTATGCTCATTGGTATCTCTTATTCACCTGCATATGAAGGAAAATGGTCGTAAATATTTGCTGCCACATATTACCCTTCTTGGAATTGCCTATATTTGATTTTTAAATCAAATGGATGTGAGAAACTGTTCTCGATATCCTTCGTTTTACTATCATTTCGAAATTATAATATTCCTGGTGTAAAATCAATTATTAAATTGTAAATTTTTAGTAGTTAAAATTTAAATATTCTTTTAAAAGAGGCGACTACTTTCAAATAGTGTTTATGAGTTATAATAAGCATAAAGTAAAAAATAAAAATAAAAATGTCGATACATAGCAGTGCACAGAAGAACGTAAACAGTGAAATACGGCCCTTGTGGATACAAATACGGTAGATTATCCATTCAAATAAGTGGGCAAATCATTTCGCAACATGCATCATTGCGTTAGACATCCAAGCACTCAGACTAAGCGCCGCGTCGACCCCGCTCCGGCTTCTCCCCTCCCCTCAAAGCTACCTTCTCCCCGCCTCTTTCCGAGCTCTTTGGAGCTCTCGCGGGCACACGACAGGTGGTGTTGAGCAGGCCTGATTTAAAGAAACTCAAGGCTAAGTTTGAAATGGATATTTCAATTTTGGGGGTACTTTACATGAAGCCTCAACAACATTTTCAAAATTTTTTCAAATATGGCTTTTAATTTTTGGATAACATCTTGTTTTCGGATATCTTAAAGGACACTTGGTAGATTGGCACAGGTCTTTTTTCATTGAAATTTCTGTTTATTCAAAAATTGCAAAACGTAAAAAATTTTGCAACGTCTTGCTACAATTTCAATATTGAAGATAAATTTTCCGTATTTTGGTCCTAATTGACATCTGTTCTAAAAATCTATACCAATAAGGATTATCATGAAGCATTTTATGAAAAAACGAGTGATTTTCGCGTAATTTCTGGTTGAATTTCATGCAATTTATAAAAAAAAAACATTTTATAAAAAACTGTTCAAAGTTTTGTCTTAATTTTTTTCCTGAAATGTTTCAAAGAACGGTAAAAAAGTCATACTGGTGCCATTTTCGGTGAACTCCCCGCATTTTCGTAATTGGACAAATATTTACATGGCAAAAGTACAATTATGAAAATAGTGATTTTCACTTAATAAACTGTGTTCTTCAAAATAATAAATATTTAAGTCATGGACTTTTTCTTAAATTTTAGCCGTTTCGCGTAATTTTTGCAAATTTTTGAAACTGCAGATTCGAATTTCCCTCACTTCTCTTTTTTAGAATCTGTTAGGAGTGATCAGGTTGCAATACAACAATGGGAGCTCTGATTTGTAATTGTCAGAATAACTTGTTGGGCGGTGTTTCTAGGTGAATGGAATGTAGTTTTGGATTAGATGGGCTACGATTGGTAACGACTAATAGGTTTCACAAGTGCTGGCTGAGATGTGTTAACATGATTTGATTGATTAGAGTTTCCGGGCGCGTCAACCGTTAAAGTCATTAGTCCCGAAAGTGTAGTGCGTGATTTTAATCGCGGGATGTGGTGATTGTCTTACTCTGCTGGATGACGAGATCCGGCGCCGACCTACTGGCTTGTGGGGGTTTTCCCAACCAGGTACCTCCCACCAAAGGAGCACCGCCTCACTCGTGACAATGTCTAAGCACATGACTGGTCTCTCGACATGTGTGGTAGTGTAGTGAATGAATATGTATGTGTGTAAAATGTGAGGTTAATACAAGGAAGAGGACGGAAAGACTTGCGCGGTCCGTGGCTGGTTTGTTGGTATACAGATCCGTCATTCGGCTTATGCTGATCGCAGAAACCTCGAAAAACTACTGATCAGAGCAGCCGGCCTCTAGAATCATCGCCCAGGTAGCGGTTTAATTCGACCTAGCCCTCAAGCCGGTGTCGAAAATCGTGACACCGTCGAGACTCGAAACCTAGGACCTCCTGGTCAGAGGCCCTGCAGTGACATCAATTTTCCTTAGGCACCTAAGCCGGTGTGTTAATGTGGAAAAAAATTACGGAATTATAATTTTACGTAACCGTTACTGCTGCAAGAAAGTACTTGCTATTATAACTCCACTGGTTTACTGTAGAAATTTAAACCATAATACAAAATGGAAACTATAGAAGCTAAACAGAAGAATTGGCAAATGCCGTTTGATCATGAGTTTGTTTTGTAACTACAAAATCCTGGTTTATATATTAAGAAGTTAATTGGACAGTGTTATGATAACTGGCCGACTATGTCAGGCGTGCACAAAAAACTTCAATCTGGAATTCAAAAAGTATATAGTTTGGTGAATATTGTGTCATGTGCAGTAGATTCGCTAAACTTTCTTGGCTAACTTATTACCAGATGCAGAGTTCTGTTTTGACATTCTTAAACGTTTGCGCAATTTCTATGCTTCCTCCACCAATAGATGGAGATTATTATGAACATTCACTTACCTCTCAAACTGCAAACCAATACCAGATGGCCGAGTAAGAGGGAAGCTGAAACGAATACACAAGTATTCATGACTAGTTTTTCAGCAGCACAAACAATATCACATTGTTTGAAAACAGCTACGCAATACTATACTTGTACGTGAACAAGCCAAAAATAATTCCATCCATCAAAAATTACTTTTCACGCAGAGATTGTTCCAACAAAACCAGTTTGGCTGCTTCACAAAGGCTAGTCCAAGTCCTGTGAAGTGTCCCAAACCCTCTCCCAATTCTAATTCCTTTCTAAATCTGGCCACTGGGTAGTGACGCAGGAGCGCGTAGTAGGAGGCGCGTACGCGGAGATGCTACCTAGTGGTCCTCCTGACGACGAGACGAGACATGACGATCTTAATGGAGGATTACTCCCGCGCAATTATTAATTACTCCAAGCGCAAAGCGCTCAACGCCCCCCAAGGAGCTTGGAGACGCGTTGCGTCTCTGTAAACACAACAAATATTTTTAAAAAAGATTCGAATTCTGGCACATGGTACATCTTAAATAGCTCTCGCTATTTCTAACATATACAATTTTCGAAAATTCAGTGTTCAGTAATTAGATCTGTGACGTTTTTGTTATGTTTCTTTTCTCTGTCCACAAAAAAATGAAAGAAAACTTTGGAGCCGTTTTTGAGCAAATATAATATTTGATTTATAAACGTATTAACTTCAAGCAGAAACTACACACAAATTAATCTTTTTTTTCTGAAAACATTGTACAAGATCTTATTGATATTCTTTCTGAATTATATTTTTTTAGAACATACTATTTAATTTAAGAAAAAATTCTTTGATCAACATTGTATTTTTGCAACGCCATTTTTTGTAATTTTCAAAAACTCGGGAAGTTAGCGGCCTATCAAATTAGCATCAATTTTTTACCGTCCTTTGATACATACGAGGAGAAAATTTAAATAAAAAGTTAGAGTCGTTGTGAGAAAATATTTGTTTAAAAACTGCTTATATTCCAAGCTAAACATCTCAAAAATTATTTATCTTTTCGAAAAATTGTACAAGACCTTATTTCAAAACGTGTCTTTGAAAAACAGATTCCATATAGGAAAAAATCGATATATTCAATATAGTAGATTTAAGAAGAGCCTATTAAATTGTGAACTTTTGCTGAACTGAATAAAGTAAAAAAATTGCAGATTTGACCAAAATAAACCCGCTCTATTTTTTAAGTGTTCTCTACGTTATCCCAGAACAAAGTTTAATCCCAAAATTGGAGCAAATGTTGAGAGAATTTTAAAAATGTTAAGGCTTCATATAAAGTACCCCCAAAATTAAAATATCGGTTTCAAACTCGTAGGGTCTCTAGTTTGCTTACGGAGATCGGTATTACCATGTAATTTTCAATACTTTGATACTAAACTATATCAAAATTTATTTCCAAAATTTGTTTCCTCAAAATTGGAAAGAGGCAGTCGTAGTGCCGATTCACAAGGGAGGAGACAGAAGGATTGTTAACTATTACAGGCCTATCAGTCGTATGCAAACAGATGGAACACATAATCGCGGAGTATATTAGACGAGTTTGGAATAAAACTGATTGGCTATTTCAAAATCAACACGGTTTTCGTCCTGGGTATTCGTGCGACAGCCAGACAATTGCTTTCTGTCAGGACATAGCAGATTCAATAGACGAAGGGAGTAGGGTCGACGCAATAATATTAGATTTTTCTAAGGCATTTGATCTTGTTCCACATGGCCTTTTAATTTCCAAATTGTCAAAAACGGGAATAGATCATAGAATAATCCTGTGGATAAAAGAATTTCTTACGGGGCGCACTCAAACAGTCAGAATAGGAGACAAATATTCATCGAAAGCCGATGTAACCTCGGGGGTCCCCCAGGGGAGTGTGTTAGGGCCTTTGCTATTCTTAGCGTTTATTAATGATATTGCAACTGGATTAAAATCAAAAGTTAGACTATTCGCCGACGATTGCATAGTATATAGGAGTATTGGCTCGTCTGAGGACGAAAATGTTTTACAGAGCGATCTTAACTGTTTATGGAACTGGGCGTGCAGAAATAGGATGGAATTAAATCCGGAAAAGAGTAAATTCATTTGCTTTACCAAGTCTCGCTCGAACGTACTCTCCAGTTATGAATTAGGAACTAACGTTATACCACGTGTAAAAAACTGTAAGTATTTGGGTTTGGTCCTGCGAAGCGACTTAGGTTGGTCGGATCATATTAACAATACGGTTAAAAAATCCTGGAGAGCGCTGCACTTTGTAATGCGTATTCTAAAAAATAGTAGTCCAAATGCCCGATCCCTAGCATATACTTCACTTGTTCGTCCAATTTTAGAATACGGAGCGGCATGCTGGGACCCGAACAGAAAAGGGCAAATCAAAGCGTTAGATAAAATTCAAAAACGGGCCTCAAAGTTTGTAAATCACGGGTGCGTTGGTGACGAACGAGAAGAATGGGAGTCCTTATCTAAGAGAAGGGAACGGGCGCGTTTATGCGTAATGTATAAGACATACAGAGGGGACACAGCATGGGCAGATATCGGTAAAAGATTACAGAACTCAGATTATAAAAGCAGAGGAGACCATCCTTGGAAAATACGACGTAGAAAGCAAAGAACTGATGTAGGCAAGTTCTCCTTTGTGAATCGCACTATAGTAGATTGGAATAAACTACCTGCAGAAGCACTAGAGGCTCTTCCTTCTAATGTAGCCAAATTTAAAAATATGCTTCATTCCATCTAGGTTATCTCGAATAATACTGAGACATTTATCTTTATCTTTATTATTATTATTATTATTATTATTATTATTATTATTAGTAGTAGTAGTAGTAGTAGTAGTAGTAGTAGTAGTAGTAGTAGTAGTAGTAGTAATATTATTATTACTTTTATTATTATTGTTATTGTTAATATTATTATTGCTTTTATTATTATTAATATTACTATTACTTTTATTATTATTGTCATAATTATTATCGTCATGGCCCTTATACAGTGAAGTGATGTGAAGTGTAGTGTAGTGGGGGGGAAGGGAGTGTAGTGTAGTGAAGGGGAGTGCAGTGTAGTGTAGTGTAGTGTAGTGTAGTGTAGTGTAGTGAAGTGTTATGTAAACTAGAAGTGAATTTAGAGTTAGCTAGAAATAAATTGGAACTATTATATCGACCCCCTAATTATAATAGTAAACCCAATTGTAAATGTTGAAAATGTTTAGTAATTCTAATTTTAATTGTTATCATGTTTGCCACCGAGCATTAGCTCAAAGCGAACTTTAATAAATCAATCTATCTATCTATCTTTAGACATAAATTAACTTATATGAATTTTGTTCACACCTGATGTTGAGTAAAACAATTATGTGTTTCAGAATATGTGATAAATAAATCAGTTTTGAAAATTGTTTTCTTTGATTGTCCAAAAAGAAAAAAGGATACCCGAGTGTTAAATTATAAATAATGCAATATCTTCAAAAAATCTTCACAATAACATTTTTTCTTCAATGACATTTCAGATATAAAACTTGATTATAATAGGAAGACTTGACTTGCGAAAACTAGCTGATAAGACGTTTTGAGTTAATTGATGGAAAAATAATTTAATAATATCAAAAATTCCATTTATTGTAATTTTCTACATTCTCTTTACATCTTTTATTTACTGCGTAAATTACACATATGTATCATAACCACTTAATTTGGTGACACATACATTTCACACGATTTCCGTTGGAGATTAAAATGCGCTATATTCTCTTGTTGGTAATATCAAGACTTCAATTGTATTAATCCCATTTAGTATTCAATCAGTCGCAAGTATTGTATTACTAATATTCCAAATAAGTCTTTGGAATATAAATAGAGTCATATTATACATTTGATGCTCAATAACTGTTTGACATATTGGGTCCTCGTGCTTCCTCTATTCCCCATATTGCAGAAGTAGCGATTGGAAATATAATTAAAAGTGCACGTATTAATAAAAATGGATCCGTATGACTGGCTGAGACGCCTCAAGATAACTGCTGCCCTTGCAGTGTCTGACCGGGAGACCCTAAGGTTGGCACCTCAACGGTGGTGGATTTTCGGTACTACCTAAAGAGCTAGATTGAATTCAGATTTTGTTTGGAGGAGAATTCTAGCGGCCGGGTGATCTGCAATTTTCTCCGAGCATACCAGGTCAATGTCCCAGCAATATCTTAACAAACGGGCCACAGTCGTGTGCCATCTTTTTTCCTCATGCCTGCCACCTACTCGCTTCTTGCTCACACCCGGACAGCCCTATTACACATTTTTGGGGATCAGTCGGGATCTTAGAGCTCCTGCCGGCTGGGGTAGTATCGAAAAGGAATCACCAGCCAGCTTTAGTGTGCTGCACCACATCTCATACTCTAGCGGGGAAGGAGCACCGCCACCATAAAACATGCGCTATACTTACGGGACCGTTATCGTAACCGTTAATGTTCACGGAAAAACAAAATTAACAATGCATCAGTGTTTGCCAGAGATCTTGTAGAAAAATGGCAAGAACGAGTTTCTGATCCAAAGAAAGGGTGAAAAGATGATACAAATGGGAAGAGAAACAATGCAGAAGCATATTTTAGTATAATATATAATTTAGACAAACCAGGGAAATCAGTGCCCCAAATCAAGGCCCCGACCTGACTTCAACTACGAACACCACACTAAGATATGATGAAAAACAAGCAATATTTATACTTTCTCGCTACGGAGTAGAGAGAAAATTATGTAATGCTGCTAAATTTATTAACAAAAATCCTCTAACACGTGGTGTAGCCAGAATCCAAGGTTTGTGGGTTCATTTTACTGAAAAATCGAATAAAGGCAAAACGTCTGTCTGAACAACTCTAGAGGCTACAAGGTTCTGCCGTTTTTCTCCAAAATTGACGTTCCCCGATCGATCTTGCTGGTGTTGCGGTTCCTCGAATTTGAAATCGATATTTTAATTTTTGGGGGTGCTTTACATGAAGCCTCTGGAGCATTTTCCAATTTGAAAAAAGGCTTTCTCGTTTTTGATTAACTTTTGTTGTTGGATAGTGTGAAGGACAGGTAAAGGACATGCTCGTTAAAAACCCTGATTTTTCGAAAATTGTAAAGTTCAAAATGTTTTCGGAATCTTCCTTCAACCAAAATATTAAAAATAAAGAATTTTTCCCTTAATGAAATCTGTTCCTTTAAAATAGATTTTGAAATAAGGTCATGTCCAATATTTCGAAAATTTCAGTACTTCTCGAGTAATTCTGCAGGAAAATACGGGCGAGAAAGTACATGCTGTTTTAACACCACTAGTTTGTTTTACAAACTCAAGGACTACGGCATACAAACACGCGTCTTAGTGGTCTCATTGCAAAAAAGAATGCATTCGAACAATATGTTCAAGTAAATGCAAACGTAATTAGTCGATAGTATGACGAAAATATCTTACCTTTGAAGTCATATACAGTATAATCTACAAAATGTTTTTAAAATCGTTATACCATATTTTCCCAAATAAACAAGTTTATTGTGAAGGTAATAAGGAAAACTATCGCCTTAAATATATGAATAATGATATATCAAACAAAACCTAAAACTCAATTTATCTCCGTTCCATACCCTTGTGTGTTAGCTGCCTCTCTCTGAGGCTACTCAACTGAGAAAGTAATTATAAATGTAGTTTCAATACTTAAAACCGGTCAACTTGGGTCCTTGATGTGACAGAAAATGCATAACAAAAAGCTTACTGTAGGTGAGATTAAGCAATCATAATCAAAATATTTTAGTTTAATTTTCTATTGCTCATTCTTGATTTCGTTTTTTATTGAGTGTTTTTCGTACATCTTAATATTCTTGATATATTCATGTTTCTCAAAATCATTTGCTAAGGAATATTGTCAGCTTTCTTCGGGCAAGTTGTTACGCATGTGAAAAGAGAGCTTCGTGTCTTGTGAATTACGTTGCAAAATGTGTGGGTGAAGATTATAAAAAATTTAGAAACAGATTTACACGTTCTGAGGGTCTTTTACAGCTTATCCTATCGCATGACGAACCGTGGGTCATATGCGGGTCTCCCCACAATGCGGGAACTTATCTCACCCTACATTCCTGACTCGTCTTAATAACACGCACATTTGTATTTTAAATCTGAGGTGCTATTTTTAACACTATCTAAGCATGAAATATGTCATGTGTTTAGTTTGTTTTTTGGCATTCACGAAAGGTAAGAATGCTCACGTTTGATAAATGGAAAAATGCAAGCATGACATGCAGTGGTAAAATAAAAGTTAGCTCGCTAAATTTTATTTCAAACAAACAGTTTAAAATGTTTATTGGGATAGAAAATGTTTATAGTTGTGAAGTAGGCACAGAAGTCCACTTTTATAGTTGCAAAATCAAACTAAAACGCAGCAAGTTTGATTTTGTTTTACAGAATCAGGCAGAAATTAGTCGAGATGAGTACACAAAAATTTTAATATGACAATAGTTTATTTTCAAAAGTTAATGGTTGAACAAAAAAATTGTATTTCTCTGCTACCTCTCGTAGCCGTTATTGTATGCAAATGTGTCTTGTAAATGAAAAACATTACATAATAACATTTACCTTTATAAGACGATTCCAACAATATCTACCACATTAGCTATTTACGATATTTACAGAAGGAAGGTTCCTGACTTTCACTGATACAAGGATTTCCAATCAATTTGGCCGAAAATTATTAAAATGTAAGAAAATTATTGGTAATCTAAACTGCCATAAGGCTTAAGGAATTGCACTGGGGTATGCAGAATTACGAAAGGCTTGTTACCTTATTAGCAAACTTGACAGATAGAGCGTCTCACCACCGTCTCTAAAAAAAATGAAAAAAATAGATACCTTGTGACTATCTACTCACACTGTAATACTTTTGATCTCACTTACTTTACCCTTTCAAAACATGTCGTAACATAATCCTGACAATAGAACTAGCAATAACAGTTTTAACGTGTATTCAAATAAACAAAAAAAAAGACTTGTTTCACTCTTGACCTCAGCGACAACCTGCGCCAGCATCCAGAGCGGCCTATTACGCCGTTTCTTTGCTTATGTGAGAAAATTATTCAGTTTGTCGTATTCGTAGATGATTGGCGGACACAGCTAGCCACAAAGAATCAGACAGACTCAGGGGGGCCGAGGATCGAACTCTGGCCCTTGCCCTCTAGATGGCAACCTCAAATCTAAAAGGGCATTGAATTAAGAACCTATAACATATGATCGGTAGTTATCCGTGGATTCTCTCAACAACACCACGCGAATCCCGGAGCAATACCCTAACAAACGGGCCACGGTGCACACGCGATCGTTCTTTCCTCTTAATTAATCACCCTCTCCTCCCGCACTCATTCACTTCCACTAACATGCACCACACTACCAAAAAAGTCATGAGATTAGAGCTGACGTCGTTGGTGACCCGCAGGAGAAGACACCAGGAAGAGGAAATCTTCACAAACCGAAGTGTAGGGTGGCACCAGATTTCACCACCTGGCGCGTTGGACACCACCACCTCCAGGGATAAAATACTAACTGAACTAACGGGACTCTTCACCAGAGTATTTGACGCACATGGAAACAATCAATCATTCACTGATACTTCTACTAGGCTGATACTTACACGTCTTCTAGCGTAAATTTTCAGTTCTGCCTATAGTCCAGTCAATGGTACTCAAAACTTGCAAACAGCGGAAAGTTCTCATTGAGTTTTGAAATGTGATTCCTTTTTTTTTTTTTTTTTTTGTCAGTGAACACTAATATTAGGTTTGCCATCCGCTATTGTGTCCGGTTTTCTTGCAAAAAAAGAGTAAAATTTCCACTTTTTTCAAATCTCAAAAGCTATTCATTTTTCCTAAATAATAGTCCTATTTGAAATAAACGAAGATAAAATTGCCTACCTTTAATGTCAAGAAGCTTTTTTCCTACAATTAATTCTTTAGGCGTGAGAGTACCGTGACATTTATAATATAACCAAAACGTATGAATAAACGGGAACTACCCCATTTTATCTCAATATAACATAAAAACTAACCATTTTTTACTTTCCCGCAGAACTTTTACTACAGGACCCAGGTAACAAAACAGTGGATAAATCCAGTTGCTAAATTTAGGAGAAAATTTCTTTAACACTTGGTGTAGCCAGAATACATGTTTTGTGGATCCTTGACCGAAAAATCTAATGACGGCAAAATCTCCGTCTGCCCGGCCGCCCGGCCGTCCCTCATTCCGTGATCAATGTCAGCTAAACATTCAGCCGATTTTCTCCAATATTGATATTCTCCTATTAATCTGGCTGCTGTCGAGGCCTCTCGAATTTGAAAAGAATATTTTAATTTAAGCGTAGTTTAAATGAAGTCTGGGAGATTTTCAAAATTTATGAAAATGGCTTCATCGTTTTTTATTAAATTTTGTTGTTGGATAGTGAAGTCCGTTTAAGAGAATGGTGCAGGTATAATTTTTGTTAAAATCTTTATTATTCGAAAATTTCAAAAATTTTAAATGTTTTCGGTGTTTTCCTACAACTACTATTATGAAGATAAAATTTTTTTCGTTAATGAAATCTGTTCCTTAAACACAAATTTTGAAATGAGGTCATGCACAATGTTTCGCCAGTTTTTAGCGCTTTTCGTGTAATTTTGCGAGAAAATACGGGCGAGAAAGTACGTGCTGTTTTGGCACCACTAGTTTATAAATATTAATATGATATGAAATGAAAGAGGATAAAATTGCCTATATTTTAAGTTTTCAATTTTTCCTACTATGATCAATGGCATTGCTCTTAGTGTGCAAAATATACCTGGATATGTGAAAATGGCACTGGATGATGGGATATCAATGGCTACTGCGAAAATAACACTCCACTTAACATTCCTTACTCACTAACTCTCATACTAAATTCACATCCAATAAAGTTGTGTTAAAATAAACACGGAGCCATATAAATCAGTTTGCACTTTATTTGGAAAAAGAAAAGCAGGTACGTTTCGGGCCTGACCAAGAGCACACTCAACAATGGGAAAACGTTCCGAGCAGTAGACACACTTAACTTTTATTGTTATAATGTTACAAGTTTCCAAGTGTCTTCTTTATCAATGTTGTGAAGAGAGGCGCTTGAGTGGAATGCGGTGCGTGAAAACTCATGGCTGTTGGATTCTCTCCCTCCCCCCCCCCAAAAAAACAAAATATTCACACAGCTCGGATTCCATAGAAAACTGGAAGGACTGCTGCTTCTAGGAAATGCACCATTCGCTCTACACTTCAAAGGACATAGTCAAATAAGGGGGTGAAAATTGCCCCAAAATCAAACGATAATCGCGATACTAATATGAAAGAGAGAAAAATGTCGTAGATTCCCAAAAATCAGCCTCCTAGCGCAATCTGTTACAGAGATACATGGAGAAACGCGTTTTTCATGTGAATTTTTTTTCTCAGCTTCTATTGCATGTATCAGGCTGAAAAAGTTGGCGAGACTGAGAAAAATTGTTGAGTTTGGGAGTATTTTGGTCAACATATTTTGGCGTCAAATTCAAATATTAAAAAGTTAATACATTTTTGATATTGATTTTTTCATGATAACGGTGGAGTATTATTTTTCCCCTAGAATAATTCTCATAACATTCTATATCATATATTTTTTCATATTTTTAAACAATGTGGACAATAGTAAAAAATATTAAAACTAATTTTATCAGTTCAAAAATTTGAAATTCACAACAAAATGTGACTGGAAACAAATTTCACCAATCTTTAAACAATTTGTATTTAAATTATTGAAAAGTCTCCGCATGATTTACAACTTTTTGTAGACAAATGTTTGTTTTGTATGTGAAATGTGTTTATATTATCTAAATAAAATCATGAATCCCTTTTCTTTTTAGATCTATGTACTGATTCCAATATAAATCAAATTACTCTGTTTTAGGTACATGTTTCACATTCATATTTATAATATAAATCAAATTTGTGACATGGGAGATCAAATCACTGTCACTGTTTTCTTCAATAACTGAAATCACCTGTTCATTTATAAACAGTCAACTCAAAATTTCTGACGAGTTAATAACTTTCAAGAAACGAGCGTGTTACAAATAAAATGAACACAGCTATGTTGGAGCAGAATCCCAGAGTATGACTTCCGTTCGCACGTTCACATTAATATTGTTTCACTCCCGATATGGGAGTTTTCCATGGTTACACTTTCCATGGTGTAAAGAGATTGGTTGGCTCCTCCGGTTCACCGATCTCTGCTCTCGTTCTGCGCAGAAGCTGTTTGCGCCAAGAGACCACAACACGGGTATTTCGTTTGAAAAGCCATCCAGTATGTTGCATGTGGTGCAAGAAGTGTTGAGAAACATTTTGAACGTGGCATTGAGTGACAATGTTCCGCGGCGGTGAATCAAAAATAACAAATTAAAAGTGTAATTGATATAAAATATGCAGTATTAAAAAACGCTTATCGGTTTTGTTTTAATGATTTGTAACTGTGATAATTTTGGCATTTAATATTATCGCTAATGTAATGACTCAAACAAGTTCCTAAAGCTCATTGGTTGGTGTAAAATACGATCCATCTCTTTCCACCATGGATATTCCGATTGAGTTTGGTACATGATGTAACATCTATAATATTTCGAGTTCATAGAACATCATTGACTTGTGTATAAATAGTGCTAAAAATATAAATATTTTTTACAGAAAAAATAATTATTTGTCGTCAAAAATTCTTATTGATGATGACTTCAATAATTTAAATATAAATTGTTTACACATGAATGAACATTTTTCTCCAATCAATTTTGAAGCGGTTTTGGGAATTGGTTTTAATAACTTTTCACTATTCGCCACATTGTTTAAAAATTTGAAAAAAAATATATGGTATACAATGTTATGAGAGACATTCTAGGGGAAAGCTGGGACAGTACTCCAACGTTATCACGTCGAAAATCTATTTCAAACATTTATTTATTTTTCATATTTGTATTTTGCGTCAAAATTGGTTGACAAAAATACTTTCAACTATTTTTCTCCGCCTCTCCAGTTTTTTTCCAGCCTAATACATGCAACAGAAGCTGAGAAAAAATAAACTGATTTTTAGGGAATCTACGACATTATTTTATTCTTTATCGTATGAGTAGATAATCGCTTAGTTTTTGGAATATTTTCCACCCCGTTATTCGGCTATATATTTTGGCACCCTGCGACTACTGCCTTTTCTCAAAACTGAAGAACCACAAGAAAACCCTGATGACAATGGATCAAAGAAGCAGTTTTTGTCCACTCGGCGTAGAAAACATCAGAGATTTTTGAAAAATTTAGAAAAGTAATGTGAAATGCGCGTTGAAGTAAAGGATGATTATGTTCAATGGAAACATAATTGTCTTCCTTGTATCACAACTAGAAGTTAGTAAGGCCAAAATATTATGGAACCCACCTCTTACATATAAATGGCATTAGCGGGTCTTTTATTACTATAACTCTAGTATATTATATTATTTCTAATGATTGTCATTATCTAATATCTTGAAGAATAAGATCCTCTTTCATTGCTTGGTAAGATTCAATGGATTCATCTTGTCTTGTTCCAGTCTCTAACCCGCCTTTGCGGGTTAGAGACTGCGGGTTTTTTGGGGAATGTGCAGTCCATCATCCTCCAAAATATTAATTTTCTGTTACCTTATTTTTAATTACCTAGTTTTCTTCTTACCCTCTCTCTACCGCATGCGCGTCCGTTCGTCCGTCCCTCCCTCCCTCCGTCCCTCACTCCCTCCCTCCCTCCCTCCCTCCGTCCCTCCCTCCGTCCCTCCCTCCGTCCGTCCGTCCCTCCCTCCCTCTGTCCGTCCGTCCTTCCCTCCCTCCGTCCGTCCCCCTCCCTCCATCCCGTCCCGTCCCTCCCGTCCCCGTCCCGTCCCCGTCCCCGTCCCCGTCCCCGTCCCCGTCCCCGTCCCCGTCCCCGTCCCGTCCCGTCCCCGTCCCGTCCCGTCCCCGTCCCGTCCCGTCCCGTCCCGTCCCCGTCCCGTCCCCGTCCCCGTCCCCGTCCCCGTCCCCGTCCCCGTCGACGTCACCGGCATCCCTTCCGCCGCTGCCATCTCTGCCGATATGAGCGAAGTAAAAATGACGTTCTTCGCTAACGCCGGCGTTGCACCCTACCACCTGCAGTGGCCGCAGCGTCACCAACACCGCCTCCCGCGCGACCAACGGGCGGCGCTTGCCTTCCAGGCGAACCTCTCCAACGCCAGCGTTAGCCATTCAGGTTGTCGGCAGCGGCGGCGACGTCGGCGCCGACAGTCAACACCTCACAGCACGTGGCAGTACCGCGCCGTGGACGCCTGGGTTGCCGGGACTCGGCGCGGATCGGTTTGTCACCCAAATAAGTGTTTACGAATTCAACTTGGCAGGTAAGTGCCGATTACATCGCGTCGTGGATCGTATTTTGCAGTAATTATAAATTTTCTTCAACCATCACCGCGGCTTGACATTTACCTGTTTAATGTCATCTTACAGATCCTTGTCTTCGACTCCGTTCTACAGTTAAACATTGCTTTTGTTTGCAGTAATTAGTATATGAGGAACTTCAAACGCAATTTTTTTATTATTAACGTGATCCTTGATATGTATTTTTGAAAATTTCTATTTTTTATTCCTTATATACAAAAAAAGTATAATCCATTATCCAAAACATTCTAGATTACATAATTTTAGTTCACAATTTGAATGCCATATCTAGAAAAAAATATATTGGTATAATTATTAGTGACTAAAATTCATTCGGGAAGACTAGTACGCCGGGAATAACTTTTGGCAAAATTGGTCCATCCGTCTACTTGACAACTAGATTGACTTTCTTCCACTTCTAGACCTTCCTTCCACTTCATGCATTTTTGACATTACGTGTGAGGGTCACTATTAGAACCTACCCACATGTGTGAATGTCACGAGTTTTCTCTAAGAGTATATTACTGAATATTTGAGATACGATGTCTTATCCTCATTTCATGTTTTCCCACCCGGAAATCGAAGAGACCAGTTGTGAAACCTTGACGCATTCATGCTTTCATTTACATATTGATTATAAGGCCATAGCTCTTATCTCTAGCAATATATTTGCAAATACGTACATAAGAAATAAATTAGAATACATTTCCAGTTATTGCAGATACCAATCGTCATCTGTTTGGAATATTCTGATCATATCTGGTTGGTTGCTAGTGATTCCGGGTACGCCAACAACTGAGGTACATATTCCCGTAAGTGTAGTGCATGTTTTTCCTCTCGGATGTGGCGGTGATCTTCACCCGCTGGATGATGAGATCCAGCGCCGACCTTCCACCGGCTGTGGGTTTTCCCTCGTCCACGTATCTCCCACCAGCGAGACACCGCCCCAGCCGGGACAAGCTCTAAGCTCCCAACCGGTCTCCCGGCGTGTGTGTAGTGTAGTGCACGTGAGAATAAGTGTGTGTAAGGGATGAGGATAGGACAAGGAAGAGGAAGGGAAGATCGCGCGTGGTCCGTGACCCGTTTGTAAGGGTACTGTTTCGGCTTTCGCATTGGCGGAGAAACCACGGAAAACTACCGAGCAGAGCAGCCGGCCACGGGAATTCTTCTCCAGACAGCGACTGAATGTGACTTAACTGCCAAGCTAGTGTCAAACATCTTTCCACTGACAGGACTGGAACCTAGAACCTCCCAGCTAAAAGCACTGCAGTGGCATCAGTTGATTCACTGAACCACCTTTCCCTGAATGCTCATGACAAAAAAAAAACACGTGAGATGGGGCAGTATGAGATGGGTCTTTGTTTGCGGACGTCGTAAAAACAACAAAGCACTCATCACTTGCACAATTATTAATATAAAATTTATTCATGTGAAGGAGGCTGTAAGGTATGGTTCAGTGATGTGTAATGTGTTTCCGATTGTTTCATGAATTACAGAGAAGTATATAATTCAAAAGAAATTTGAAAGTACTTAATTATATCAAATTTCTCTCACTCTATTTTGTCGCAAACATATCTACTATAATGTATACACCTAGCGTTGATTAGATATTTAAAATTTCTAAGCGATGTTGGTTCGGGAATAAATTAAATTGCGGTCACCTGGTAACAAATGATGGAGCTATAAAATGTCAAAGATAATACTGCTGATGCCATATCACTTTCGAAGTACAGTCAGACCTCCATACATTGAAATTCTCTGTAAATCGATTTTTTTCTGTTCCTTGAAAATTCCGTTTAAAAACCTTTCTATTTATCGGAAACTATTTCTGTACATCAAAATCATTTTCAGACAACTTTTTGTCAAATAAAAATGTACAGTACATACTATAAATTATGTTTCTAAAAATAGTAGTGTTTAATTTGGAAGGATAGTATTACTACTGGGGGAAAATACAGCTTCGTTCTGGACGTTTGTATAATTCAATAAATGTTTATATTTATACAAGCCAAACTTTTTAAGATAGGAGTCCACGTCAAATTGCACAATCACCAAACACTTTTTAGATACTGTAAGCTTTTTTATGCGATCTAGGCTTGAAAATAGGTGACACCAATTTTTTTTCTAAGCCCACCCCTTTTAAAAGTATTGAAAATTATTTATTTTCCGAAGAAACATGCACGCGCTAATATTTAAATTTGTTGGCGCAAATTTCGTTTTCTTCAGAAAAGTAATATTTCACTTAAATTTAACTTTAATAGGTGCACTTTCATGTGACGTAAATATATTTTTATGAACATATGATTTATTTAAAATATATTTTAATTTTTAAAATGCATATTTTTACATTAGGTCGACATTTAATTTAATTGTAAAAAATACTCGTGTATATCTACAGTAATGTTGTATGAATCTGCCAAATTTCCAAGTGGGACACACATAAATAACATTTTTTTAAATAGTTTCTTTACCAAAGCAAGCAGACAGCCTTCTGCTCACGCTCGAACAAAGGGGCGTCAATGACATGACGCATTGTTACCTCCAAACATAACGCAATCGTGAGCCTTATGGCAAGTTATGAATCGCAGAACAGACATACGGTCTTAAATGGAAATTTTGTGACGAAATGTGTCTTAAGTTTATTTATAAACAACAATTATATAAACTGCTAGGCTCTGCCTAAAACAGAGCCGCCTTCTTTCTCAGATATACTGATTCAATTGTGTAAATAGAGGAAACCTCGAAACATATTCGTTGTCCTGTAAAGTTAGTAATCACAGTTAGCCTTACAATAATATCAATACTATTGTTATTTGGATTTTCTTAATATGAAAATCTATAATTGCAGAAGTGTACGTTTAGGTTGCTAGAGCCAGCATTGTTGAGACGTTGAAAATTGACTACTCACCGTCAGAAGTTATATGTATGGGAAAAATTGTTTTTTTTTAATTCCTCCTCGTGACGGGTCTAGTGAAGTTTTTTCAAGAAAGTGATAATCGACCATACTTGTTAATGCCGCGAATTTGTTAGGTAGTGACAATGATAAATAAACGTGCGCCACAGGCCCTAGCCACCCTAACATATCACCTGATTCGAGTGATAAAGAAACTGACAGAAAGTTCGTCTTGTTTCTTCTGCTGTCTTCGTCCATCGTTTGCCGTCTACTCTCTTCACGAGACAAAAATAAAAATTGACGCAAGGAGTTTTCAATGTCCAGTGTGATATTTTAGAAAGTTATTATTTATTTCTTGAGTATGTAATTCAGAGACTGCTGTGAATTAATGTTTTAGCTACTCTACATATATTTTTCTGGATGCCTGAAACACGGCACAAATTCAATTCACCCTTTTCAGTGTAAACTCATAACACGAATCAAGAAAGTGTTACGATAGTGTTAACAAACATATTTTTCAGATGGAGTCACTTTCTAGTATTACAAAACAATGCGAGTTTATGATGCCATTAAGATGTGTTCAATGTGAGTGCTGAATGGCATTTCTTCGCTTCGCAACGCCTTCTGGAAACGGAACTTGCGACGTAGTGGGGGGAGAGGGGCAACTATAATATTCTCAATAAAAGCTAGTCTTCAATCTCGACAGGAACCTATTAATTTTCTCATTAAGTTATTTAAGTGGGCTGATGATAATGTGCACTACTTTTATATTTTTAGGAACGTTGATCAATACTTAGAAAGAGGACTATTGCAACAATAATAAATTTAAAAAAAGAAGGCACAAAGAAAATGCATAGTTTTATTTCGTTAGGAAAAGATCAATTAATGATATTCTCTGTAAAGTGAAGTAAAAGAAATTATATATTACACATACTTACATACATACATAATTAACTGTGTCACCTACTCTTACTCGTATGAATATACCGTCCGTTTAATACTACATTGAATCCGTTTGACACTTTGTAATTTGAATTTAATCGTTTATGAATAGAGCTCGGACAATGCTCTATTTTCCTATTTTATTTCTTTGAATGTATTTTCAGGCAACTCGCTCCATTATCCATGTTCACCTAAGAAATTTCTTTTGCGAGGGGTTTATAGTGCTTATAAATGACTATATTAGAGATAATTGTCAATTCAAGCGTTCAGAGCGTATTAGAGCCTATTTTGATTTTTCCGCACTCTTTATATTTTTGTTATTATTTTGTATTCTAGAAAAATGTTTTTGAGAAATCATTGATGGAATTTTTTTACCAAACTAGTAACAACCCCGTAAAATGTATCAAGGCGTCCTCTGATCGAGAAGCCTTACGACCCGTGTGTTCTTGCTTGTGACGCGGCGAACAGGAACACCGCTTGACACCGGGCTGAATAAGATTATCTACTTCGCCGAAGCCCATTCAGGCGCTTCCGCACAAATACAAATGCACCATAGTTTATTTCCAATCAAGATCTGCACAATGCATTCCAACTCGAAATTATAGAAAATCACATGACGCATTTCTCCACACAGTTTTACCACAGCTTTCGTCAAATCATCAGAATACGTCCCCTCCGGTTAGACAGAAATCCCAGTCATGTTATCCGTATTAAAAATAGATTTTCCTTCCATACAAAGTTTTCCGAAATGTAACTCCCCTTGAAATCTAGCCATCAAGGATTCCTCCCCCAAAATGTGATTTTTAGAATTAAGTTAATGGTATTACGTTTTTTATTAAGCAAATAATACAAATGTAGAGTGTGAAGTAAACTTTGCAAAATCTGAAAATGTTTAAAATAAAAGAGGGCGCTCCAAAGAACAGGAAAGGGTTCTCGCCTTTCCGATATTCGCTATCATTATTGAGCTAGTTTCTGTTCCTTAACAAGAACACAACTCTCTTCAAGATTAGCGCTCCCGGCGTCTTTCGCGTTTAGAAACAGATTTACCAAAGATGGGCGAAGTATTCTTCAATAATAATTTTTTTATTGGTTTGGAAGTCTGGTAAATGGCAGATCAGGACTTTGCTATTCCTGTTAAACAGGCTTCATACAATTCCAAACGAATCAAGAAGTGCATTGTCAAAACAGTGGATTTGTGGAGGTTTTAAAATGGATGGAATTTTTTTTGCTCTGTGTTGTGAATAAATGCTAACTGTGGAAAAACAACCTGAAACACCTCAACTCAAAAAATGCGGGAAAAGTGACAAAAATTAATCAACCCTTTCTTCAGCAAGTGGAGCATAAATTAACAGTGCCTCTCCGGCTCCGTTCAGCTTGGGTTGCACGGGTTGGGCAGCCCTTATGACAAAACGTTACAGGCGGAGCCTCACAAACAGCCGCAGCAAATCTCAAGAGGGGGGAGAAGTGGCCTAACAAAATTACGTCGTAGAAAGTGGCGGACGTCGCTACTTCAGATGTGGAAATATTTCCAAATAAACATACATAGAATAAAACACTTTTATGAACATGATAGTAAATAAATTGATATATATATATATGATAAACCACAATTAACCAAATTATTTTTTGAATAAATTACGTTGATTCGAGATAAAATAACACTCATTTTAGAGCATTTAGATTCTCAAACACGTTTACATTCAATATTATTGTTTATAAAAAATCCAGGACCTTTATCAAATATCCAGTTTACTATAGATTTATCGATTAAAAATCTATTATAATTGCACGTTTGCAATTGATCATATGTTTATAAAATTTGCGAAAATTGCAAATTCGTGTATTTTTCGAATCGATAGATGACTTCTATTCAACCATTTAAAACAAAAATATCAAAATACAAAGATCAAGTCCATATTTAGTATTTAGCAACAAATAAAGTTGGTATTATCAGTAATTTTGAATCTTGCAATAATTGTTATTTTGCAATAAATGCAATTAATTTTCAAAGACAATTTGAGGACATTCTCCGGTAGGAATTGCACGGGTTTCGGATTTGGTAATAAATTGTTCATTTTTTGAAAATTGTTAATTCGCAGTTTTCTGTTCTGGGACATTTAGGACCCCTTCCACTTCAGAATTTAAAAAATTAAAAATTGTTCATAAATTTTTAAATTTTGCAAAAAGAAGTATTGCCTTTTCTAAATTACCTTTAAGCAAGGTGCAAAATTCCACAATCCGATGGGCGCTATCGTCTATCGTTGTCGAGATACGTAATTGTACAAGAAATTAGCATTTCATGACAACTCTGACAACCCTTTTTTTTTTGTTTTGGGCAGTCAATCTTTACGCAGTTCCCACGCAAGCCTTTTCTTCAAGCCGTTTTACAAACAGCTCGTTCCGTTTGGCGCCACATAAGTTCGTATTTGAAGTTCCTAGCGGGGGTGGAGCGGACACGCGGCCACAACGCTAGTATATATTGCCATGAACAATGTTGCTAGTTAGATATTCCTGGTTTTCAGATATCTAATTTTTCATTTTATTCTAAATACTTTAAGTTCCCTTTGTTTAACAAATACCGCATATTTTAAAAATTCTTCTTCGAGTCGGCTACCGACCAATCCTGAAGTTGGGAGCAAGAAAGAGGCATCAATTGGCTTCCAGAAATACCTCCCCCTGAAAATTGCCTCCTTCCTCCACGCGTGTGAAAGCGAAATAGGCGGAGCTTGTTGTAACAACGTAACACTTGCTTCCCCGGGAACCATCTTAGGAAGCCAATTCTTCAGATATAAAATCGTGTATGAATTGTGTGAAAAATAATTCAAATTAAATATATAAGAAAATGGAAAGGAACACAATGGAAAGAAATTTCGTGAATTTATTGCAGCCCGAACAACGAAGACTGTGAACTCATAAAAGTGGTTACACGGAATGACAATTGTTTTGAAATGTATTTCTTTTGTTTACAAAGATGGGCTACAGTCTAGAAAAAAGAAGGAAAAAAACAGTTATTTTGCATACGTTGTTATATACATATAATTAGAGATATTAAGACTTCCGGTTCCCCAGTATTCGCACTTCCAACAATGTAAATTCATTGTTATAACATTTACAATTTCATTCTAACCAGTAAGTCTGCCTTTAGACACATTCACAATCCTTAAATTACAAAGGTCCGTAATATAACGTAAATAAACATGTCAATACTCTTCTACATTTTATTAAAACATTTCATTAAAATATCTATCTTAGGCAGAACTGTTTAGCCGCTAGCGTTGTTCAAAGACGGCCAAACAAACAGACGGCCAAACAGACAGACGGCCAAACAGACAGACGGCCAAACAGACAGACGGCCAAACAGACAGACGGCCAAACAGACAGACGGCCAAACAGACAGACGGCCAAACAGACAGACGGCCAAACAGACAGACGGCCAAACAGACAGACGGCCAAACAGACAGACGGCCAAACAGACAGACGGCCAAACAGACAGACGGCCAAACAGACAGACGGCCAAACAGACAGACGGCCAAACAGACAGACGGCCAAACAGACAGACGGCCAAACAGACAGACGGCCAAACAGACAGACGGCCAAACAGACAGACGGCCAAACAGACAGACGGCCAAACAGACAGACGGCCAAACAGACAGACGGCCAAACAGACAGACGGCCAAACAGACAGACGGCCAAACAGACAGACGGCCAAACAGACAGACGGCCAAACAGACAGACGGCCAAACAGACAGACGGCCAAACAGACAGACGGCCAAACAGACAGACGGCCAAACAGACAGACGGCCAAACAGACAGACGGCCAAACAGACAGACGGCCAAACAGACAGACGGCCAAACAGACAGACGGCCAAACAGACAGACGGCCAAACAGACAGACGGCCAAACAGACAGACGGCCAAACAGACAGACGCCAAACAGACAGACGGCCAAACAAACTGACGGCCAAACAAACAGACGGCCAAACAAACAGACGGCCAAACAAACAGACGGCCAAACAAACAGACGGCCAAACAAACAGACGGCCAAACAAACAGACGGCCAAACAAACAGACGGCCAAACAAACAGACGGCCAAACAAACAGACGGCCAAACAAACAGACGGCCAAACAAACAGACGGCCAAACAAACAGACGGCCAAACAAACAGACGGCCAAACAAACAGACGGCCAAACAAACAGACGGCCAAACAAACAGACGGCCAAACAAACAGACGGCCAAACAAACAGACGGCCAAACAAACAGACGGCCAAACAAACAGACGGCCAAACAAACAGACGGCCAAACAAACAGAAGGCCAAACAAACAGACGGCCAAACCAACAGACGGCCAAACAGACGAACGTTTTGAAAAAAGCACTTTCGGTATCAGGGGACTCGTCTTGTAGACATTAAAATAAATCGAAAAATATTTTTCTCGGGTGTGTATCTGTGATACATGGATTAGTGGAAATGTTTACATCTTTGAATCAGTATGACGGATACTCAGCGACGCTGACACGGTATGGCATGATCGTAATCGGGGATGAAATTTTTTTCTATCATTGAACAAAAAATAGCTTTGAACTCGTAATCCAAGTGGGCGTAAAAATGGCACGAATTCAGTGTGGCGAACTGTTCGAAACGGCGCTTCGGTATGGCACACAACTCCTTCACGCTTCGGCTATCTAATAAACAATAGAAGGAAAATTATCTGCGTACTTATTCCCCAAGAGCATAGTTTTCTTTAATTTAAAAAATTGCGCAGCGCAACGCTGACACCTACAGGCCGCCATACATGCGTTACCTTGTTCTGCATAACACTGGATAACTTCTCAAAAGCTTTTAGCTTTGAGCTTATCATGCGTGTGTTTTCTTGTTGGCTTCCGGTCTATGCCTTTGAAGTCTCGACAGTGGCGAATTTTCGACATAAGCTATACAACTAGATAGAGCTCTAGCGGACAGCTGCTCTGATTGCTACTTTTCAATGGTTTCTTCGATCAATGCCATGCGAATGCCGGAGCATTGCCCTAACAACCTGACCGCTCTCAACATTTCTTTCCTATCCCTTGTCCTATTGTCTTTCCTTACGCACGCATACCGTTATATGCACTACACATTCAAACATTGGGAGCATAGGGCATTTCCCGGCTGGGGCAGTGCTCCGCTTGTGGCCCATCTGGAGCGAGAAATTATCCGAAATTCAATGTGTAGTTCGGCGCCAGATCCCACCATCCAACGGCGAGGAACACCTCCCGGCATAAAACATTCTCTACACTAATAGGACTAATGACCATAGCAATTGCCGTGCCCGGAAACATCGATCAATTTACGCTCGCGCAATGCCTTCGCGGCACCTTCGCCTTTATTTTTCTCCTCACTGCTAAACTGACGACCGGAGATTCGAGAAAAAAAAATACCCTTGGGCGTCATCAGCACCAAATTATTGGTTGGGAGGGGAGAGACTGAATTCATACGGTGCAGATTATCGGCAAGTTTCCTCCTACATGCCCCATGTAGCAAAAAAAGGTTTCAGGGAGACGTGTTACCTGCCCCCTTCCTCGATGACGCCCATGAAAAAAAAAACATTGCCCATCCATTTCACTTACTCCCCGTCGTCACGAGTGCACCGGACGCCTTCCCCGCCGCCGCGCCGTGGCCTTCGGGTTACACCTCAGCGGCCATTCATAGCTTCCCGTCGCGCGCCAGCAGCATCGCGCTCCCCGTAAGCCGACACCCACGCTTCGGCCGACGCGGCGGCGCGGCAGCTCGGCGGCGTGGCGGCGGGGACTGTCCGGCACGTCACATGCGTCTCGCTCTCGCTACTCGCCGCAGGGCCTACCACACTCTTCCGCTAGAAGCTCCGGCCAGGAAGTCGCCAAGGTATGTAGAGCGGGCGCCATTTTTTCTAGCGTCAAATTTTCCAACGTTGTTGTTGTTGTTGTTGTTGTTGTCGTTGTTGTCGTCGTCGTCTACCGCATGGGCTCTGGTATCCTCTGCTTTTGATCACCCCCGAAATGGGCTCTATTGCTGGGCTATTTCGAATTTGCAAACACAATGGTGCCTTGCGCTTTTTCCCTTTTCTTTAATTCCCATATTCGCCGTCAGGAAGTGTCAATAACGGTCGCACTCATTGTATTATTTGTACATCGTTGACCAATCTGAGCGAATAATGTAAGGTTTTTAGTCAAACGGAATTTGTAGAATTTAATTTTGTCGGACACTGATATAAGGGGCTTTTACAAGGCAACCGGTATTGAAATGGCACAAGGGTTTGCAGTTCTTTGAAATTCCACTGCCCCAACGGAGTATCAATCTGCAAACACGCGTTTTCGCAGCCAGCGAGCTAACGCCCTACACCTTTCGGACCAGCTATTGTCGAATGCTTCGGTCAGGCATGTGAAGGTCGGAGACAAGGTAATTAGCTCGCGGGTACTCTGACCAGGCAACTAGCGCAAGATTTCAACGGGTAGTAAAAATTGTTCGGGAGTGGCGATACATCACGGGAAATCTGGTCCACGTCAGTCTTTTGGAGAAGTCAGTTGATTATCCCAAGTCACAGTCAGTATCCTAAATTTGACCATATTAATTCCCATTTCCTATACTACAGCCAATAAATATTTTTTTTATTCTCCAATTTCGTATTGTCAATTGAGAGTCTAATTAAACATTATGAATCGAAAGTATCTGGATTTTTTTAATCGTGATTAGAAACATTGTATTAACCTATCTCGGCTGTTTGATAGAACAAGTGTGAGAAACATTTTGGTATATAACCACTATTTCATGCCTCGCGTGAAGTCAGAGGTTGCTCATGCACGCAGGAGCACCGAGACAAGGATATTATTTCCCAATTATCTAATTTAGATCATTGCTCGTCCATCTACATGTGAGTTTATACAGTTTAGTTATTCGTTTGGAAAATACGAGAAATGGGAATATGGATAAAAAATGCTGAAAAAAATGTCAACTCTGGTACAAATGTTGGTAAAAGCTGATGCCTGTTTCTAAAAGGTCATTCATTACCGAAATCGAACGGCTTACGTACTTTATATTCGTAGGCGAGGAAACAAGCAATTTGTTTATTTCTGATGGAAACTATCAAGAACGTGGTCCACATTTTTTGCTAGCAATTCTAAATTGTATAATGCAGCATCACATTAGATTCATCAAAACACCCCTAGAATAACTTATAATAATAGATACACACTGTGTATAATGCAAATCGTGAATCGTATAAGAATTTTTCATTCAGATATTTGTATCCAGGTCCAGTCACGTTAACTTCATGAGTATTTTCTTATACGACACTCATCATGAAATTTTCTGCTACCTCAAAGAGCGTTAAGTTATTAATTAATTTTCATGTGCATGTGAGAATATTGATTAATCTAAATTAGTATTTTATTGTGCAGTTTGATATCCCCTCTGTGGGCCGGATTAGGTTGCTCAGAGCCTCAACTGATCTCAATGCAGTGCCTCTCACCGGGAGGTCCTGGGGTTTGATTTCCGACAGTGCAGGATTGTCGACACTTGCTAGAAAGCCAGGCAGAGTTCCGCCGCTTCTCGGTGAGAATACCAGCGGCCGGGAGCTTTGATCGATTGTTTTCCGTGGTTCCTTCTATCATCACCAGCCGAATGTCTGGGAAGTACCGTAAGAAACGGGCCACTAACCGCGCGCAATATGTCCTTGCCCTGTCCTCACGTCTTACACACATACACACACATAAACACACACAAACACACACAAACACACACAAACACACACAAACACACACAAACACACACTACTACACATGCCAGCAGAGCTTGTCCGATGGAGTGATGGCAGATACCCGCCTGTGGAAGACCTGGTTGGGCAAAAACCACACCAGCTGACGTATAGGTAGGTTTTGGAACTCACCATCCAGCGGTGAAAGATCACCACCACGACCCGCGATAAAAACTCCACTACAGAATTGATGACGTTCGAAACTGACGCGCACGGAAACACTAATCAATTACTTAATCCCCGTTGTGGCAACTTAAAAAATAGGAAAATGTGTGTGTAATGCGGTTGTTTCCGAGATTTTGCCACTACACTTGTATGCTTTCCTCTTGTTCGTTTCCAAATATATTCTACAGAAATGTATGCTGGCGCACGTGCGTTTGCAATGTCTTCCTCTTTTCTTTTGTGAATATGTTGATTCCAGTAAGTTGGCGTGTTGTATCTCGCCATCTGTGTTGTTGGTATTTGCAAACATGTGAAATGCAGGACATCGTTTGACACTGTCTCAGTAATCAATGATCAGCTATATGCTTGAAGAAGCTGTTTTTAGGTTCGATCTTAATAAAATTCATTGTGAACAGAATAACACAATATTGCCGGGCAAGAGACGATGAGTTAAAGTTTAGGCAATTTGAAAATAAATAAAATTCTAAAATAAATTTATTTCTTGTTTATGTATCTAAATTAAAAACGAATATGTTTAATGGCTCGTATGTAATACTAACAATAAATGTACTAAGTGTGAAGATTAATCTCCTCAGATTCTTCCTTATTACGATATTTAACCTTTTTTGAAAATCTGCCTTAAGCGACTTCAATAGTACAAAAAAACATACAATATGTTAAAATAATTTCAGTGAAAAGTAGAATGCCCGTGTCTACATAAAACTTATTCCATTATTCACAAAATAACGTTACTTCTATATGCATTTATTGGCATTTTGTTCAACATACCTTTACATGACATTTTAAAAGGTAAACAATTTAGTTACGACATTTTTCTCATTATTGGATTAATTACTCTTTAATTGCTCTTAATTTTTATACAAGAGTATTTTAAAATTAGTTTTAGTTCTATCTATGCTTCTTTCTCAAGTAACTATTAGATTTTAGCAGATTTTATAATTATGTTTGCAGAAGAAATGGACAATGCAGCCTATATATTAAGGTAAAGCAGAAACAAGAACAACATATTACAATTATTTCTAACTTCAAGCATATATTTTAAATATTTATTTCTTATTGGAAGCATTTATTCAAATAATTCTCTGTATCTGGAACTACTAGGGTGAAATCTGATTACTGTAAGTTGTGTCCATTCACTTTTGAAGTTTCATGAATGAAACTAATGCTCACGTGCAATTGTCATAGGGCGATACACTATTTAATGAAATATCGTAATGATTATTAATTGCGAATCATCACCAAAGTGTTCGGCTTTGAAAAATAGAAACCTTACGTTAATTTCAGATATTTCCATATTGGCCAAACTCCAATGCAACAATAATAAGTAAAAACTATTATTTTTAGAGTAACGTTTCATCCGTGAACTTTTTGGCACGCAGACGGGGTGCAAAGAAGCGAAACGTTCAACACTCTTTCGGAAGGGTTTAATCAAATAAAATGCTGGAAACTGCCTCAAAGAAAAAGTAAGGAAAACGTCTTGAACAATATCCCAGTTTCGAGAAACTGACCAACCCATCAAACAATAGCTCTTACCTGCTAGAAACATTCCGATCACTGCCGAAAATTATCACACTACGTCGTGACACTCGTAATGATATTTTTTCAAAATATGAGAGCAAACCAAAAAAGCCTAAATGATCATTTGTATATAAAACATGACTTCTCATAGAAATCCACCCTCATAATCATATGTTTTTTTCTTAATTTCTCCTCGCGCCAGTTTCACCATCTGTGCAGCTAAAGCCTTCGTGAATGTCTTTCTTATGCATACCTTTCAAAGATTGTTTAATTGTATTCCCAATTCAATTTAAGGACTTAAAAATGCGTTTCATTGCAAATTCGTTTTATTTCGCACAAGCCGAAAACCATTACGTTGCAATTAGCATACGATTTCCCTGAAATTGCAGTCGTGTATATCGAATACGAGAAGGAAGTAAGAAAACAATAATTGTGCACGAACTTCATCTGGTGAGTCATCAGTAGCGGCCAGAGCCAACTTCAGTTACAAAGTAACGCGAGAAGACACTTCAGACAGAAGTTCTCGGTAATTTTACAGGAAATTTTTCGCACGGGATCTAACACGTCAACAGAAACTTTCCTTGAGAGGTGTACTGGTTGAGGTGACTCAGGGCATCAATTAATGTAACTACAGTGATTCTGACCGGAAGGTCCCACGGTTCGAGTTGCGATGGTTCAAAGATCCTCTACACTAGGCCTGCACATTGCCCGGCACATTGCCCTGCACATTGCCCTGTACATTGCCCTGTACATTGCCCTGTACATTGCCCTGCACATTGCCCTGCACATTGCCCTGCACATTGCCCTGCACATTGTCCTGCACATTGCCCTGCACATTGCCCTGCACATTGCCCTGCACATTGCCCTGCACATTTCCCAGATAGCTTTGTCGAATTCAGTCGCAGTCTGAATGAGAATTCAATGGCGGCTACTCTGATCGGAATATCTCCATGGTTTCACCAATTATCGCAAGGGCAGTACCCTAATAAAGGGACGTAGACAGCTCGCGATCTACCCTTTCTGTTTCTAGTCCTAACCTTAACCCTTACTTACACTTACACTTACATGCGCGACACTACCACACATGCAGGGAACTTAGAACTTTTCCCGGCTGTGATGGTCCCCCGCTGGAGGGAAATACCTGGATGGGAAAAAACCAGCATGCCGACGTAGGTCGGCGCCAGATCTAACTCTCCAATTAGGGAAGAACACAGCAACCCCCGTGAAAAACAATTTACTACTTACTGGACGAATGACATTACTGGATTGATGACGGAATTGACTGATAGATTGATTAGTGTTTCCAGGCGAGTCAACTCCTAAGGTTATTAGTCTCGTAAATGTAGAGCAAGTTTTATCGCGGAAGGTGGCAGTGATATTTTCCCTCTCGATGGCGAGGTCCGGCCGACCTACATCGGCTTGCGGGATATTCCTCAACCACGTATCTCCCACTAATATGGCAACGCCCCAGCCTGAGAAGCTCTAAGCTTTCGACTGGACTCCCGGCATGTGTGGTATTGTATTGCATATGAGTGTAAGTAAGCAAAATATGAGGGTACAACAAGGAAGAAGAAGGAAAGATCGCGCACGGTACGTGGCTCGCTTGTTAGGATATTGTTCCGCCTTTCGGGTGCTATTGATCGAAGTAACCATAGAAAACTACCGATCACAGCAGCCGTCCTCTAGAATTCTCTTCGAGACAGCAGCTGAATTCGACTTATAAAAATAGGTCTAGCTTGTGATGAAAATCCTCCTACAGTCGGGACTTGACCCTAGAAACTCTGGCACAGAGGCACTACAGTGACAATTGATACCTTACCCACCTAAATTAGTATTCGTAGTAGAAACATTTTCCTTCCACGCCAATGGCAGGAACTGACACCAACATACACGTCAATTCATTGATATATTACATATTACGTGTTTCCGGGCGCGTCGACTGCTATGGACATTAGCCCCATCAGTGTAGTGCGTGTTGTTTTCAACCGGAGTTGAACGAGTTCTTCTCCTGCTGGATGGTAAGATTCAGCGTCTTCTTACATGTCTGCTTTCTAAGTTATCCCCACATATGTATCTCCCACCAGCGGACCCCAGCCGGAGCAAGCTCTAAGCTCCCGACTGGTTTCCCGACACGTATGTGTGAGTAAAGGGTGATGATAGGGGTAGAAAGAAAAAGGAAAAAACTGCGGACGGTCCGTTTGTTAGGGAACTGCTCCGGCATTTGCCTGGTGTTGATCGGATAAGCCAAGGAAAAATACTGAACAAAGCAGCCGGATGCTAGAATTATCCTCCAGACGGTGGCTGAATTCGACCTCGCTATTTAGCTTGTGTCGAAAAACCGGCCACCGTCGGGACTCAAACTCTAAGACCTATCGTTTAGGCATTGGCACTGCGGTAATATCAGTTAACGCCCTGAGCCATTTCAGCAGATCGTGAAAGCTACTTCTTAGTGTTATTACTCTCACCTAATTTTTTGTCCACCTTCTGGTTATTCTGCCCTCACAAGGAAAAAACGCAGTATCCACACGAAACCAAGTTTTGGGAAAAACTCGGTTAACTTTGAAAAGCTGTCCTGATGGTGAACGTAACAATAAGTACGTTACTGCATGTTTAGTTGAAATGCATTTTTAAATACCATTTTCTAAAAATTATATATTTTTTGCATTCAAACAATAACATAAAGCCGTTACTGCATTTTGGCAAAGCATTATTAGCTTACATTTATCTATTATGTTTATTAAAATTGCAGTAACCAATGGAAACTGCATTATTACTTAGCTACTGTTATAATATGTATTACTTAGAGAGTAAAATGCAGTAATGATAAAATGATACATACTAATGTTTACATCACTAGACAAGTACAGAGTATTCGATACGTGTTCTCGGTAGAGGGTGGTAATAGGCGATTTGTTGGTTGAAACGTTCGATATGTTTATGTATTTCAGGGATGAAATTGACAAGCAAGTGTGGCTAAAAATGATTTCCAAACAACATGATTGTCCATCATCACCTGTTAAATATTAACTATTTTTTTCTTCTTGGAGCTAGCAGATCCGGTGCAGTAGTCCTTTTAACTTCAAAGCACTCACATGAAGTCAGAACAAATGTTCTTCTTTCAATGTATGTCATGTCCTAAAATTTGCTATTTATTGTTATTCTGTGATCTTCTGAAATTCTTTCCGTGCATTTAATCTTTGTCACATGGCGGAAAAAACTAAATTTTTATCTTGAAGTCGGCTTTCTTTTTCATATTTCGACTTTCTATGTTTTCTTCCATCTTTCGCCCTTTTCCAGGCTGCCCTTTCTTGGCCATTCACAGTTCAACACTGTACATTTTCATGGTTCTTGTTCGACCTTCCTGCATCATTTTCTTTATTCTGGTCATCCTCCTCAGCCCCTTTTTTATTTTCAAAATCAGCTACGTTTCATAGTTCAGGATTTATATCTTAGTCTGTATTTTCTTCAGTCCTTCCTAGAGGCCTATTTTCATCAGACGTAGAACGAACTTACAGCTCAGTGATTACATTGTAATTCTCAGTCCTTATTTCTAAATGTTGTATTTAACTACAACACTCGGCGTAGTAATCACTTTCATCAAGTGACAGTATCAACAGCTCACTACAAAAAATTCACATATAATACATATACATTATTTTACTATACCTTGCCAGATGACATTAAACAATTAAATTCGATACAAAAATTTAAGTCCCAAGTAAAATATTTTCTGCTGCACAACTGTTTCTACACAATTAGAGACTATACTGAGCATCCGAATGGAAAGTAATATTAATTTTTAAAATAACATTTAATGTATTATTTATCATTTGGATTGTATAATTGTAAAGAACCTGTAACAAGTATTGTACTTCAGCTTCTGGGTCACTGACCCCCATCTATATCAGGTTTTCGTCCAGTTTCCCTGATCCTCGAGCAAATGCTCAGATGCTGTTTTGCTTCTGGACATAAATGTAACATCAATTTAACTTCTCCCCGTAGCACGTCATACACAGTTTTTAACTGTTTATTGAAATAAGTAAATAAATAAATAAATAAATAAATAAATAAATAAATAAATAAATAAATAAATAAATAAATAAATAAATAAATAAATAAATAAATAAATAAATAAATAAATAAATAAATAAATAAATAAATAAATAAATAAATAAATAAATAAATAAATAAATAAATAAATAAATAAATAAGATAAATAAAATAAATGTTCAAAATCTATGACTAGGTCTACAATTATATGTTGATGCGGTGATGGAGTTAATAACATTGTCGTAGCATTCTTCAACATTAGTGGGTTTATATCCACAGAACAACAATCCTCATTTTGCCGAAAGGTTGTTGTAAGTGTTGTAGTTACAGTATAGTGGTAACTCGATTGTGCTGGCAAAGTATCTGGAAAACATTCCACTGTTCTAATTGTTTTTCTCCATCACTAATAACAGATTCACTTTATTTCAGTAAGCTTACAATGTGTTCACTACAGCTATAAAACATTGTCGAAATAGTAACCACAAACTATTCACAAACTGAATGATAACATTCATTATAAATTTCAACAACGTCAACAATGGCGATTTTCCACCGAATTGGCACGAGTGAGATAATCATGGCATACAAATGTATTGCTGATACTAGGCGCATTTTTTGGTTAAGAATCCATATTTTTATTTTGCTTTAAAATGATGATTTTTGCATTGTTTCAATTGCAAATAACAGTATACTTTCTATAATACATCTACACCTTACGAAACGAGAAATAACCCGGTGCTTTTATAATAATTTCTCACAGCACAGACTTTCAATACGATACTTCAAATTAAAGGAACCAGATAATTTCGTAGAGAGAATGCTGCGTTTGCTTACAGCTTAAGAGAAATGTATTAAATGACGGTTATATACTGCGTTCTTAATAAGTGCCTCTGTTCACTGCGTTCTTCCAAAGCACACAACCATAACAAGGTGTAATACTTTGTTTTAAATTCAAATAACTTCCATATCGTTTCAAGATTCAACATTCTAACTACGATAATTAGAAAGAGCTGATTTTTCTCAGTGCAGTGATATGCATATCTCAATATGCAAACTTTGGGTAGATACAGCGTTTTTCTTAGTGAAGGCAGTATGCCGGTGATTATGGCATCAGTTTCACTATGTGATTAGTGTTTCGTGAATTTTGATGTTAGCTGATGTTGTTAAAGATAAGACATTCCTTCTCCTTATCAAACGTTATTTTGCTTCCGATCAGAACAGCCGGCCGCTAAAATTCTCTTCCCGACAGCGGCTGAATTCGACCCAGCTATGTAGTTAATGTTGAAAATCCTGTCACTGTCGGGATTCGCACCCTAGGATCATCATGTCTGACAAACTGCAGTGGTATCAGTTGATACCCTGAGCCACCTTTGCCGGTCTAATGAGACTATTTGCAATTGACGCGCTCAGTAAAACGAAATAATCAATCGAGAGGTGTATTAATAAACAGAATACGCGGAAAGAGTTATCATTAATATTCGTTGCACTCTGCACGCCGAGTTCCAAAAACGTTATTTAAAACTTTCATGTTTTTTTGGGGGGGGGAGGAAGCACAGTACTTCGCTCTCTAGATGGCCCCAGAAGTAGCGTGGATCCAGAGGAGGGTGACCTCGCATCGTTGTGACATGAACACCGGAAGGCCAAACGCGAAGTGATCATCTGAAACGTAAATGTTTTTCATAAATCGGCCGTCATGCGATAAGTGCATCCCACCGAAATTCAGTTATGATTATCGGGGTAGGTACACGTTACATTTCTTGTAGGGGGATCAGCATTTAAGGCTGATTCCATTTTTACACACACACACACACACACTCACGAGCATACAGACACACACAATTATAACAGTAAATAATGATAACAACAACTACAATAATAATAATAATAATAATAATAATAATAATAATAATAATAATAATAAACTACACTACTGTTATCAAACCTGAAACACACTATGCCAGCGAGACCCTAAATCTTAATTACAAAGGAGACCTCGAGAATATCAAGAAGGCTGAAAGAAAAATAATCCGGAAGACCTTGGTCTAAAACTCTCAGACGAAGGATACCGTTTACAATTACACACTGTGTCTGAAAAATACTCCAACATCGAAACCGATTTCCGAAAACGACGACTGAAATCTTATGGGCAAATTATGAGACTAGATGACAACCGATTAAGAAAGAAAATTTTGACGTACTTACAGAAACTGAAAAAAGACAACAGCGCCTGGGTAAAACATGTCCAAATTGATCTAAAAAAAAAACAACATCTCACTGGGAGACATCGAAGATCGAAACATCTTCAGACACAAGATATATATCTGGGAAATTGTACTAGAAGACAAACCAAAATTACCAAGAGAAAAATGGACAGATAAACGTCGAGCTAAGCATAGCGAAATGATGAAAAAATTCTGGAAGAAAAAGAAAAATAACAGCAACAAGTCATGAATTGCTTTATGTGGTCCTTTAAGGGTCTAAAAAATGTAAATAATAATAATAATAGTAATAATAATAATAATAATAATAATAATAATGATAATGTCTGAAGTGATAGGGTGATGATGAGTGAAAGGACTATGGTGATGGTAGTAAGGTGAGGGCGTTTGTGGGATTTTTGGAACCATCCCAGCAATCGCCATATGACCAAGGGAAACCACGAACTCTGTCAGGATGGGTGGCCCGGGGCTCGAACCCGGACCTGCCGATTGCGAATCTATCACGCTACGCACTGAGCCACTTCGTAAACACAATGTAAAATGTATTCTAAACATTTGTATCAACAGATCGTCAGTAATGCAAAGAAATGTGTCGAACGCACAGAAATGTGATATTATCCAAAAATCTATATCTACATATCTGCTTTAGTTTCATCAGAGTAATTAGTTTCGCTGAAAAAGACAAAGTGAATACACAGAGTATATACCGCACCGCTATAAAATCTTTGCCAGAAAATGCACAATTTTTTTGTTAACACAATTTTTTTTGTTAACACAATTTTTTTTTGGTTAACTCACTAAAAACAATTTTTGATATGTATCACTTTTCTTGTGCACTGCCAATATGCCGTTAAAATTTTTCAAATTTTTAGATGGCAGACACATATCAGTTCAATTCATTTAAATTTTCTTTATTTTTAATAAGTTTCCTCCGAAGAATCATTTACCCTACACATGTTCTCGAAATATTTCTCTTTCCGTTTCTAAACTCAGGTCTTATACACGTAGTCGTAGGCACACCTCCGCACCTGAATAGATATGGTTCTCTGACAGTGCCTTCCATGGTTACATCCGTGATAAAAGCCATTACCTTGGGCGGGTCTCGCACAAGGAAATTATTTCGCGTTCCAAGGCTATCACCACGAGTGGCCATACCGCCAGTTATGCAAATTTGACAGATAGAAGTCTGGGAATTACGGGACAATGATTAATAAACTGTACGTATGTTTGAGGAGAAAAGCCGCGTTTTAAGCAACTCAGCTCGGCTGAATAATTATGCTCTCAGCAAAACCATTCCGAAGGGGTTTTCTCTTGTATTTTGTGTATATGTGGTGAGGGCAAAAGGGAAACTCAGATTGTGCTCTACGAATGTCGTCCTCAGAAACCCCACCTTCTCTCTTCATTCTCTTCTCCCGCCATTGGTGGATGTTTCGCCGGTACCCTGCCAGTCGAGTAAGTAAAGCTACTATTTATTCAGTATTTCTTTGTACACACTCCTTTCAGATGCCAGAACAAATATCAAATTAATCGTATTGTACAAATAATATTTTGCTACGATCGTATAAAAACAAAAGACTTAAGTTCTACTATGGGTGCATGAAATAAGCCATTTCTTAAAACATCAGAAAAAAGAGACGTCACCGTTAAAAAAAGCAACTTTATGGCACGATGACGTCATGTCAGAGTATTAAATACTTTTATTTTTACTGATTCGTTGTAGCTTGTTATTGCGTTCGATACGGATATCGATATATACTACATATCTTATCTGGACCGAGAGGATCATGGGTACGAGGGAAATATGAAATGAGTTGAAAGGGTGCTGCATGATCTCTTGTGGAGAGAATTATAAAAGAATTATGGGGGAAAATCTGAACAGACAAACCCAGTCCAGTCAACAACTAGTTAATTAGTAAATAAGTCAATCTCAATCGT
This sequence comes from Gryllus longicercus, assembly GCA_038098605.1. Classification (NCBI taxonomy): domain Eukaryota; kingdom Metazoa; phylum Arthropoda; class Insecta; order Orthoptera; family Gryllidae; genus Gryllus; species Gryllus longicercus. The sequence goes on from JAZDUA010000491.1 coordinate 293,613, forward strand.
TAAAATTACGTAAAAAATAAAATCATGTATGTACCACGGGCGTTTTCTGGTCCTATTGATCTCGGGCGACAAAAAGCCTTAGGGCTTTTTGTCGCCGTTCGATCATTAGAACCCTTGTAACGCTTTTGGTACATAAATTACAATACTATCTCGCACAATGATGACGAATGAAGATGGTGCTTTGTTTCAATGACCATGAAGATGAGAGATGAAATAAATAATGATTCGTAAGAGACGTTGAGTACCGTGTCCGTCAACGGTTAAGGTCAGTAGCCCCGTAAGTGAGGTGCTTGTTTTTATCGCAGAGGGTGGCGGTGATCTCTCCCAGCTGGATGGATTGATCCGGCGCCGACCTACACGTCAAGTTGCGGGATTTTCTATAACCAGGTACCTACCATGAGCGGAGTCCCCTGGCAGGAAAAGCCCCACATGTGTAGAAGTGTAATGCATGTGAGTGTAAGTGTGTATGTGTACTAAGAAGCGAGGTTAAGACCACGGAGACGAAAAAAAGTCGCGCGCGCTTCGTGGTCCGTTCGTTAGGGAACTGACCCAACATTCGCCTGCTGTTGATCGCAGAAACCACGGAAAACTACCGAACACAGCACAGCCGGACGTTAGAATTCTCCTCCAGAACGCGGCTGGATTCGACTTCGCTATCTAGCTTGTGTCGAAAATCCTGCTAAAGTTGGGGCCTCCCGGACAGAGGTAAAGCTGTACATCAATAAATGATGTCTCAAGCCACATACGCCAGCATTAGTAATAGAAGTATTCTTATGTGATGCAGAAAAAATAGTAATAGTAATAGAAGTATTATTATGTGATGCTTTCTCGTGAAAGATATAATTGTTTCTTACACAATCGATAACGACTGAATAATTTTTTGCCGAGGCCGATAGGTCAAGTCAAGATCGTGCAAGGAACTATAATTTCATACACTTAATGGAATGCACGTAAATGAAAATTGATGTGCAAGATATTGTAAATGCATCTGTACATTTTAAAGACTTGTGGATATTCAGAAGAACCTTAAGTAGAGGTGCCACGCAATGGTACAGACTTTCTCGTATTAGTTTAATATTTTTGGTCTGCGCTTGCTTTTCTGTTCTGCCCCATCCTCTTGCCAGCTGCTATCTATCGCCGCCCAAAGTACTTTATTGAAATTCTCTCCATTATTCGTTTCCTAATGGTAAAATCGAAATATTATTCTAGAAATATTAAAGAAGATGAAAGCCTCGTCCTATACGGCATTTTTCGTTAAAAAAATTGGAGCCGTTTAAAAAAAAGGTGTTTAGCGTCACTGCGATATTTGAAGCTCTTTTTCAGTTTTCGAAAATTGAAATCATTTGAAGCACATTCACTCACAAATGCAATAATGTTAACAAATCGCTGAAAATGTACAAATTAATGGCTTGAGAGATTTTAAAATAATACATAAATCTTTTTTTAACAAATTAATACATCAAAATGGAGTTTACATAATCTCAAACAGTGCAATTAGCACTATCCGCACAGAATTTTTTATTCCGAATTAAAATGAGGAATTTTGAGCTCATTTTTACAGAAAACGTTTTGAGTTTTCAAGACTCCCTATTAGACATCTTTCAAAGCACATTTACTCATAAATGTAAACAAATCGCCACTAATGTAAATATTAACGAAGTGAGAGACATTTCAAAAAATTACATTTTCGTCTTCTCCTTCAGATATATATGCACTGCCTCTTACGCCTCTGTTCTCATTTGATCACCCCATCTTTTCTTCGAGCAACCAGGATTTCTTCGGCCTTGCGGGCGGTATTGTAGAATTCTTTAAGGCAGGCGGTTGTCTTGCATTCTTTCAATGTGCTGGGTTCAAGCATTTCGGTAGTAATTGATTTTCTCTTGAACATTACATACCGCTAGTTCCTTACGAATTTCTTAATTATTTTTCTTGTCCATCAGCTTATAACCACCCACTGATCTGAGAAATCTCATTTCGGCACTTTCTGGTCTTGTGCTATCTTTGTTGGTCATTGTCCAATTTTCACTTCCATATAAACCTGTTGGGTTCCTTAATACCTTATATACTTACTCATAGTGTCCTTTCTGACTTTCGTTTTCAGGATTCTCAGGATTGTTCCGTTCATACGATTTAATCTTTCAATTTTCCCCTGTATGTTTCCCCTCTGTATGACATTTTGTATCCCAAGAAATTGAAACTTGAAACTTGGTCTATGGGTAAACCTATACACAACTCATTTGGATCTAATAGGTTCTATCCCTTCAAAGGCCATGACGTTTGTTGTAGTAGAGGATATGCAGAGATTGTACATTTCAGTTCCCTTTTGAAAATCAAACAGTGCTTTCTGGAGGATATATTCATAATTTGCTATTATAAGTTGGTCATCTGCGAATAATATGGTCATTAAGTTTCTTTCTTGTCCCATGTCATGACGGTAAGATTTTTGTCTGGATATCCACATATTTAATGCTTCATCTAAATATAAATTACAAAGCATTGGAGATATATTACATCCTTGTCTTACTCCTTGGCTTATCTCTTTCTTTTTCTTTTAACCCTTGATACAAATTTCTGAGTTACTATAGATGTGCCTAATGACCGAAATCTGCTGTAGTGGGAGACCTTTAAGATGCAATACATTAAATTGTGAATTTCGTTTTACTGGGTCAAAATCTTTGGAGTAATCTGAAGAGCATGTGTGCTATTTTATTAAATTCTCTGTTTCTCAATGATCTGCGTGACAATGAAGATATTATCGGAGCAAGACCTCCCCTTCCTGAATTCATTTTGTTCTTCAAATAACATTGTCTCTTCAATATTACGTACTCTATTGTAACACCCCCGGTCGTCTCGGGAGAGAACGCCCGGTAAGCGGCGCCGGTTGTAGCTCAGTCGGTGATGGAAGGAATTGTTGACAAGACACAAAGGCAGTACGAGACAAACACTTTGATCACTGGTAAAAATCACTTTTATTCCTGGGCAAAAAATAATTTAAAATGCCCCAGGGAAGTTACACTTGTAAATTGAAAAATTAAAAGAAAAAAAATGAAGAGATGAATTAGAAAGAAAAGAAAATTAGATGTTAGACATCACAGTAAAGCTTAAAAAACTAGAAAGAATTATCCTTAACATTACAATGGTAATAATAAAAAAATTACAAATCAGCGTGCCATAGCGCGGCACTGCGTTACATAGGTCTGACAGGGGTGAATGCCCTGGGTTTATACTGCCTTGGGAACGGTTCTTTTATGCAGCCGGGACGGACCCGGCGGAGACCAGGGGGGCGGTTGCGGCCTTGGCAGGAACGCAGCGGTGGCGGTGCCACCCCTCTCCAACAGCTGAGCGGCCCTCTCGTGACGTCACCAGTGGAGCGACGGCGTCTGCGGCGCTCAATGGAGTCTGACCGCGCTGTCTGGTAGATTCTGGTAGATTCTGGTAGAACTTGAAGATCGTCGGGATTTTCTCCCGACCTCAGGCACGGAGTAAATAACTATGTGTCCTTCTCAAATACAATTTTGGAAAGTCTTGAAATCCTTCAGATACGTTCGCCTCTCTTCAACGAATAACACCCCCCAGAGAATTTTCTCTCCCTGCTGCAGTCTACTCGCTGCGTCTTGCCCCTTTTAATAAGTCTTTTGGAGGAACACTTGCCTCTAACCGACGAATAATACCCCCCCAGAGAAATTCTCTCCCAATTGTTATCAGCCCCAAAGCTCAGGCTCGCACTGAAGTTTTCTAAGTCTTGCAGAGACACACTGGTCTCTCCTCGATGAACAATTACTCCCCAGGAGAAGTTTCTCTCCCGACTGCCCTCAGCTTAATAATGTTCTTCAAGCTCGTTCTGAAATTTTCTAAGTCTGGCATAGGCGCACTTGCCTCTGACCGGAGAATATCCCCCCAGAGAAATTCTCTCCCGGCTGCCCTGCGTCTAATTCCCGTCTGGTCCCGTCTGATGCCCCAGCTCTTCTGAATTTTGTAAGTTGAAATTGTATCAGGTTAACTTTTGCCCCCACCCAATTTTTTCGTGTGTTCAAGCTCCTATGATAGTCGCGTCGCTATTGGCCAAAAGAAATGGCGCATTATGTTATTTCAGCCAATTGCGACGGGGAAGCCACGTAAGTTTCAACTCTTTGCGTCACTGTGAGCGTCCAGAATTTTCCTATTCCTTCTAGAACATGCTTGCACAAGACAGGCGTTGTCCGTGAAAGAATTTATTGCTCTGGGATTCCCTGGATGTCGATTTCAAGAGCATTCTAGAAGGTTCGCAGCTGGCCGGGGCGGCCACGTGCGTCTCGCAGTGAATCTTTCGACGACTGACCCTTGTAACGACTTTCTTAATGTGCCGGGGGCGCAAACGAGTGTCGCGATAAGCGAGGTTGCACGTGCAACGCTGTCTGTTCATTTCCCAACTGCCCTCAGCCTTATGAAATTTTGTATGATCAAATTGGTATCGCTACACTATATGCGAGTATTTGTGCATAGATCTTGTAAGTAATTTTCAGAAGACAACCGGTCTCCTTTCTTAAAGAAAGGGCTTATTATTGCAATTTTCCACTCTTGCGGAATAAGCACTTTTTTCCAACATAGGTTGACAAAGCGTAAGAGCCGTTTCTTTAAATTTTCTGAGGCATAATTGATCATTTAATTTAATGCCATCGCTTCCACTAGCTTTACTATTTTTTTTCCTAAAGCATATTCCAGTTCCTCATATTCTATTTCATCAATTTCCCTTTCTGTTTCTAAGGGTTCTTCGTTGTTTTCATGGCCAAGTTCTGTCCATAATCGTTCGTAAGAAGAGAGGAATTGGTCAGGTTCCACAACTTGAATATTTTCTTATCTTACACCTCTCTATTTTGATGTTGCATTACTGTATAGCTCATTGTCTGGCGCCCGTGTATGTCATGCTCCAGGTCAGTATGTCTGTGTCCCAGCTCTCTTGTTGTGCCTTCCTTGTAAGACGTCTTGCATAATTTAATGCAGTAGAATACTCTTTTGACACGCGTTTCTGTCACTGATATTTCAAATATGCCTTTCTCTTTGTATTCACAACATCCTGTATCGCATTCCTTATTCGTAGCATTTTAATTTTCATTCCTTGAGTAGAAGTACCAATCGCTTCCATTGCTGGTCTATATCACTGTTTTAATACTTTCTATTCTTCTTCAACGTTTTGGCTTACGGGGTACTTCCCATTAATTTTATCTAGTCGCTGTTGGTATAATTGTTTTTTGGAGTCTTCTTGAAGTAAATACACTTTCTACTGCCTATTGTCAAATGAAACCATTTTTTCTTCATTTTATACAAGCGTTTGTAGAGTTTCAATTTCCCCATCAATGAAAATTTGTATACATTCCATACTGTATGGATGTATACATTCCATACTGATGGGATGTATACATCCCATCCTCTATATTCTCTTACGTCAGTATAGAGTCTACTTGTCTTTTTATTTGCTAAGATGGAATCAATAGTGCTACTATGTCCACGAGCTGACCATGTGTACTTACCTTCTTTCCACAATAATACATAACTTTTATGTTATTGAAGCAAGCGGAGTCTCCCATAGTTTTTCCCTTATAATTAAGCACATGGTCTTCATTACATTTACCGATCACATCATTCATTTCGAATGTTCCAATTTTGGCATTTGGGTTTCCTTCAATTATTAAGTACTGATTCTTATTTATTTCACACAGAGCTTTCTGAAGTAGACAAAACTCCTAGGTTTCCTGTTTTTTTACCTCTTCTGGTGCGTATACACAAATGAAGGAAATAAATGAACTGTCCACCTTTCACCGCGCAGTTACAATTCGATTAGATTCGACTGCATTTTTGTAATTCTTGAAAAACAAAAGAATGGAGCTATATGGAATATACGTCATCTTATAGGGTACGTTTAGCACTATCCCTACCAAGAGTTTAAAGAAAGAATCTGAAGCAGTTTTCGAGAAAATCTTGTTTTTTTCTGTTTTTGTTTTTTTAATTCCTCGTATTTTATAAAATATAGTTCGAAAATTATTTAAAGTTTAAAAAATGTGCATGACCTTAATGAAAGAACTAATTATGGCCAACAAATTCCTTTTTGTGGAAAAATCTCTACAATATTGTAGTTGGAGGAAGTTGTCGAAACAAATTCATATTTTTATGATTTTCGGAAATTCAGAGTTAACAATGATAAAAAGACCTACGACACATTAGTAAGTGTATTTCACTCTCTTCTTACAAGAAATTTAAAGGAAAAAATTGGAGCTATTTTTGAGAAAATTTGGAAAATGTCCTAGGGCTTTATGTAAAGTATTCCCAAAAATAATGAATGTTTTTCAAAATCGCAGAGATAACACTCGGGCCAAGGGGACAGGTGTTTTTTTCAATTTGGAAAAACTGCTACCCATGGCTTAGGTGCTAGTGTTGTTTACATACACGAGACAGACACAATTGATTTTCCGCAGCATTACATAACTTTCTCTATACTACTTATATTACTTCGTATATACGTACGAATACAAGAAAGTAAAAGAATTGTAGCAATGTGCAAATACCCCTTAATTTGTCGTGTTATTTTTCTAGGAATTTTATGGCCATTTATATTTCTCCGTAATAATTCAATACTTTTATATTTTGTATAGCCTATGTTGAATCTTGTATTTGTATAATAATGATCTCAGGATCTCTGTGGATATAAATGAGAGTAGTACCACAATAAGCTAATTTCAATATTTTTATTACGTAGATATTTCGTAAAAGGTTTTTAAAAAAGGAAGTTTTTGAATTATTTTCTTACGCAGTACAAAACAGTAACAGAACCATACACAATAACTACTGATTTACGGAATGTAATACGTGTTACCATATCGGTTGCGTTTATTTCGTCGAAAACGACAGAGGACTGTCTTTAACCGGGCCTTCAATTCTAGGCGGAGTAATGAATGTTAGCTATTATCGTAATATTAGTTATTATTAATATTTTGACTAGATGACTAAAATTGTTTGGCGGGCTGGGGAGCGGCGGGCAAGAGGTCAATCAAAAAGTGGTCACGCTTTTCCGGTAGACACTGGGGTATCTAACAACTTCATGGGGTTATTGCGGGCGAGAAATGCCGCGTTCAGAAAAAGGTACTGTATGAGGAAATAACCAATTGGCAAAATCGATTTATAATGTGGTATGATATGGTTAAAATGTCAAGAGCTGGCAGGCACGTTTATCTCATATTTTTATTCAAGGAAACATTTCTGAAGTAAACATTCAGAATATAAATACACTAGAACGTCGATAATCCGTATTAATTGGAACCGAAACACTTTCCCGTTATAAAATTGACCGAGTTATCGAAATAAAACCAATGTAAGGGCCGAGAGACATCTTAAAAAAACTGACTAAAATCGGCCATAATTCACTCTGATGATTACAGAAGTTAATAAATTGATTAATATATAATATATACTATATAATATATACATTCCGTGGTGGTAGCAGATATCTTGTGATAATCCATAATATGATAAAGGAAAGAATCGTCCACAAAAGGTTTAATAATTTTTATTAATTATTACCCAGATTTAACCTTCGGGATACACGTTTCCCATCCTCAGTGGGTCTTGCCCAAGCAACGTGGATCACACATAAAGGTTCACATGATCAAAAAATATGAAAACAGCAAAACATGCTGGTTAGATCTAGTAGTCAGCCATCTTTTGTAATGGAAGAAGAGGAGTCTTCTTCCAAAAGACGACATCTGCGAGGTTCTCAATAGGCGATTTTGGGAATTACTAGCTAGGGGTGCATTCGTCAGAATATATTATATAATATTTAATACATAATATTCAATACATAATAATTAATACGTAATATTTAAAACGTAATCTAATATAATTTAATAATAATATAACAATATCTCAACAATTTTCAAAAAATAGGTCTATATTATACTATGCTACTGGAGTATTCGTGAAGATTGTTGTCAAAATATTTAATTTACTGCTGTGTTATACGAGAGTATGTTATTTATTATTCTTGAGCAGTGTGCGTACAACATTTTTGAAACAATTTTGTGTGGTTTTGTTCAGAAGGTTTACTGATGCAGACCTCTAGTATGTACTATATGTACAGTATTTTCTGGGTCTTTCTTTTCGCTAGAATCAAATTCAGGTTATAGACGGTTCAGATTTTTAAGCTCTACTGTAGCTACTAAAACAAAGGCTACATTTGTGGATTAAAATCCTCCATAACGCAAGGCTGTTTTTACCATTTAATTGTGGAAACCAACGAAACGTTTGCGAGTGACCACGAACCACACAAACACATGATTAATCAAAATTACGTAATTGCCCACGAAAGCCAATTATATATGACATGGCCTCAGATATCCCACTATCCAATTGGCGCGAATAAATGAGAAATACGAGTTAAAGTAGGTTCGTAACAGACAACCTTCGAATGAAGCTGTTTCTAAGGTTATGTAATTACGCCTCATTGTTAATTTTGGCATGTTACTTTCCAACACTTTCCTTTTTACTTTACTAAGCAGAGAAAGTTATGTATTCGTGCGGCGGAAATCAACGAATTTTCGCCAAAAAAAGTATTATAGTCGGGCTCCGGCAACGAAAAATTGGATAAATCCTGTCGCTAAATTTAGGGGAATAAAATCCTCTATCGCATTGTGTAGCAATAATATTTTTTGTTGCTTCTTGATACCGAAAATTCGATTATCGTATAAAGGTCGGGCTCCGTCGGGCTCCGTCGGCTCCGTCGGGCTCCGTCGGGCTCCGTCGGGCTCCGTCGGGCTCCGTCGGGCTCCGTCGGTCTTCGTCATTGTGGTCAATGCTAGCGGCTAAACTGTTCAGCCGATTTTCTCCAAAATTGATATCCCTCAATCGATCTGGCTGATGTTGCGGCCTCTGGATTTTGAAACCAATATTTTAATTTTGGGGGTTACTTAACATGAAGTCTCATTTTCAAAATTTAAAAAAATCGCTTCAACTTTTTTTATTAAAGTTTGTTCTTCAGTAGTGCGACAGATTGTAAGAGAATAGTGCAGGTCTTATTTTCTGTGATATCCCCGATTTTTCGAAAATTGCAAAAAACATTTAAAAATACAAAATAGATGATAGAGGTTTTTGGCTCAGACAATATCTGCTGTACAAAATTAGCTCTTTAAAAAATATCATGTACATTTTTTTGTACAATTTAGTAGTTTTTGCGTAATGTGCACTTGATATATACGAAATATTTCTTTCACAAAAAACGCTTCAAATTGTTTCTTTAAATTTTCTTCACATATGTCTTAAGGTATGGTAAGAAATACGGTGCTAGTTCCATTTTCATGTATTGCTCGTTTTTTTCGAAAATTACTAAAAAATTAAAAGTATAAAATTGAAGACTGGGGTTTTTGTCTCAGGCAAAGTCTGTTGTACAAAATTACCTCTTTAAAAAATGTCACGTTCAATGTTTTGAAAAAACAAGTAGTTTTTGCATAATTTGAATTTGAAATTTACAAAAAAGGTTTTCTCAAAAACCGCTCGATTTTTTTTCTTTAAATTTTCTCCCCTATGTTTTAAGGGACAGTAAGAAAAATGAGGTAGTCCCATTGTCGGGTATTGCTCAGTTTTTTCGAAAATTGCAAAAGAATTTCAAGACTATAAAATTGAAAATATTTGAGCCTCAGAAAAAGTGTGTTGTAGTAAATTAGCTATTTAAATAATTACATAAACTAGTGGTGCTTTAGATGGCGCAGACTTTCTCGCCCTATTAAGTTTTCTAAACTTTCTACTCCTAACTTTTGCGACAAGTCTCATTCTCTTCACGGCTGTTTCGATTTTGTCGCTCGGAAAACATTTTTTTCAAATTTTCTCAATGAATCAGCTCAGTAATGCTAGAACAGAAACCACCATACCCTTATTCCTATTATAGAAGTATTAATTTTATGTCTTAACCGGATGGTCTATGTGGCTGAATTGATAGGTACGGTCGCAACTCTTCGGAGAGAGGGAAGGTTGGCTGGTTCCAGTCTTGTCAAGGAATTATTATTTGTTACAATTCTGTTGCCAAAGAAAGTAATTGAGATATCCACAAAATTTATTGAAAACCATTTGAAGCAATTCTAATTGCAAATAGTATAAATCAAGATAAATAATCTGGAAGTGTCTGTATGTGATTTTCTAACTTTTAATTTTTAAACATTGATTCACATATTTTATTGAATTTGTAAAATATCTGAACCATGAAATCAATTTTTATATTTCGGCGCTTATAACAACTAGAGAATTGCCAATTTTCTGTATAAGTTCCCGGGAAGCAGTAGTGGTTAAATGTCGAGTTCGGTCTGAGCGTTTCGTAGAGAAGAACTGCTGCTTCTACGCTTGCTCAGGGAGAGTTATTTATCACAATTTTCTGTTTCTTTTAACTAGAAAAATTATTTACAGCATCGAGTTATGCCTACCGAGCTGCAATCTTTTTATGCCCAAAGAACATTTATTTTACATTTTGTTAATTTTCCGCTGTTTAATACTGCAACTAAAACAAGAACCCTTATGTCTGTCTATTACAGGAGTACCTAATCCCTGTAATTTATGTGTGTTTGTGATTTTCTAATTTGCAACTTTTAACCCCCTTGTCTTTTCACATTTTCTCAGCTCCAAAATGCTAGAACTGAAAGAGTTGGTTCTTGTATTCCTGAATGAGAGAGATTTTTAAGTGGCATGTTCGGGTTCATCACTTGAAACCAAGAGGTCGCCCACAAGTCAAGTCCCACACGGGAATTTTAATTTGATGAAAACTATTAGGAATTCAAAACATTTTATTGAAAATCATTTGAAGCATTTCTACCCACAAATGCAATCAGTACATATACAAATAAACCGGACGTCTCTATACGTGCTTTTACAATTTGTAACTTTTAAACATTTCTTCAAATTCTATTGAAATTTGTAAAACGTATGTCACGGCAAATCAATTGTTGAGTTTCTGTGAATGTGTATGAACCAATTTAAGTAAACTAAAGAATATATCGACATGGAATTTAAATACATTATGAACACTACCCATATGACCAACTTTTACGTCTCTAACGGTTCAGAAATGATTATTACTCTCTCGCCTTACGAATTCCTCGTAAAATGAGAAAGTTATGAAATAGTGCGCCAGAAAACACCGAAATTTCGCCCGAATAAACCTTATTGCCGGGTTCTGGTAATGAAAAAGTGGATAAATCGTGTTTCTAAATTTAGAAAAAAATCTCTAACTCGTGGTGTAGCCAGAATCCATGTTTTGTGGGTTCTTGATACCGAAAAATCGATTGATGGCAAAATTTCTGTCTAACAGTTAGTCTGTCTGTCCGTCTGCGGTTAACGCATAAACCGTTTAGCTATTTTCTTCAAAATTGATATACCCTGATTGATCTTAACGGACTGGAGGCTTTGGGAGTTTCTAATCAGGCATTTACCTTTTTATACCTTTATCAGAGTTGGATCATGCCGCGGTTCTGTAGCGTAGTGGTATGGGTGCCGGCACGTTAACTCTGAGGATCTGAGTTCGAGTCTCGGAGTGGAAAAATAATTAGCTGCTTAACAACAGTTTTGCTGGTTATGTAGTGGTGTAATATTCCATTCGGATCTTTTAGAAACAATGTGAGAAATTGTGTGCTTTGGAAGCACCACTAGTTTATTATTTTGATGGTGAAAACCACTCTGTCACATCCATCTCTTGAAAAAATTACATAACTTATCACAATAAAAGTTTTTATGACGTTTCTCACGTCAGTTTCTCAGTCAATCTCATATGTCCGGAAGAATAAGTTTAAAATAAAAAAGAAATTTGAATTACGATGCGACGAGAAGTTCTAGCGACAGCTCGAACAGAAATCATTATTGTCAGTTGCAACAACTGACAATAACATACTACTAAAAAAAACAGGGACCATTCGAGATACGCACATTTTGATTCAACCCGACAAGATGACTTCGTGGGGCTGAAACTATCTGCAATTATTGTCGTTGCCGCTGCAAGACTGCGACTGTGCCCCCGGTGAAGAGAGTGATAGACGTTATTTCTTTAGCGAAGCGAAAAGCAAGACATTACCCTGCGAGAGACGTAAGAGAAAAATTTACGACTCTCTAGTTAGGTGAGTTTTCTCCATATAATGCATTTGGAACGTTTTATGTAAAAACCAAAGTCCAAGGGCTGGAACCTCGTCGCTCCAACTCGGAAATGCGTGGCGAAGCGTCAACCGAGATACATACTGAGGTTAAATTTTAAATAAGGTATGTTACGTTATTAGGTCATGCGGTATCGTGCAAGTAGAAATTGACGATTGGCACAGTGGAACTCGAAGCTACACAGTGAGTTTCTCAAAAGTCTTACAAGGGACCTATCATTAGGTTCGGGTCGAACTCTTTCCTGATTTTTTCTATTAAAAGATTTTTCACTATTAATATGTGCTGAAAAAATAGCTGCCGTCGCGCACTGAAATTTACTGAGAAAAAAATAGTTTGGTCAGTTTTCGCCATGTTTTTTTATCTGGTGCCATGTGCAAATCTTGCTACAGCGAATGAATCACGAAGTGATGTTTCGGTTATATCTGGCAGTTCGCTGGGCGGAAAACAGTTCATTTCAGAGGACATTGTGTTTCGGTATTCAAAATCAGTTCGTAAAGCAGTTCTTGTAAATCCAGACCAACATATTCCCATTTATTTCACCACATGTCCCCCACTTATCTTGCACTTGTGACAGAATTATTTCTCATAAACTGCCAAAAACTATCGTCTTTCCTTAGCGTATGATATACAAAGGATTTGAAAGCTTTAAAAACATGATAGATTATTACAAATAACAATGTCAAAATATTACTGGGTGCTACAAAATTGTATACAAATGTATAATAAACACTAAAATAATGCACAGAACTGTTGCAGGTATTTCCAAAGTGTATTTGAAGTCAAGGTGATAAGGGCAAAGGCGGGACAATGGTAAATCCCAAACTGTGTACTTTTCAGCCACCACTACCCAAAAGGTGCAATTTTAAAACAAGTACTAAAATAACGTTCGTTTAATGATTCAAATTTGTCAAGGTTTCATCCAATTTCAAGTTAGCAAAGGAAATATGCATTTACACGGGAATCCGATTTATAATAGAATCCCTCCGGGCAAAAGGGTATCACGCAAAAAGCATTTGCTTTAGCAGCTTCCTAAAAACAGATTGCAACCCTACTATCAATTGAAATTGCTTATTTCTTTAAATTAAATAACGTTTAGTAATTAACGTTTTAAAGTTTATTTAGCCAACATTCTCGTGGTAGGGACACTTTACAACATAGTTTCAATCCATTTTGCACAGTGCTGTGTGCTAGTTTTAATATGTGTGTTACAACATTTTTGCCCAGATGTATTCAATTATATCACTCAAAAATTTAATTTATACGAGCCTATGCTAAGTTTTGAACGGTCCCTCATTGTGAGTGTTAGATATACTAAAAAGGAGCATCACAAACATGACTGGAGATTTCAGTCCGCAGACCGAAATGAAACTCTACAGACGGCAGAATGTTCGGGACGAAATTAAACAGCGGAGAATTGTTGCTGGAGCTTCGTTCCAGAAAGAAACTCCTTCGAGTAAAGCGGTCCGTGGTAGTGGCCCAAACCATTTTCCACGGAGGAGCATTTAGAACTAAGTCAGTGCAGGGCTGCTAAAATGTAAGACTTCTGCCCGTCGGCAGGCGCTGCAGTGACCCGATTGCCAGTCTCCTATCAGAATAATATTCATTACTCTTTATCATCATCATCATCATCATCATCTTCCTCTTCCTCGACTTCTTCTACCAGATATTAGGCTTCAATCTCTTCCGTTGTCTACTTCTTTGGCCTGCCTACATCTCTCCTTCCCCGTGAGATATATTAAAGAACTCATTTGTCATCCTTTGCAAATGTTCGCACCACTTTTTACTCTTAGTAGATATTTAACATCAATTAACTAAAATCAATGTTTTTTAACATATATTGAGCATCATTTGATAAAAACATCAATTGATTAGAACCATTGTTTTTTAACATCGATATTTTGTGTTCGAAGTTTTTACTTTTCCGAGGTTTTGTTTTCGAATGAACATATCCCATAATTCCAATTTTGCAAAAGTTAAAATATAAAACAATGACTGATGATCCCTCTCTCAGTTCGGCTGATTTGCATGCTTCCCTTTCACAAACGATTCCGGAGGATAGGCGAACGCGCACATGCGCAATGTCCCTTTCGGAACGCCAGAAGCGTGAACTTCCAGAACTCCGGAATTGCTCGTCAAAAGAAAGCGAGTTAATTGAATATTCATACTGAGATAGCGAAGCGAACGCTCTTCATACAGTGAACCCCACCAACTATTGGCCACTCCCATTACTTTTAAACGGTTCACGATATTGAAATGCAGTTTTCTTTCAAAAATGCGGAATCATGGAGCAAGTAATATGTCGTAGAGATCTTGTTTGGAATATTGTTAGTTTTTGAGAAATTTAATATTTTGTTTTTTAAATGGAACAGTATATTTTTTACTAGCAAAACGTAGATCATAAAAAGAGCAATGCAATTATGTAATATATGTTTACGTTTTGGTAGTTTTTTAAGTATACAATTATACTTTCTGAAATGTGATTTTAAATTAAACGTACAAGAGATCTTGTAGCAGCCCTCGCAACTGTCGACATTGGAGAGGGTGGCCTCTTTTCTCTTGACCTCTCTTCGCACAAGGAGAGGCAGGTACAATAGGCGTAGGACAGGCCGGCACAACATTTTGCACATCGACTGATCTCAAGGGCCGCGCGCGATCAACTAGAGTACACACCCGGGCTGCGTGGATGGGTGAAGATCATTCTAGGAATGGACTCATTCTAGGAGTGGGGACCGCCAAAGAGAATGCGCAATTCGAACCGTAGCGCGTAAATTGAAAGAGCAATTGCGAGAGGACTATCACACTCAGTTCAAGTATCATCTTCAATTTTGGAAATGTTTGTTGTCGATGTATGATAATGTGAAGTATGAACCTAATGAACAAATTAGACATACATCTTTGATTTGGAAACCTGTATTTTATTTGCTTGTAAGGCTAATAAAGTTATTTGCTTTGCTACGATGTAACTGCAAATTTAACGTGTTGCTTCATACAGAATTGTAATATTCAATGTTTTTTCATTGATGATGAGCGTAATAAATTCTTTTTTCATTAACTATGTATAATTGATTAAGACGGTTCTATCAAAGCTGGAAAAATCTTATTCTTAAAAGACTATGATTACACTCTGCCCGAATTTTCGACAAGAGTACATTATATATTTCTAATTTCAAATCGGCGAACACTACTTATTCACAATCGTTTACAACATCGTATAAAAAAGATGTGCCCGGACACAACCATTGACAGCTAGCGTTTTATACGTTGTCTACGGTGATCGACGTGATGTTACGCGCTCGTTAACGGTGACGGTTGTTGCTCGGTCAGCATGACTGCGTCACAGGACAAAAGGCCTTCGAAGTTGTTGGCACATCTACGGCAATGCATTATAACTTGTGGAGGTAGATGATCAATGCCTCATAATAACAAATCACTGTGCCTGACAATTATACAATGGTTTATTTTAGATTTATTTGCTTATTACGTATCGTCAAAGTTAGTACTAAGAGTATGTGTCACATGGGAGAGAAATGTCATTCCCGAATTTTTTCTTGAGCTCCTGAACTAGTTAAACTTGTCTCTTCTACTCATTGTTGAATAAAGGTAACAAGCATAGTTGGTAAAATTTGAACAACAGAAAATTTTGCTCCCGTGAAATAGAAAAATTATTTGCATCGACAAACGAACAAAATATTTCATTTTGCTGTAAATCTGGCGAAACCACTCCCCCTTCCCCTTGCGCATCTAGCGAAAGAGGGTTTCAGAAAACTGGCCAAAATAGTGAAACTACATTTATTATCCAGAAGCAAAGCAAGAAAGATATTCTTCCAGAGGCCGGAATTTACAAGGAATTCCTCTTTATGTAAATTGCATTATATTATATTGTATTGATTACATAAAAGAGAATAATAACACATTTCATAACAGTGTTCTATCGAAAAAATAATCCAATTTGATGTCACATTTTTCATTTTAGCAACACTTTTTATTGCGACTTTTTTCTGGTTCCTTTTTAATCAAAATATTCATAAAATTTCATCAATTTGAAAAACATTCCAAATATTACGTACCGTACAAGATCTCTTCATTTACCACATGTAACAAGAGAGTTTTCAAAGAATTGAAGTGCACAGGGGATCCGCGGAACATAGAAAGGGGAAAAGACTACCTCCGCGTCATTTGATCTCACATGCTTTACCGCTATCTGTGGATTTAGCGAGAAATTCGACAAATCCGATCACAGTTCTGTTTCTTTTCTGTGAAGCTTAGGGCAGAGAGTCGATTGAGTAAACAAGCATTAACAACGAATGAGAGGCATGTTAGGTGAATTCGTATTAATTGCCCCTCCCTATACTAGTATATATCTCGAATTTTGCAGTTTTATTGACGTGTGATAGTGCCGGTATCTCTCCCAGGTAACTCTCCCAGCGAGACATCGACCTAGCTTTGTCCTAGAGTGAGCTCAAATCTCCGATTGGTCTTCCGACATGTCTGGTAGTGGAGTGCAAACAAGGTAAGAGGAACCGAAGGAACAAGGAAGAAGGAAACCGTGAACAAGGAACAAGGTGACCGTGGTCCGTTGGACAGGGTTCTTCTCTGGCTGTGGTCTGGTAGTCGGAGAACCTGCGGAAAACCGATCAGACGGGCGCTGGAATTGTCCCCCAAACAGACGTTCAGTTCGGCCCAACCGTGTGGCTAGTGTCAAACGAACCGCCACGTGACGCGAAACCAAGGATCTCTCAATCAGCTATGCTGCAGAGGTACCCGGCGTGGCCACTGGGCAATCCTAGCAAGTCACATCTTTCAATACGAGAAATAAACTCAGCGCAGCTCTTTCCATCTCATCAAGGTCGCTGCGTCCCATCTCGTGGCGAGGCAATGTTACGAGATGCAATAGCGACCGCTATAAGGCCGCGGTCGTTCTGCGCGCACACGCAACCGCCGGCAGCGGCAGCGGCTGCGGCGTGATGGGTCCCGCCTGGAATCGCCCTTTCACCTACGCCGCGTCAACGATAACCTAGGGGGAAACACACGCTTCTTTGAACAACAGACATATTAGATATTTTGCAGCAAAGATTATTAGCCTTCCTTGTATATCAGCTCGTTTTTGCATATTTGTAACGTCTTGACCTTGTGCACTACGAGTCCCATCACTAACGTTAGAAATTTAACGAAAAACCTTATGTATGCATCAGGCACGATCTTGCACCTCATTTGATAGCAATGGACTGTAATATTATCCACAGAAAAGCATGTCCAAAATGTCGCGTCTACTGCCGTGTCCAATGAACAGTAGCCTGAGTGAGTAAATTTAAGCACTAATAAAGAAAATGGACATAAACGCAGTGGTCGTATCACATGTATTATATGATTATAGGTCAAGTTGATGTTTCTTGGACCGTACACATAGTTTCTTTTGAGGTTGTTAATTGCATAATAAATTGCCACCGCTTTAAATCGAAAAACGCACATTTGCCGTCACAAGAAGTGAAAATTCTTAACACGTGACCATAACTGGGCATGTTAAACGTTTATCACATATGCAGGCCTGCACAGCATTCTGCGCTTTGACCGCGGGAGCCGCGCGCCAGCAACTTGAGTGCAAACCCATGCCGCGAAGATAGGTGGGGATAAGACTCACTCTAGAAGTCAGGACCGCCAATGAGAATGCGCAATTCGAGCCGTTGCGCGAAAATTGAAAGAGCAATTTCATACAGCAAGTACCATTACCTTTCATTTTCGAAACATGTGTTGACGATGTATGACAATGTGAACCTAAAATGAATTAGACATACATATTTGATTGATATACCAATATTATATTTACTTGCAGGGCTGATAATGTTATTTGCTTTTCTACGATGTAATCTCAAATTTAGCGAGCTGCTAATTACAAAGTTGTAGCATTGAATTTTTTTGAAGATGACAGTAATAAATTATTTTTTTCATTAACTATGTTTAATTGATTAAGACGGTTCTATCAAAGCTAAGAAAATATTTTTTTAATCATGATTATTTTCTGCTCTAATTTCTGACAAAATTACATTATGTATTTCTAATTTCAAATCAACAAACACTATTCATTTATAATCGTTTACGACATCGTATAAAAAAGATTGAGCCCTTTGCGTTCTTTCTAACAAGACTCGTAATAATACAATAATTGCCCGTAAAATATCGTAAAATACGACCCTTGCAGCTAGAAAGACGGCAGATTGCTCGTTTAAATGGATCTTTGCATTACACACACAGACATTCAATGTACGCGCCGCGTCGACCCTGCTCCGTCTTCTCCCCTCCCTCCAAAGCTGCCTACTCCCCCCTACACGCACTTTCGCAGCTCTCGCGAGCTCTCGGCTGGCTCGTAAGTGCGGAACGCCCGCGAGAGCGGGCGTTGTGCAAGCCTGACTTATAGGGTACAGCTAATTTAAAACTGTAATAATCTGCGAAGTTTTATTTTTGCGCTTAAGGACATTATTTCGTTACAGTGGGTAAGGTGAACCGCCAACGCACTAACTGTCCATGAACTCAAGCATTGGAAGATCCGAACGCTCAATCTTACGTGATTTATAGTGCATTAGGGCAAGACGTTGTGCAAAACCTCTATACTAATGTACAGAAAAAGTGGTTATAGAAAGACAAAAATACGCAAATGCAGTACAAATCGGTTCGAATCCCACAAAGTTCGTTTCGTCTCATTTTGTGGCGAGTTAAAGATGAGTTCATAATAGCGGCCACATTTGGCTACCACCATTCACGCATTGGCAGCGGCGGTACGGAAAACCACAGCAGAAGAAACACTTACCCTTTTTTAGATTGATTATTTTATTTTCTGGCGTGTAAACTGATATAGTCATTAGTTCCTTAAACATTAAACTTCTTTAATTTCATCATGGTAGCTGCATTGAAGAGCGTGGCGAGGAAAAATACGAGAACGAACTATAGTTCCTTTTACAGTGGCTGTTGACATTTGATCATTGTTACAACTCCTGCCTAACAAAATGTATCATTTTTACTTTCTCGCCTTACAGGTTCTTCGTAAAAAGATAAGCTATGAAATCGTGCGCCAGAAAATGCCGAAATTTTGCAAGAGAAATACTTATTAACAATGGTAGCACTTTTGTGAGGCCATGAGCCACGTTGAGGACATTCTCGAATTAATTAAAGATTCTTTTCATAAGGCAGGAGGTGTAAACGACTTAATGTCATCGACAACTTTAAAAAATCTAATTATAAAGACCACGATGGCCGTTCTGTGCGTGGGTGCTGGCCATTTAATGATTTAGGAAATCATTAAATGAAGGAAGATCAGACTTTCTTGGAACTATAGAAAGGGAAAAGATATCTCTGGCAAGAGAAATTACAGTAACCGAAGAGAGAGTCAACAGATGTATCAAATAAATGAAAGGCGGTAAAGCTCCGCGTTCAGGAGAAATCCCAAGCGAACTGATAAAGAATGGAACACCATAGCTAGTGCGAATGATGACGAAGCTAATGAATATGTGTTTAAATAAAGGCGATATTCTAGAAGATTGGAAAATGGTTTATAGAACACCAATATATAAGAAAGGAAGGAAAGACATATGTGAAAATTATAGAGGGATAGCAGTGACAAACACGTTCAGTAAGGTATATGGAAGAATATTAAGAGAATTAATAGAAGATGGATACAAGGAGTACGAAGAAGAAGAACAAACTGGTTTTAGGGCGGGTCGATTGCTTAGATAACCTGTTTTGTCTGTCCCAGGTTATGCAAAAGAAATGGCAAACAAGGAGAGAATTTCTGATTGTCTTCCTTCATATAGCAAAGACGTATGATAGTGTGCCAGTAATAAAGTTATGGGAAGTTATAAATAAAAGGTAATGTGAATAAAATCTTAATAAATGCGATGAAGGAATTGTATATAGATCAAAAGGGAAAAGTGAAAGTTGGAACACAAATCACACAAACATTTCCTCTATCAAAAGGACTACGGCAAGGATGCTATTTGTCACCTACCCTCTTTAACATGTACGTTAATGCGATGTTACAGGTATGGAAAATAAAATGTGCTGGGATGGGAATACCACTACATGATAATACAACACTCTGTACCCCACGTTCGCTGATGACGCAAGAACAAGAAGGTGTTGAATATATGACTAGGAAGATAAAAGAAGTTTATGAGAAATGGGGACTAAGCCTCAACCGAGAAAAAAAAACAGTATACTGGACTCTAGGCAGTACACATGACGTATTGACTACGGAAACTGGAGATATAATAAGAACAACAGAGGACGAAGTTTTGGGAACAACAATAGGAAAACATGGTTTTTATAGAATGGAATGTGAAACCCGAATCATTAAAGGAAGAAAAATTTTAGGACACCTGAATGCAGGTATCTGGGATAGAAATATAAGCAATAAAACGAAAATTAGGATATATAAATGTATGATTGAAAGTGTTACATTGTATAGAGCAGAAATATGGCAGCTTCCAGATCAACAAGAAAGAAAATTGAGAGTTTTGGAAATGGATTTCCTCAGAAGAACTGCTATAAGGCAAAGAATTAGGAATTAACAGGTTAAGGAAATAATGAATCTGCAACATGATATTATAGAGGCAATGGAAAAGAAATAACTCACTTGGTTTGGACATGTACAGCGAACGGACGAGAGAAGACTCCCCAGAAGATCCTTCAAATGGCAACCAAGTGAAAGGAGAAAACGAAGCAGACTAAGACCAGGATGGAACGACCAGATCAGAAAGATAATCGAGAAGTGGAAATTACCTCCTGATTCCTCGAAGAACGTGGGAGGCTGGAGAAGAAGATGAGGCGCCGGAAGATCGAAGTAGCGGATAAGAAAACGGCAAGACGAAGAAGAAAATCCATTCCATTCATCATTCCAAACTAGATCGTACAGGGTCATATATTAGGAGGAACCGTAATAAATGTGGTGTCGCAGTCGACAAGAAAAACAATTCCAGTCTTTGGAACTCGCAAAACGGCGTATGACGCTGCGTGCTAGGGCTGCTGCGAAGTTTCTCCGAACGAGTGCGTGGCGAAGTAACGATATCGGATCGTCGAGAGGCCGCGATAAGGCGGTGGCCGTTCTGCTACGGCGGCGTGTCACGTCCGGGGCCGCACCGCCACCCACGCGGCCGCGCACCCTTGCAACATCATGGCGCAGAGCGTGCTCCGCGAGCCAACGGCGGCGGTGGCGGTGCTAAGCGGTGGGTAGCGGTGGGTGGCGGTGGGTGGCGTGACCGGTCACCGATAAAGCACCGTGAAGTGGCGTAGGGTTGCGTCACAGGCACGCCTCCCCGCGTAATGGTCCGCGTCTCGATGCTCGTCGAACGACCGGCTACGCGCGTGGCTCTCCGTCTTTCTCCGACTCTTTCCTCCGCCGTGCACTGCGGCTCCCGGGAGCCCCGATGACTCACGACCGCAACGAGTCGCGGCCGGTTGTTGCGTATTCCGGAAGAAGGTAGCCTTCGGTGCGGGATTCGTCTGAGGTGGAGAGTTGCACGGGTGGGAGGATGTCTAAGGAAAGTTTCTCTCGTTAGAAATAAAATAATGGTTTAGAGGAATCAACCGTTTAGGCGAATTTGAGATGAATATACCGTATTTTTCTCGCGTTTTTTTTCTTTTATTTAGGCAGAATACCAGTATACATGATGCTCGAAACTTGAATAAAATATACACCATTTGTTGTGTATTTTGGGGTTTGTTCGTTTTATTTCAGCCAGTCTTCTTTGACCTAGGATCATCCATCTTTTACACCATGTTACAAACAGCTTGCCAAGGAGCAGATCCTGTGACTGGATGCCTCTACTTTGTGCTGAACTGGGCTATTCATATTTGCTGAATGTTCAATATATTGAAGATAAAATTTTTAAACCCTTTTCAATTTTGTTTGAATTCACCTTTTCAGTACCTTTTCAATTTAACAAAATTGCGAATAATTGGTTTAGAGAAAGTTGTTCTTCAGATCGCACACGAATTTATATTTCTACTCGTTCCATGCAACGTAATAGAGGAGTTATTTGTGGTATAGTTAATAGTGCTATTTAGCTACTAGAGCCTTCATACTATACAAGGAACATACCAAGCAAACAGTATTATGATAGAAAATAATTATCCTATAAACGTTTTTCCTTATCACGCGGGAAATATCCCACAACCTGTATCATACGGGTCGGCCGCACGTGTCGCTTCATTTTGATATAGTAGAAGAACGGGATGGATTACGTTTAAGATTGTAAAGCGTCAAACGTTACCTCATAATACGCGGAATGGGCCCAAACGAAATAATCAAAAGGAAGACCGTACAGCCTCTCCTTTCGTACACATTTTGTTCTCATTTTTTACGGAAATTCGCAGAGATGAACGAAAGAGTATACCAACTTCCGGGAATCAGTCATCAAATGGTGTCGGAATTATATATGTATTTCACCAAAAACCGCCCTTTTATCTGGGTATCTATTAGTAAAGGTATTAGCGTTGAGTCGAGATAATTGACTATCGCGAAATGAGTTACAGCGAATAACACAATTACTAACAAAAATTTGGTAAACAACGAAAACGAAAGTGGCATGTTGTATCACTGCCACGATTTCGTCAGAAGACATTTGGTCTCCGTTGCAATCACATCGGAAACTTTAGTCACCGTCGCGCGCACATAGCTAGCACATAGCTAGCTAGTCATTTTAATAGTTCGTCAGAGAGAAGGTTTAGTTGTTTTGAACGAAGCAGTCTCGAGTAGAGATGTCCACCTGAGGCATTCGCGAATAACTATTTTATATGAACAGTGTAAATTGTTTAAGATAACATTTACGACATTGACTTGAACATAACTTCAACATCAAGAATGGAGATCAGAAGATTACTTTTGGTCGACGGGATTATTAGAAGTACATTCGTAATTTCGGCAGCGCAAGCTACGAAGAAGACATCAATTTCACAAAACTGTAAGCGCCACGAAAAACCACTTGCAAGAGAGCCAAATCATTCTTTGCAAAGTAATTATTGGACGATTTTTTATTGAAATTAGGCCTTTAATTAGCAAAATACTTATTCAATTTGATGGCATGACGAATACTTCATAAAGTAAAATATTGTAAATAATACATGCAATAGCAGTCATAGGAATAATTATTTTATCGAAACATGAAGGCTAAATTTTAATGATATACAGACTCTGCTGATCAACCATCTTGTATTATTCTTAAAATAATTAATTTTCACAATTTACCTACTCCGTACTGGATGGGACGTCGCCCCACGTAAGTAATATTTCATTAATTAGATCGTTGGTGAGGTACCTACGCATCTGGCATTCAAAGTCTATATTTTGTATATTTTGTCTATATTTGTATTAACTTATCCCTTATTTTTTTATAATTCATGTATTAATATAATTTATTTCGAAAATTCTAATTTTAGCTCTGAGGATGATCGCTATGCGATTGAAACAGTCATTAGCAAAATAAATTGTTGATACCGGAGAACGTTTTATTTACCATACTTAATATTTCATTGTCAAGAACATGAGAGTCGTGCATCAATACATTACTTAGGTCAAAATTGCAAACATATTTCCATTGGTTTGCACAAAGTCGGGCATATTGCGATAATTTCCAGAGATTTTACATTCGTTACAAATTGGCTAGGTCCAGTGTGGATTTTATTATATTAAAGATTATATTAATAAATATTTATAGAAGTTTTAAAATCGTTTCAATAGTTATTCCAAATGATTATTAAATAATACTTATTAAATATATCCTATTGTAGTTACATAATGCTATTTTTTTATCTATGGTTACCATACGTCCTCTTTTCCCGGGACATCATCTCCTTTTTAAGTAAGAAAAACTGTCCGAATGGATTTTACAAGAAAGGACGAAATGAACGAAGGATACTGCGCTTTGATCTACTTTTTAGAGTCGACATCATAGCATTCTATTGTTTTATAAGTAAATGACATTTAACTTTAACTATCTCGCCTAACAGAAACCAAAATTCATTGTACAAAAATACCTAAATTTACGTCCTTTTTCTCCATGAAAAGCGACAGAGCTGCCTTAAGCAGGTATAACGCATTGGATGATGGTGCTAGATATGGTTATGGTTATAGATTCTGTGCTGTGAAGTTAATACTATTCGTCTGGCGAGTTGAGTTAATGTGGTGTTTATATTTCGAGCAGGGTGAAAAAAGAAAAGCCTTGTTTCATCACATACTTATAAGTTCAAAGAGTTTGTTTCAAGATTCAAAGCAAAGTTTTAATTGTTGAGGGAGATTTCATCATCCACCAAAAACTTTTGGTATAAAAGTGGAAAAGATAGTAATGATAATGAAGTAGGGCTACTGTGTGATCGTGAAAATGATGACAATGGTTGAAGTACAGTCGACTCTGATTGTAGTAAACTCAGATATAGCGAACCCACCGTTACAGTGAACTTAAGTCACTGGACCTGTTGAACTTACATCACAAATAAGCATGAGCAGATTCGTTTAGAGTGAAACTGAACATCGGCTATAGTGAACCTCAGTTGTAGGTAATATAACGACCTGGAAATTAATTCCCTCCTGGAAAAGAATATATCTCCTCATGGAATACGGAGTTGCGTGTTGGGATCCATACAGAAAGGCGCACCGGAAAAATCTAGATAGAATACAGAGAAAAGCGAATAAGTTTACCTATAGAAGTAACGTAACAAAAAAGTCATGGGAACCTCTAGAAACGAGAAGAACAAAGGCGAGGCTTTGCGCTCTTTATAAATCGTACGTAGGTCAACCAGCTTGGAAGGAAATTCAGATTAGACTAGAAAAACCAAATTATTTCGGCCGAAGCGATCACACCCACAAAATTCGAGCAAGAAAACAAAATTCAGATCTTGGGAAGTTTTCCTTTTGTAACAGAACAATTAGAAATTGGAACAGTTTACCTGCAGCAGTTTTCAAAGCTTTTCCTCTCAGTGTCCGAAGTTTTAGAAATAAGTTAGAACAAGATAACAGTAACAGATATTAAATGAGTAAGTGCTGTGTAGTGCGGTGAAGTGCTGTGAAGTGATGGTCAGTGTAATTCAAAGCAAAAAAGTGTAGTGTAGTGTAGTGTAGTGTAGTGTAGTGTAGTGTAGTGTAGTGAAGTGAAGTGAAGTGAAGTGCGGTGAACGCGATCAATGCTCTTTTCAATGCTGCTTTTCGTCTTGTACTGTATTGTACGGTATTATTATTATTATTATTATTATTATTATTATTATTATTAATGTAAGTGTTGTAATTTTTGCAATTATTGTCACTTAACTGCCACCGGGTCATACCCATTTGCAGTTCTAATAAATGTATGTATGAATGTATGTATTACCACAAATTCCTATAATCGAAGAAGTCTCACAGAAGGTAAAAGTAGCGGACCCAGAATGCGGACCTTACTGATCCTCTCCTACGCGATTCTTTGATTCAGTTTCAAGATTAAAGTTACGTGATATTCCGCGGGTCTAAGAGATTTGTATTCTACGTAGGCGAAAGGAAGCGCGCGACTACAACACCCTCATAGCCTGGCGATACCCGTTGTGTCGCGCTCTGTGATCCAGGCAGTCTTGTTTTGTTGAAACAAATTTCACATGAGCTTGGTCGGGAACCGACGGGAATCGTACCTTTCAGTCTCGAAACGAACATTAAAGTCTCGAAACGAACATTAAAGTCTCGAAACGAACATTAAAGTCTCGAAACGAACATTAAAGTCTCGAAACGAACATTAAAGTCTCGAAACGAACATTAAAGTCTCGAAACGAACATTAAAGTCTCGAAACAAACATTAAAGTCTCGAAACGAACATTAAAGTCTCGAAACGAACATTAAAGTCTCGAAACGAACATTAATGTCTCGACTCTGTCCTGGTACAACAAATCAACACTGTGCTAAGAACTTAAACACGCAAACAACCAATTGAAACCATCTAAGAGACACACATGTTAAATTATTTGAGATAAAATTTCTCTCAGAAAAACACTTCACCCGGCATGTCCGGCACCTTGTTGGAAAACATGGACTCGATAGCGAGCTTGATAAACACATCCTTTCACAACCTCGGCAATGTTCTGGCTAACAGCCTTACCCAACCACATCTCCTAGTTCTCTTCCATCCTTCGGGACCTCTTTGAACTCAATTACCTTATCCCCTGAACCTAATCCTTGTACTACCTATCTCATTATTCATTTATCTACATTTGTCGCCCCTCCTTCACCTTCTGTCACTACTGGGGCACGATACTTCCTTCGACCATGCACTCGAGGTAAAATAAGATAAATATAGAGCAACTACAGTTAAATGCAGCAGAGAAACATCCGCGTAACTACATGCAAAAAATTCAAATAATGCATTATAATGCAATCTCTTTCAAATAAAATTGAATTTAACTAGGCAGCAATACAGTGTGACCTAGATCACATAGATGTTTTTTGCTTTACAGAACATTTGTTGCCTCAGTGATCTAAACACTCTTCAAATTCCTAGTTTTTATCTTGCAGGATCGTGTTGTTTAGGGCCCTGCTTACGGAGGTTCGTTTATTTATGTAAGAAAATTTATTGATTCTATGTTCTCGTCAGAATTCAATTTATATGCAGTTGAAAAAGGTTTTTGAAATAATAGTCGTACGTCTTTCTACGCCCAAACATATCTTACTTTGCATTCACAGACCTCCAACAAAGCGAACTTTAGATAACTTCATTTTCTTAGAAAATCTAGAGATAACTCTAAACAAAATTTGTAATGTATCTTTTGAATCCATTGTAATATGCGGAGATTTCAATATTAATTTTCTGAGCGAATCCCTCGAAAATGAGCAGTTTTTCAATTTACTACATTTTTAATTTAGATATTACAGTGAATGTATTTACACGGAATACATTTAAATCACAAAAAGCAATATATCAAATTATAATTTACAAAACCACAACTAGATATGAAATAAAAACTACTAATCTCGGTTGTAGTGACCAAATTCTTACTATTACTAATAACATGAACACAGACACAATAAATAATACAGGCGTGTGCAGAACATTCGCTAAAGTTAATATAAAATTATTTACAGACTACTTGCTAAAGGAATCGTGGGACACAGTTTAAAACGCTATTGACAAAATGAAAAATATAATATATTTTTCTCAAAGCTTTCATTTCACTGTAACGCATGGTTTCCTCTCAAAAAGAGAAAAATAAACATACCAGGGAAAAATATTACTTGGATCACACAAAGAATTCGAACATCGTGTAAAAACAAACGTACGCTCTACTTTATTTCTAAACATATCTTATCACCCGGTTTCCATGACTAATTCCGATGACCATGACTAATAAAAAAAAGAATTTTAGGAAAAGTAATAGTTCTGGCACAAATAATGAAAAATAAACAGGATATTTTAAACGATATTAATAAAATTAATTCAATGCAAAAACTCGTAAAAACTACGACTACATCACCTCGGAACTAAATAGAGAACGTCGCTTTAAAAGATAATAAAAGAGAAGCAAGTAATCCGGAAAAAGTGGCGAATCTCACCACTTTTCTAGAATTGCGATTCAACTCGTAAAGGGAGTCTAACCACAAAATCCATCATCATTCTTTTCCCAAAACATTTTCGACACGCTGTTTATTTCCGAAATTTCTTCTAACGAAATCTTGAGAATAGTCAGTGATTTAAAAAATAAATATTCACCCGGTATAGATGAATTTCCGGGTTGTTTATTGAAAACTTGTGTTCCACCCTTTGTTCACCCGTTAACTCACATTTTCAGTGCTTCTATATGCACAGGAATATTTCCAGATATTTTCAAAACCGCAAAAATTTAGCCACTTTTTAAAAAAGAGAACAAAAATGAAATTCAAAATTACCAGAAAATCTCCTTTCTGTCAGTTTTCTCAAAAATATTACAGAGGCTTTTGTATATGGAATGGAAACGAAGCGTTTTCAGACGGTCAAGATTTTAGAAAATCAAAATCTACGGAAACTGCCATTTTCTCCCTTCTTAAAGATGTTGCTTCAATGGACCAAAATGAAGCACCCGTTGGAATATTTTTAGGTATTTCGAAAGCTTTTGACGTTATTTACCATAACATCTTGCTTTCAAAATTACGTTCTTATGGAATTTGTAATATTACCCTAGATTGGATAACATCGTACCTTAAAACATCGATCGTAAAGAGTAGAAATATCGTACTGACACGAAAGGACATTATTTATTTATCTTATTTTTCCAATTATTTTCCAATTGAATATGGGGTCCCACAAGGCTCGATCTAAGGTTCTATCCTCTTTCTATATCACGTAAACGTTATGCCCTCGTCCACAAAAAACCGAAGAACGGTTCTGTCTGCCGACGAGACGAATGTTCTTTGCAAAAAATAATAAATAGTACGATTTCAAATTGGTATTGTAATAACAAATTAATAGTTAACGAAGGAAAAACAGTTTCTATGAATTTTTGCATTTCATATCAGCAACCGCATGCTCCAATGAAAATTAACAATATGCAATTAGCTGATGTTAAGGTAACAAAATTTTTAGGTCTCTCCATTCAGTCAAACCTCAAATGGAATGTACATATAACAGAATTAAATACTAAATTAAATTCATACTGTTACGCATTCAGAATTCTTTCAAATTCTATCAGCCTTCATGCAGCTCGTTGCGGGGATTTTGCTAATGTGCATTCTCGTCTGAGATATGACATAATATTCAGGGGAAGCTCATCATGAAGTACCCAGACCTTTAGATTGCAAATGAAAATTATTGGAATAATGAATAAATTCCATCCGTGTGATCCCTGCAACTTCACTGAGCTTGGAATCTTACTATTGCCTTGCCTATTTATTTACGAATCTGTAATATTTGTCTAAAGTGACTTACCTAACGTTGGGAACATATTTTCATGCAATGTATTTATACTTACAACATACGTCGTAGAACTCACATTCATCAAGTGTCAATATCAATAGTTCACCATAATCCATATACAACACATGTACGTTACTTTGCAACACATTGCCAGATGGCATTGAACAATTGATGTCTGTACACAAATTTAAATTAAAAGTAAAATATTTCCTGTTGCATAACTATTTATATTTATTTATTTATTTATTTATTTACAGGTTGTAACAAAGTACAAATAATGTTGACATTATTTCGCAAAAGACATAGTCTTGTGCACGAACCTGCAATGACTAATCATGTATCATATATGTCTACCTGTTTCATTTATCAATTTTTGAAGAAAAAACAAAATTATAGAAAAATGAAAATTATAAAATGAAAAATAATATAAAATATAATATAATTTGAGACATATTCAGACATTATTCCTTAGTCACTGCATGGGTTGATAGAATGATTGAATTACTGAATCATTCAAATCAATAATCCAGGATCTGATACGCTTTCGTTGTCCTCGTGTATTAACATCACAATTTTTGAGTTCTGTACTCAACGCGTTGAATATTTTGTAACAAATATAATAATGCCGACGTCTACTAATTTCTTTATGAATTTTTTTCGGAATGATATCTGTGTTCCTCTTTGTCGCTGTAATAGTTTTATAATCATTATACATAGACTCCAAGTTTGTTAGTAACGCTTTTTCTATATAAAATTTCTTCACGATGATTATTTTATTTTCTCTAAATATTATTTCCGATGGAAATAGTTTGCTTTTATTATAAATGATCTTTATAATTCGTTTCTGTATATTAATTAACGCTTTCATATTATTATCGTAGGCTCCACCCCATGCTACAATACCATAGGTTGCTATGGACCAAAACAATGCATAGTATATAGACATCAATTGCTTAGTATTGAGTACAGTTCTCAACTTATAAAAGATATAAATCAACTATCTAACCTTTTTTACCATTTGTTGAATTTGATGACTCCATTTAAAATTACAATCAATATAGTTCCCCAAATACTTAGCAATCGATGTTCTATTCATATCAGGGCAACAACAATAATTAGTATCGCATGAAATTTTACGTATTTTTATCGAACAATCGACAGGAATGCTATCTTGATAACTAACATAAGTTACATAAACGGTTTTTTGGATATTGAGTCTTAAATAATTATCTTTTAGCCATGTAGCTATCAATTTCATATTTTGTTCGGCTCGCCCAAGAACCTCAGGCCATGTTTTGCCTCTATATAGAATTAGATAATATACTGATCAAAAAGAAAAATAATATTTATTTTAACAAAACCATGATACATAACGAATCAGTTTACATTTGAATTGTATATTTTTTAAACACACAATATGCTTGTAAGAAATAATGTACTTCATCTTCCAGGTCAATGATTCCCATCTCGACCAGGTTTTTGTCCAGTTTCCCTGGTACATTTAACAAATGCTGAGATGGCCCCTTGTTTTGCTTCTGGACGTAAGTGTATATTGGCTGGATCGAGTTCTGTCACTGTCTGAAGGAGAATTCTAGCGGCCGGCGGCTCTACTTAGTGGTTTCCGTGCTTTCTCCAATGAGTACCAGGCTAATGCCGGAGCAGTACCTAACAAACGGGCCACGGACCGCGCGTGATCTTTCCTTCCCATTCCTTGCGCTATGCTGTCCGTTACTTACACTTACTTGCGTACTTACATATACTTACACTTACATGAACTATTCTACCACACTGGTCGGGAACTTAGAGCTTATCCCGGGTGGATCGGTGTCTCGCTGACGGGAGATAACTGATTGGTGGGGAAACCCCGGTAGCAATCGGAAGCAATTCGCGCCGGATCTTGTCACCTCCAGCAATAAAAAATGCACTACACTAATGACCTTAGTAGTTGACGTGCACTACACTAATGTCCTTAGCAGTTGATGCACTAATCAACCAACAAAAACCGAGAAGGCTAAAGAAAACAAATATATCTAGTATCTATCTGGTTACTTATGACTTGCTTCGTCGTTCCTACCCCCATTAAATCATTAATACATCAATTACGGCCCTTCTAAACTTCGCACCTTCCCTCAATATTCTTATCTAAAACACTTGTTAAATCAGACTTCCTATCTCGCCGGCACCTCTGGTCGTCGGGGAATCTTTGGGCACATCCGCCATCGTTCGTCGCCTCTCAGTCCTGTAGAGTGAAATTACCCAAGAGGCTGCTCCCCCTCCCACCACCTCCTCTCACTCCACCTCCAACCGTGCTGCTCGCCACCCTGCGCCGTGGAAAAGTCATGCACGGACCCA